>OY292395.1:44157938-44429938 GCA_958496205.1 Idaea biselata
TCATAGTTGCAAAACTATACTGGTAGATGGCGTTCAAACCGAGCCTTAGTCGGTAAACAGTGAGAAATCAATAATCAAAAAATTCACCATGACACGTGGGTTCCCGTGTAGCGCAGCGGTAGCGCACTCGCCCGGCAAGCGAGGGGCACAGGTTCGAATCCTGTCCATGGGAGGATTTTTGATGATGTAATTTCTCCTTAAAAATATTTTCTAGTAAAAAATTGCATTGAGCAATAAAAACATAAGAAATTATTAAATAGGAGAAAGAACGACATCTCACGTCAGAAGCGTTAACTGTAAAGTTAACTCATCTGAGCTAGTCAATAGTTGCAAAACTATACTGGTAGATGGCGTTCAAACCGAGCCTTAGTCGGTAAACAGTGAGAAATCATAATCAAAAATTCACCATGACACGTGGGTTCCCGTGTAGCGCAGCGGTAGCGCACTCGCCCGGCAAGCGAGGGGCACAGGTTCGAATCCTGTCATGGGAGAATTTTTGATGATGTATTTCTCCTTAAAAATATTTTCTAGTAAAAAATGCCTTGAGCAATAAAAACATAAGAAATATTAAATAGGAGAAAGAACGACATCTCACGTCAGAAGCGTTAACTGTAAAGTTAACCATCTGAGCTAGTCAATAGTTGCAAAACTATACTGGTAGATGGCGTTCAAACCGAGCCTTAGTCGGTAAACAGTGAGAAATCATAATCAAAAATTCACCATGACACGTGGGTTCCCGTGTAGCGCAGCGGTAGCGCACTCGCCCGGCAAGCGAGGGGCACAGGTTCGAATCCTGTCATGGGAGAATTTTTGATGATGTATTTCTCCTTAAAAATATTTTCTAGTAAAAAATGCCTTGAGCAATAAAAACAAGAAATATTAAATAGGAGAAAGAACGACATCTCACGTCAGAAGCGTTAACTGTAAAGTTAACCATCTGAGCTAGTCAATAGTTGCAAAACTATACTGGTAGATGGCGTTCAAACCGAGCCTTAGTCGGTAAACAGTGAGAAATCATAATCAAAAATTCACCATGACACGTGGGTTCCCGTGTAGCGCAGCGGTAGCGCACTCGCCCGGCAAGCGAGGGGCACAGGTTCGAATCCTGTCATGGGAGGATTTTTGATGATGTATTTCTCCTTAAAAAATATTTTCTAACTGTTGGTTTTTTTTGTATCATGATCAAATTTCCATAATCAAGTGGTAAGAAATGAACAGGGCGACTTTCTGCAGCAATTTTTTGGTACGGTCAAGTGCACTTAGACCTTTACACTTGCCATTCGATTTTGTCCTAATATCGCAGAAGATAAGAGAGGTGGAAATGTCAAAATGTAAAGCTCTACGTGCACTTGACTGTACGTTGTAAATGTAAATGTTTATCCGAAGGGAACTGCTATGTGAGAAACGCTGTCTACGCAAAAAAACACGTTACATACATTACCTATGCCGCAACCGGCATTCTATACAATGCACCTAGGCATTCGTCGTCCAGGCAATGTGTGAAATGATATTTAATGTTCAAACTATTTTACACTTTACCTAGGAAATGTATAGAATGCCTGCATTATACACATTGCCTATAACATATACACTAAGTAACGAAAATCACCGACCGACCCAAATTCAGTCCTCGCAAGTGTAAACCAAGCGGGAAGATCTAAAAACGTGGCCCATTGTACTGACATGTGTAAGCTGGTTCCATGATAGTTTGCCTTGAATCTTTCATATCAAGAAATGGAGAGTGCAACCCGAAACGATATATGGTATTTTTTTCCATTATTTTGGCAAAAACTAGAGCTGCTATTTTTTATCTCGAAAATAGCTGACCCGGCGAACTTTGTTCCGCGTAAAAGGCAATATAAAGTTAACTATGTCCGTCTTCTGGTTCTAAGCTACCTCCCCACCAAATTTCAGCCAAATCGGTTCAGCCGTTCTTGAGATAATAATAAACAGATAGATTCTCACAGGATGGGATAGATCCCCATTGTATGTAGCTAAATTACGTACAATGGGGATCTTTTTAGTAAAATTGTCATACTTCAGCTTATATCTATATCTACACTAATAAAAAAATTGTATTTTTGTGTGTGTGTGCGTCTGTACGTTTGTTATGAACAAACTCAAAAAATACTAGACCGATTTCAAAAAATCTTTCACCATTAGAAAGCTACATTCCCCCTGAGTAACATAGGCTACTTTTGATCCCGATATTCCCACGGGATCGGGACTTACGCTGGTGAAATCGCGGGACGCAGCTAGTAACAGATAAATCGGTTGCACTGAATGTAGGAGAGGTTATTTTTATTTTACTTTATGCAGTATTTTTTTATTTTACTCGTTTGAGTGCATTCTCCTTTTTGAAGTCGGTTAAAAAATAAAAAATAGAATAATTTACTTACATAATGCAGCAGGTTTTTCATGAAAATATATATGTAAAAGAATCCCTGTGATTTGCCCAAACCAATTCGCAGAAAATAATTCGCGCAAAAAATCTCGCTCCTATATTAAAATCATACGTTTACAAAACACATGTGGTACCCAACAGATTGGTACGTATTTAACATTCATTGCAGAGACCTACGGAACCCGCAAACCTATCCTATTTATTGTTTAGAGTTAGGGGATGAATTTTGATAGGTTAGTCTCTGTTTCGCTTACATTTTGATGTGTATTTTTCGAGGACAAACAGACAAACGTTTGACGACCTTTGTTTAGGTGTAGTTGGTTTGATTCCCACTATGAAAAAAAAAATAGAAGTATTTATTTATAGCACTTCTGTTTGAGCATTCTACTTATCTACACTTCTACACTAATATTATAAAGAGGAAAGATTTGTATTTTTGTGTGTGTATGTCTGTATGTTTGTTATGAATAAACTCAAAAACTACTGGACCGATAGTGGACCGATCAGCCGAATGCGTCGGAACGTAAAATCAGCCACGAAACTTCGGTCGCGTATTTTCCGCATAGTATGTTCAGACTTTTAGGTTACCTAGATCTAAGAACAGTTCCTTAGGCTTAGGCTTGTTAATAACAGCTAAACTTCTTCTGCATTTCTTATATTCAATGTCCTGATTGACTTATAGTATATCAAAAAACCGCTGGTTCTAGAGACATGAAATTTGGAGAGTGCGTTCTTTGTGTTGTGTAGGCATCCACTAAAAAAGGGTCTTAGGAAAGTCCCGCGGAATCGGGACTTACGCGGGTGAAACCGCGGGACATAAATTATAACTGAACGGTTCGGAATCCGAGCTTCCTTATTTATCTGCCAATTGAACCTTTTTTCTGTACGTTCACCATTTAATTACATACATTTGGTGTCTTTTATTTATTAGGATTAGATGTAATCCTATGTATTGGTACGACCACGATTCATTCGAGTTTAACCTCTTTTCGTATACGTTGAGTTAGGAAACTAGAATTGGCAATCGGTTTCTACTGTTTTGAAAAAAAAAACATACCTACTTGCATACAAAATTCTTTCACCAAAAGAAAGCTACATTATCGAGGAGTAACATAAGCTACATAGTTACATTTTCCCGGGTCTTTATCGCGTACTATTATTTATTTTCTTACCTCGACGTTTCAACTATGTTACAATGGTCTTGGTCGCGACCCCTCGCGACCCTCGCGAAGGTGTATAATGTTATAAGAATGATTAGTAAGTAGGATATGTATGAATATAATAAATGCACGTATTTAGTCGCGTTTACACTTAAAACACAATATTACCCATCAAAATCTGTCATCCCTTCAGTAACATATTCAGTTAAGGGTGCCCATCACGTTATTCAGTTAAGGGTGCCCATCACGTTATTTTCCGCTAATTTGATGTTAATCTCTTCGTACTTATTCTACAGATGGGTAAATTTTACCCTTTAATCTTGGGAAGGTCTCGTTTGACCCAAAACCTTTTAGTAAAGTATGCTTACTGATTTGAATACGACAATTTGGGTGATGTTGGTACATACGTAGCTAGGTAGGTACTTGAAAGACTTTGGTGCTCTTCTTCTGCTTTACATGTAGTGTAGTGTCTCACCTATACTTCGTTTTTAGGGTTCCGTACCCAAAGGGTAAAAACAAAACCCTATTACTGAGACTTCGCTGTCCCTGACAAAACGCTGTTCGCGTTTTGTTTCCTTGTATTTGACGTTTTTTCTTTAGGAAGATGTGTCAAATCATACTATAGTCTACAAATTAAAAAGGAAGAATATACTTTGATTGTTTGTTTTGTTTTATACTACGATTTGACTCATCTTCCTGAAGAAAAAATGTCAAATACAAAGGGACAAAACGTCAAATTATAGTCTGAAATTAAAAAAACGAACTATAGTGTTAGAGGTTTCAGGTCGCCTGAAGGCCTCTAAGTTATAGTTGTAAGGTGGCTCTAACTTGACCTAACGACTGCTATCAGAGATAACAACCGTATAGTGGTGTGTCTCACCTAGTGTTAGAGTCGTCAGGTCGCCCTAAGGCCTCTAACTTGACCTAACGACTGCTATCAGAGATAACAACTGTATAGTGGTGTGTCTCACCTAGTGTTAGAGTCGTCAGGTCGCCCTAAGGCCTCTAACTTGACCTAACAACTGCTATCAGAGATAACAACCGTATAGTGGTGTGTCTCACTTAGTGTTAGAATGATCAGGATCAGCGTTGTCAGGTCGGTGGCCCATACAACGAACGTAATCTTTTTGTAATTATGGTATGGAACCCTTCCTGCGTGAGTTTAGGCCCGGCGCACATTATGAGCATCGTCACGGCTGAGGATTTTAGTTGGCAAATAGCATTATACATTAACTTCATGGCAATAAAGTAGAAATTTCCATGATATATGGTTGTAGTAACAAAAATACCGCTTCGGTATGCTTGAGGCGGCTACATCGGCAGCCTTGAGGATGCTTCGGGATACTTCGGCATCCTTCGGCGGCGCCGAGGCAACACTCGGGTGTGGGTAGCTTGCCCTGCCTCGTCATCCTTAGTTACAGCATGCCAAAGCATAGTTCCCGATAGTGTGCGCTTGCAAGTAGGTATGCCGAAGGATCCCTTTCCTTGCCGATGCTCATAATGTGCGCCGAGCCTAAGACACGTATTGGCCGGTTGTTTATTTATATACCTAGGTTCACATACACTATTTTAATATAATAATAAACAAAACTTCAAAAATAAATACCTAACTGAAAATAACTGGTGAATTTGCTGTATTTTTCCATAAATGGTACCATGTAGGTAAATCTATCCGGATTTTTATTTCCTCGAAAATGACTATTTTTAGACTGGTTTTTTGTTTACATTCAAAAGATCAAAGAAATTGTTGTTATTTTAGCGATTTCAGAAAGTAAAAACAAGAATAAAACCGTTTTATACAGGGTGTTGCAGTTTATGGAGCACCTGCTTATTATACGTCTACAAGTCTAGATGAACAAACTTTTGTTCTACGACTTTTGGAAATTCTAAGTACCTAGTTTCAGAAAATTTTGGGTTTAAAGTTTACTTGACTAACAGTCGATTCTCAAAGTTGGAGGTCATTGACCTTGAATTGTCCCATTGTTTAGTTTGGACTACTACAATATACACATGTATAAATATTAGTTGCCTTTATTAAAAAAAACAGCTGTTTTTCAGTATAAGATACTTAAATAAATAATAAATTAATAAATTCTGTCAACAACACACCCCGTGGTAAGCGACTAAGCTTGTGTTACGGTGACTAGACAACGGATTTATTACTTATATTTATTTTTCTTATGTAAATACATACATATTAGAGGGGATTATTACATACATATAGAGGGACAGCCAGACCAGACACAAATATTTATTTTTTAAGTCAAAATTTTTGCACCTGGCGGGAATCGAACCCGCAACCTTCTGCATTGCAGTCGTGCTATCGCACGACCGCGCCACAGAGGTCGTCAAACTCAGCATTTTTGATAAAAAACGTTCGAATTAACAAAAAAGTAAAAAGTTGTTATGCTTATACATAAAACATTAACCTTTTTCTTTTACCGTTGTAGAAGAAAATGTTAGTTTTTTATGTAGAAATGCATCATCAACACATATGGCGTAATGGTTAGCGCACAAATTCGAATACTGCCAGGGTAGAATTTTTAATAATGCATTTCTCCTTGTAAAATATTTATAGTAAAAATATCTTGAGCAATAAAACATAAAGCAGTATTCAATAAAAATAACGAATAATATTTGCTCTTTTAACTTTGGGAAATAAAAAGTTTTTAATCAGAATGCCTGTTCTGTCCGCAAATGCTTTCAAAGTACCTACAGCGAACGTTATCGAAAAATGTCAAGCCTTCATCCCCATTGACGTTTCAGTTGTAGAATCAATTTATTTCTGAATATCTGGTATCGTTACAAGTAGTTACAACCTATTAATTATATAGTCAAGGCAAACCTTAAAGAAATAAAGTATCGGGATATTCTGTTTTATTGTAAACTAGCTGCGTCCCGCGGTTTCACCCGCGTAAGTCCCGATCCCGTGGGAATATCGGGATCAAAAGTAGCCTATGTTACTCAGGGTGAATGTAACTTTCTAATAGTGTAAGAATTTTTAATATCGGTTTAGTAGTTTTTGAGTTTATTCATAACAAACATACAGACACACACACACACACACACAAATATACAAATCTTTCTTCTTTATAATATTAAAAAAATGAAATGAAATTAAATGATTTATTTGCTTAGAAATATGGTACACAATTGTTCTTAAAATTAATGTTATTCCCACATATTTCACCAAAGAATAGGCGTGCAAATTTTTAGATGTATTAGTTTATTGTATTAATTATAAAAAAAAACGAATTTGCAATAATTAATATAATAGAAAAATTCCCAATGCATTATTTATTTATTAGTCGGCGAACTTTGTTCCGCCTTAGAGGCAAAATAGTATTCTTAGAATAATAAGGAGGAGGACTCCTGGTTCTAAGCTATCTTCCCACCAATTTTAAGCCTAATCAGTTCTCGACGTTCTTGAATTATAAATAGTGTTTCTAACACTTTCTTTATTGTTTTAAATACCTATTAATTACCTGAACTTCGAAACGGAAATTTTTAACAACGATCGAAACGACAAACAAAATACAATCGAAGCAGAAACAAAAAGACAATCGAAACGCAAACAACAAAGAGACGATCGAAACTCGAACAAAAGACAATCCAAGCCGAAACATCAGCGATTTGCAATGTTATCTAGATTTAGTTTTAACAAGTGTCTGGTCGGAGGTGCAGTTGGTGCTCAAGCTTACCCTCTGTCAGAGGAAGCTTTGGCGCTTTACCAACTTGTTTTTTTGGGGTTGCGTAGACGCTGAGGTGCAGTGATGGCCTAACAGAGCGACATTACCGTTCGTTTGGTTAAGCTCTTTAAATAATAGGTTTAAAAAAAGGAGTTCGAAACTCAAACAAATGAAGACGATCGCCACCTGATTACATTTAGGTACTATTGTATAGCCTACCTACGTGTGTTATACTCGTCGTTTCCCGTAAGGTCGCTTCGCACAAAAAGGCCCAACCGCTAGGTACTATTCTACTCCAGCCATACTCAAAGTGTGCTCCGCGGGACCCTGGGGTTCCTCAAAGCATATCTTAGCACATAGACTCCGTACAACAAGAAAGGTACGAGAAATGAAATTGTTTATTTGCTTAAAAATATGATGCATAATGGTTCTTAAAATTAATGTTAATCCCACATATTTCACCAAAGAACTGGAGTGCAATTTTTTTGGTAATATAGTTAATTTTATTAAAAAAGAAGAAAAAATGTTATTAAGAAAAAAAAATTAGGGGAACCTTCCTTTGTGTCGCGCATTCGGGTAAAAAAGATTTAATTTGATTTTAGTACAAAATGTATAGCGATAGTTTTTTTGGAATTCGCAAAGTTTCCAAAAGGGTTCCATAACCGAAAAACTTTGAGAACAGCTGTTCTATTCTATTCTGTAGGTACCCCTACCGTAATAAAGTTTGAAACCTATAATTTCCGTAAATGTGCCTAATTAACCCCTACGCGTTCGAGTCAGCAGTTTCCATGTCGAAGCCTCAATCTTTCACCGGTTTTCACCCTGAACCGGTTTTGCTGATACCGTTATCAGCAAAACTTCGTGTATATTTGTAGATCGTTATCGCTCGGTTTGTGCGACTCGACAAACGGTCTCAGAAAGATAAGTAGATAGATAGATTAATTCTTATTGATACACACAAGAATACAATTACAATTCAAAGATAAGACATAAACAATTTATATGTATGTGGCGTGGATTTTTTCCAAAATCTCTTCTCTTCTCCAAATTTCATGTCTCTAGGACCAGCAGTTTGGGCTCTGCGTTGATATATAGGTCAGTCAGGACTTTGAATTTTATATAAGTACCAGCAGAGTCCCACGGTTTCACCCGCGTAAGTCATGATCCCGCGGGATTTTCCAAAATCCGTTTCTTAGTGGATCCATACACATCATAAAGAACACACTCTCCAAATTGTATGTCTCTAGGAGCAGCAGTTTTGGCTCTGCGTTCATAGCTCAGTCAGGACTTTGAACATTATATAATTATATTATATTATCTATAGATATATTACAAATATTGTGTTGGTACGTTTTTAATTAAAAAAATAATCTTATTTCTAAATGCAAGCGAGCTACGATCAACGGCCATAGGAATAGAAACCACAGAATTACCCTAATTTAGTTTTGGAACCAACACACGTCGGGATAATTAATATATTCTACGCTCGGTTAAATTAATCGTAGACCGCCGCATCTATTGGATCATATATCTTTGGTTAATGGTAGTTCTGCTGGAATAGCAAGATTGGTGAAAATTTGTGTTTAATACAACTAACACCAAAGCATAAAACGCATATACAGCTTCGGTGCGACAGTTTCGATCATTCTCAGTAGTCCAACTGTCCATTCCAGCTATATATAGCTATATATATCTATAACAGCTCCGGTACCACACAGGATATGTGGTAGGTGGCTTATCCATCGGCCCAGCGAGGTTGTCGTTAGCTCCTCTTCCAAGGAACGAGTGGTGAGCGGCTTCATTGCTCCGGTTCCAGTCGGGACAATCTGGTAGTGCCATTTTGGGCACGAGCCAGCTCTCCTTCAAGAGAGCCGAACTAGCACTTGGAGACGCGATCTGTCTAAAACAGTTCCCTGACGGTTGCTCCTGGGAGTGGTACAGCGGACCCCTATCTGCATGCCCAAAGTGGCCATAGTCGGGGACGCCATAACATATACTTAATATAAAAAGGTTTTTAATAATTCCATTCTTTAATTTCTCTTTAATAAATGACCCGGCATGCTCGACTCAGTTTTTATTTCAATTAAATTTTAAAGGGTTTGCAGTAAAACCACAGGTCGCTGCTAGTTAGTTTTATATATCTGTGGTAAAGAGTAGTTTTAGCGATGGATAGCGATCTATCCTGGGTGAAGGTAATAGCTTGCTTGTTGAAAACGGGTTTAGTTTTATAGATTCAAGGAAAACCCAGCAATGGTTGTGAATTTATCTTATTCCTGGTGCTGTGGTAATTTAATACATTTATCTCAGAAAATAAAGAACCGATTTTGGTAAAATGGTGAGAAATAGGCGTAGCACGATTTAATTTCATAAGGTCGCGTTTAGAAATTTGTTTTTTACATAAAATACACGTTTCCTGTAAAAAAAATATATAAGTTTCTATTTATAGATGTACACATGTATGTAGTAGGTGTATGCACCTACCGAAACCGAAAAAAAAACCTCAATCTAAATGAGACTAAAATAAAATATCAATCTCTCTTATCTATTTTATTGGACTACTGGGACGGAATAATACCTATCATTGGACAATACTATTGAACTAACGAGATAGAAAGAACAAACGTCTAAAACATTTAAAAGGTATTATCCATAAATCATTGACCCAAAACATCAAGAAAGTTTTGAAAATTCGTTTGAAAGTTGAAATGAAACTAAAATGGCTAAATAATTAGAAATTGATTAATGTGGAAACATGAGAGTAAGTTTATAATGGTTTTATTAATTGTTTTGGGGTTAATTTGTATAAAATGATGACAAATTATACTGTGTGTGTATTTGGAACTTTATGGGTTGCTCCTAATATAGTTCATTGCTCAAGGTATTTTACTACAAAATACTTTATAAAATACAAGGAGAAAATCACCATAAAAAAATCTCCCGTGACAGGATTCGAATATGTGTCCCTCGCTTGCGGATTAGGAGATAAAGATAAAGTTAATTAAAGAGATAAAGATAATTTATTTGGTCATGAATTTCGTATTCAAAGGTGCTACAATATTATCTTATAAAGTTACAGAAATTCTTTCTACTGAGCTGCGGTAGAATATACAAACATACATACTGACAAGCCTACATACATTATACAAATATTGACTGCATTATCTTTCCTTTTGGCTTCGACATAGTCGCGTAAAAAGGTACCAGCCATACATTCTTTGTTGTGCCATTTTTTAAAATGGTTAAATTTGTAAACATCGAGGTATGAAAATTAAAAAGTAAAAATCATGCGATTAAGACCCGCGAAACTTTAAAATTATGATTTGCGAAGTTTGTATATTACATTTTAGTGCTGCGTCAAATATTTGACTTTTCAAAAGGGTTCCGTCACCCAAAAAGTTTGAGAACTGCTGCCTTTTAAAATCACTTGCTCGTCTGTCTGTCCGTGTGTTAAAATCTTTACGATTCTATGAAACATTTAGTTTTGTGACCGGATTATTTTACTAAAAAATTACGGTCACACAATAGGCGATACAAACAAAAAAAAATTAAGTGTATGCGTAGATTTTGCTTCTGTTTTCGCGATCTTGGATTGAAATTAAACTCATATTTCGGTTTTAATCGCGTGGTGTTCATTACTTATAGCATTGTTTTAACGCTCAACACGTGGTTAAAACCGAAAAGTGAGTTTAATTTCTAAGTGTACCTACTTATGCACGTTTTTTTTTAAATTGCCCTAATAAAGGATTATGGCCCAAACCCACTGGATCGAGATTTACGCAGGTAAAAACGTAGGGCACAACTAGTATTACCACTAGCTGTCTCTCTAGGCAGTCCACATTTGAAGGTAACATACTCATACATATTCTATGAACGGTGACAGATGGTCGCCCTCGGTCTATTGCTCCGTTCCACTTGAGTTTGAATTTCAGGTGTTACTAGAATTTATGCAAAGGAAGTTTTTGAAAATTTTAAATTAAAGGTAGAGAAGTTTTAAAATTTCAATTGAAAAATAGAGATAGGTACCTACTTACAGAATGGTGACCCGTGAACTACTTACAAGACGAATCTACTGTTCTTAAAAAAGCGGAATTTCCTCAGCATATAGATATAAAAATAGAAGTATCATTCGAACTGGGGTGGGAACTCGCGTAGTTAGCATTTAGCACGCTGCGTTACAGACGCAGAGACGCGAGCATGAGCCTCGCCGCGTGTGAATTTTTGAAGATGTATTTTTCTTGGTATATTTATTTTTTAGATAACTAAAAAAACAATTTCCAAGCCCTGCCTAATTACGTCACTGACATTGCGAGCTTTAAGAGTTTGAGTTTAAATAATTATATTGCACGATTTTTCATTTAATTTTTAAATTTCATTATGTGATTTTCAAATAAACTGATAAAATTTAAGCCTTAAAATGTTTGTTTTTTCTTTTAGCTCAAACAATAACTCCAGACAACAAGTCAGTGGTTCACATGCTGCCTCTAACCGTCACTCGAGAAGAAATAGGCGGGGAGCTAAAATGTGCCGTATCGTCGGCAGCGCTCGACGAACAAATAACGAGGACCGTCAAACTCAACGTCAAAGGTACGTAAAGTTCAATTTAGATTGAAAATAATAACTGTAGGTACATAGAAAACATTGCATCGAAACTAAGCAATAAGGCTTATATTTTTTTTTTTTTATACACGATAGATGAGCGTTTAACCACTATCTCACTTGATGGTAAGTGATGATAATGGTTTAAGATGCAACACGCTTAAATAGAAGAAAGAAGAAGGCAGAGTAAGATTCAACCTGTTTCCCTTAGTGGCTGCATCGAGTCCGCTTGGCGCTCGATTAGAACGGTGGGAACAAGCCACGGCCAAAGCCTCCCAATCCAAAGCCAAAGCTCTCTTTTGGTCGCCTTTTTCGGCGAAGGGATACTGTAGCCATTTTTGTTATACAACTTATATAAATTTTCAAATTCATAAAACAAAATTGTTCACCTAGACGTCTAAAAAAGCCTCCCTTTATATCACAATACAGTCGCCCTAACACGTTGTAGGTATATTTTCGTAATTACTCCCCCCCCACTTTACACAGCACATAGTACAAAGCTCATACAAAACTTGCCATTCTCCTTTATATCACGAACTATTTCCTTGAGAGTACCTAATTTAAGTGTCGTAGTAACATGCTACGAACTCCGTAGAGAAAACGCTACGAGTGCTACGTCGTAGCATTCACTTGAAAAATTCATACAAGAGTTATTATTTGAAACGGACACTTTTATTATGAACCATATTTTATGTAGGTAAGTACAGTTAGGAAAAAAATATAGTATCCAACTTAGAGTTTTGAAATGTAGAAAATGCTGTTTTTAGAGTGGGAAAGACGTTTATGTCCTGTTTGAGTTATGTGACGTTATTTAAATCTTTTAAGTTTAAGTTTTGCTGTTTTTAATAAGGTACACCTACTTAAAATCGTCAATCTTGATTAAAAAACATTTTTGTTACCTGATTGCACAGTCAGCAATAAAAATGTATTTCCATAAAATACTTCTAAAGTTATTTGCTATTTTTATTATAGTTAAAATATAACTTATGAGTTTTAAAGTTATTGGAATGTTGGAAACATGGTAATGATTCATCAGAGCAGTTCGGTAGATAATATGGATATGCACTTTAAGCTACTGACTGTACATCGAAAACTAAAAATCTAGAAATAATAAATAATAATTATTTACATTATTTCTTAGTGTTAATCCACACTTAGGAAATACTGCTTTTTTGAAAAAATGCTTTCAAAAACTTTAGTACCCGGCGGGATTCGAACCCGCGACTATTGGTAATCCGAACCAACGCGTTAACCGCTTCGCTACAGGTAGCCCTCCAGCCAGGTTGAATTTAAGAAAGCACCTCTTCTTGTGTTCTTGCGAGTAAGGCCTCGTAGTGACATCTACCGGCGAACTTTGCAGTTCAGTTCGGCTTGTAACTTCCCATATTACATGGAAAATTCCAAACATGTTAACATTATTTCTTAGTGTTAATCCATACTTAGGAAATACTGCTTTTTTGAAAAAATGCTTTCAAAAACTTTAATACCCGGCGGGATTCAAACCCGCGACTATTGGTAATCCGAACCAACGCGTTAACCGCTCCGCCACGGGTAGCCCTCCAGCCAGATTGAATTTAAGAGGGTAATAAAGTGTTTGAAAGCATTTTTTCAAAAAAGCTGTAATAATTATTATTATTTAGCATCACGTCAAACCTCTGTGGTTATAAGATGTTAAGTATGCCTTTGCTTTGTTATGTTTTTTCTTTTATACGTTGAATAATAAAAATAAAAAAATATTAAAAAAAAAATAACAACGGGATATTTCCCTCGTTTACATTTTCTAGATATTTCGTCGCTAATTAAAAAAAATCTAGAAACCTATTCGATTCCTGTATAAAAAAAAAATCGAGTTCTTTGTGATTATACACAAACTGTCTGTGTTATAAAAACTTGCAAAAATATAAACACCAGAATAATACTTATACATAAAAAATCGCAAAATTTAATTACAAAAAATGGACGTAAAAGTCCCCTTTGAACGTCAGAGAAAGTCATTTTGGAGCGAAATTATTTAAATAATGGACAAAACTCAATTAGCTCTGAATTTATCAAACTTTTACCGAATTTCGTCTTAAGAGCAGTGTGGTAGAATTGTTTAGGGTTCCGTACGATATATAAAAAAACTTTGCACTTTGAAGCTATTGCATAGCTTTTATCGCGGGCTTTGAGCGCGGCCACCGAATCAAGAAATTCCGTAACAAAAATAAAACCCCCCACTCCGCCTACCATGTTGCCATGGTTACCATGTAGTACAAACATGGTACAAAATTAATAAATAATAATTATAATTGCATAAGTTGCTATAAAATGCTATGCAATAGCTTTACCGCGGCAGTTTCCGAGTGCCACACGTTTTTTAGGGTTCCGTAGCCAAATGGCAAAAAACGGAACCCTTATTTATAATAATTATCGTTGAGCGCCTGGCCACTTTTTGACCACTTAAAAGATGGTAAAAAAATAATAATGTTGATTGAATGATGTCTAAAAAATGGTCAAAGTAGGTCTATTTTCCCGTTTTCTCTAATCTGAGAGATGTTTTCTGGGCCTCCGAGCCGCTAAATAACAAAATATTTTTTTTATTTAGGGTTGGCACAGTGGGTCAGTCATCATTGACCACACCTACTACAAATATAATTTTTGGCAATTTTTTTTACGGCCTGCCTAACACCAACCCTATGGAGTTAGTAGTTTACCCGCCACCGCACGCGAAGAACTCCAGGTTTGCTAGTCTCCCCTCAATTCCTTACCCACCTTTTACGACAGCCAAGAGATGGGGTATCACGCGTTTCCAAAAATATTTTAACCCCGCTGGCTCTCTCTAATATTATACGGAACCCTCGCATCTCCCGTCTCGCTCTATCCAATATCTCCATCTCCCTCAGCTCCTCGAGTTATCTTTAAGAATGTAGCGCCCTTAAGCAAGCGATGATTAACAGATGACTAAGTTATGTAACGTTTGTTTCTGTCTGTCAACTTTGAAAGTTCATGTCGCAGTAAAAGACAAACGATAGGTACATAGTTTATGCAGATGTTAATCATCGTTACATTATCCCGGGTCTTTATCGCGTATTATTACTTATCAAATCAAATCGTGTGAATTTAAAAAGTTTATGTTAATCATCGTTTATAAGTAAGGGGGTTAAACGATAATATAGTACGGAACCCTCGCATCTCCCCGTCTCACTCTAACCAATCTCCCCGTCTCCCTCAGCTACTCGAGTTATCTGTAAGAATGTAGAACGATAATAAAGGACATTAATTATAGACTATCCGCCATCTTAATGAAAATTTATTCTTTCTAGAAATTAAACATGAGAAATGGAGGGAGATACGTTCTGTGTCAAGAACTAAGTAGTTAGATTAATTTGTTAATTATATAGCTGATGTTTAGGCGTTAATAAGAGCTTGTTTAGAACTTGAGGAGATATAAGGGCTTAGGTGAGCGTTTCATAAAAATGTACACACACTCGTTTTCAACAGTCCCAAATTTAAACACAAAAATCAATAAAATGGTATTAATAACTGAATGGCGGGACACGAACCTTTGGAAAAACCAAAATTTCCAATAAAATATTAAACCGTTTTCAAAAAAAACCCAAAGATGTTCAAGCGATTTTTAGACGATTTACCTATATACAGAACTAGCTGCGTCCCGCTGTTTCACCCGCGTAAGTCCCGAGGAATATCGGGATCAAAAGTAGCATATGTTACTCAGGGTGAATGTACTTAGCTTTCTAATGGTGAAATATTTTTTTGAAATCGGAACAGTAGTTTTTGAATTTATTCATTACAAACATACAGACACACATACGCACACATACACAAGTTAGAAAAACATGGAGTAAGGTCGGAGTAGTGAGAATATGCTGGGAAAAACCCAAAGATTTTAGACGATATACCTAATAGTACAGAATACATACCCTAAGCAAGTCTATGAGATTCCAAATCCACCCCTTTACCAATAAAACTCAAAATACCAATTAATATACAGGGTGTCATCGACAGGATGTTCTCGATCAACTTTATACAGGGTGCTACAACTTTGTTACCCCGTGAAACCACTGCCCTTTGACTTGGCGTCGATTTAGTACCAATTTGGGAGAGTATATATACATAGTTACTTTATATACTAAGTTTATAGGTAAACTTTTGAGTTTCAATGGTAATTTGAATAAATTATACATGGTGGTAAAGTTTGTAGTAGTTTGGGAGAGCTGGAGCTGTGGTTGCAAGTGTAATGAATTAAAGGTAGAAAAAATATTTATTTAGGTACATAATATATATTTTTTTAATTTATTTATACAATTAAAGCATACCAAAAGTGTGAGTTGAACTCGCGCACGAAGGGTTCCGTTCCACTATCACAATTGGGGACGGAACCCTAAAATGCATAATGGCTGGACTGACAAATCCCCGAACGCAATGCGAACTGGCGCCCGACTATCACTCCTTCGCTAGATGGCGCTAGTGGTAAAATACATCGCGGTTGCGTTTACATGTCAAAAATCACGTTTGTGGTATGGGAGCCCCCCTTAAATATTTGTTTTATTCATATCATCTGTGAGAATTTTAACCGTCTAACTAAACCGTCAACCGTAAAAACAGAATAAAATGAATATTACAGTGGGGCTCCCATACAACAAACGACATTATTTTTGTGATAACAGATCCCTTCATACGCGAGAAACCTCACCTTAACAACCTACCACTATAAAGTAAAACTTTTTTAATAACGCCCATCTTAAACTTAGTTTAACGTTAAACCTAAGTTAAAACTCAAGTTCCCATACAAGCGCACATTAAGTCGTCACTTAACTAAGTTCTGGTACATTGGCTGGCAATTTTCAGAGCCCACCCTATAAATTGCGCGTCTGTACCTAATAAGTGGCGAGATAGTGGGCGTAGTGATGGGAAAGTGTCGATAGTTTTCCCCCAAAATCTATCGATACTAAGTTATCGATTTAAAAAATTACTAGTTATCAAAATTGTCTGTTTTCTACCTCTTCTCTTCAAGTATAGTCATTTGACATCTGGTCGATGGTGAAATACTCATCGATTTATAAAAAAAAAAAAGAAAAAAAAAAAAAAAAAAAAAAAAAAACTATTTTGAAGTATAAAACTTAATGAAAGTAAATAATTAGCTTTAAGCACGCTTAGTGGTAAGGAACGAACTCGGTCTAAAATGTAGCATTCGCGTCCAGTCACACGAATTGAGGATTTCATAATTTCCGCCCGTTCGTAGGAAAATCTGTCTTAATAGACCGAAGAACTTGCTGTTTTAAATTATATTCTAAAGAGGAAAGATTTGTACGTTTGTTTGTAACGAATAGGCTCCGAAACTACTAAACCGATTTCAAAAATTTCACCAACAGAATGCTACATTATCGATGAGTAACATAGGCTACTTTTGATCCCGATATACCAACAGGATCGAGACTTACGCGGGTAACACGACGGGATGCTGCTAGTAAAATAATGTAATTTTAAAAGCATTTTTGGCTAATTACTTTTTGATTGATGGATCTGTCGACCACGAGATGCAATAACAACAAAACTAAGAGAAAATACGAATTTCCATCCATCCGTTGCTTGTAATTTGATCGATAGTTTTATACAGTAGGTATTGTAAAGAAAAGAGCATGAGGCGTTGTGTGCAAATTTGTAACCATTATATTTTAAAGGAAAGCGTAGGTTTTTTTAATCCGTATTTATTTAGCCTTAGAACGCACTGCATATAAACGCAAGCGGTGTCCGAATAGCTGAAAAAGCAGAACCGCGTATCAACAATACAAGCAAAATCAGTCATATAAAAAAACACTAATGAGTGGGCTTGTATATAAAGCTATGTGTTGCATTTTTTTGCGGTTTCAGACTTACGGTAAAATACAGGCGTTTAATCGCATACACGCTCTTACTTACGACTAAGACGGTTTGTAGCAGGTATAGGTACCTACATAATATGTACCTATGTACATAAAATATTATGTATTTATGGTAAGAGGTTACTCAGTTTGTGTTACTGTGTTTGTGCGCAATCGGATGTTACCATTTTTCTCTAAAACGGCTTGACCAATTTAGATATTATGGTTTTCAGTAAAATGTTTATAACAATTTTGGGGATCGTTTTTTAAATAGTTGTTATGTTCATTACTTTGCTAGGGGTCGCTGCAACTAGCGAAATAAAGGGCTCTGTAAAAAAACAAATAGGTACGGCAAAAAATACTTTTTTTAGTATTTTATAAATAAAAAGTATTTTTTACCATAATTGTTTATTTCTTTATTGTAGTGTTATAATAAAAATAGTTTTATCGACAACAATATCGTCAGTAGCACATCACTACAAGTAATGGAGGCCCGGGAATTTTACCACCTTGCAATATCGACGGTCGATAGGACGCTCGAGTGTCTATAGCTCAACACTATCGTTCATGACGCTACTGGTATTATTTGTGACAAGCAAACCCAGTTCTCTAATACCTACGCATATATACCGAACCGAATTTAGAATTTGGGGACACGATCGGTCTATAACTGATCCCTGGGGGTGGCCTGACGGTAAAGCGGACCCCTCTCTTTATACCCTTGCTGGTCATAGCTGGGGACGCTATAACATATATGCGTAGGTATTAGACAACTGGGTTTGCTGGTTTTATTTGTGCGAGGTGTGAGTGGTGAGGGGCTTTATTGCTCCGGTGCCTGTCTGGACATTCAGAAAGTGCCATTTTGGGCCCGAGGCAGCTCTCCCTATAGAGAACCAAACACTAGCGTTTTGGGACACGATCTGTCTATAACTGATCGCGGATAGTAGCTACCAGGAGCTCCTGGGAGTGGCCTGACGATACAGCGGACTAGAATAGAATAACAGTTATGTCTAGTAAGAAGAAAATAAAAGTATTAACGAGATTTTTGGTGTTATATATTTCAAAGTAATAATAGGTATACCTACCCTTCTGATCCACACAACAGTATCACTATTTATACGGGTGACTACAAAAAATGTCTATTATAATAAAAATTATAACACTCCTCTATCTCCGCCTTGGGCTAAAGCCTCAAAGCGCCAAGCGTTCCACAATAAGCAGTAGCAGTATAAATACGACAGTCCGCCTTCCCTCGACCTGATAAATGGACAGACTCAAACATTTCTACACGTGATTTGTGAAAAGAAGCTTCTTGAAGACACCCGACCGTTTAACATAAGAGGGTTTTGAGTTTCACGGGAACTCTGTGCCCCGACTGCAGTGAAGAAGGGTGCAAGTATTTTTCACACATGGTTTGTGAAAAGGTTCTTCAATACACCCGACCGTTTAACATAGGAGGGTTATGAGTTTCACGGAAACATTAAATAAATAAATTCTGTGAACAACACACAGCGCCATCTAGCCCAGTGGTAAGCGACTAAGCTTGTGTTACGGTGACTAGACAACGGATAAAATACTTATATTTATTTTTCTTTTGTAAATACATACATATTATTATACATATAGGGACACCCAGACCGGATACAAATAATCGGAATCGAACCCGCAACCTTCTGCATTGCAGTAGTACTGTCGCACGACGCGCCACTGTGGTCGTCTTCCCGACTTTGTGGCCCGACTGCAGTGAAGAAGGTTGCGGGTTCGATTCCTGCCAAATGCAAGTGCTTATGCTAAAAAAAACATGTTTTTGTATCGGAGCCCCACTTATACAACGTGTTTCGAGGGGGGTATTAAGCCGAAAGGGGTTTGTCGTAGACGTCTAGGGGAACAACTTTTGTTACACAACTTTGGAAATTCGAGGTAGTTTTCTAAAATATTGAGTTTAAAGTTTACGTGATAAATCAGCTGTTTCTTTAAGTTTGAGGTCATTGGCCTTTAATTTAGTCCGGACCACTACAATCTAAATAATAATTGCCTTTTTTTTCAAACAGCTTTTCAGTGAAACAACTAAAAATTAAATAAAAATTGTTCGAATTTCCAAAAGTCGTAGAACAAAAGTTGTTCGCCAAGACCTCTAGAACAACCCCTTTTTCAGCTTAATGCCCCCTCGGAATACGTTGTATAAGTAGGGCTCCCGTATAAAAAAACATGATTATTTATTTTTTAACATAAACACTTGCACGCGGCAGGAATCGAACCCGCAACCTTCTTCATTGCAGTCGGGCCCCAAAGTTCGCGTGAAACTCATAACCCTCTTATGATAAACGGTCGGGTGTCGCAAAGAACCTTCTTTTCACAAATCACGTGTGAAAAATACTTGCACCCGGCAGGAATCGAACCCGCAACCCCCTCCTCGGAACCCCCGGTATATGACGAGTTTGGTAGTCGGGACAGTCTATTATCTTTTCGATTAGTTCCCTTCTCCCTCCATATACATAATTAATTTACTTCGCAACGAATTGGGCGAAGAAAAATAATTACTATTTTCCCTTTTCCATATCACTTTGATGAGAAACTAAATAAGAAATAATTTCTGGGTAAATACTTTCCGATATTTCTTTCTTTATTTTACCGGCCGATCTTGGTATTAGCTTGGTAAATGTCGTGTGTTTTTTTAACCGACTTCAAAAAAGGGAGGGTCTGAATTCGATTCTTAGGTATATTGTTTGTATGTATACATACCTACCCTATTTTAGAAACTCAGATCAAAAATCCAAATGAAAAAGACATAAGTGCGCGGTCGGCCAGGATTCGAAACCACGACCTTCGGAATTAAAGTCGCGGTATCTTCCACTAGACCAACACCGCTCTAGATACTACCTAGCTACTAGAGGTATAATGTCTTTTAAACATATTCCATGTTCAAAAAGTCGCTGCAGCGCTGACAATATTGTTATGTCTATCGTAAAAGTGAAAATACTCGTTATCGTTTTGTGAAATAAACGAATCGTATTTCGATATCGTAGAAACCTAATAACCATAATATTTTGTTTTATTTGTGTGCAGTGTGTTGCTGGGAGGGTAATATAAAAGACTTCTAGGCGGACTACTTTGTTCTACACTTACTTACTTACTCCTCTGGCGCAGCGACCCGAAATGGGTCTTGGCCTCCGACACAAGAGGACGCCATTTTTGCCGACTTTGTTTTACATCTTTTAGAAATTCGACTTCGATAATTTTGACAATATTTTTCACTGAAAGAACAGTCGTTTTTTACAGCAACGGCAATGTTCAGATAAGTTTAAACTAAATGAAAGGTCAACTTAAGGTCAATGACCTCTAACTCCAAGAAACAGCTAATTTTCAAGAACGTTTTTAACTCGAAAATTTAAAGTTTACCTACTTGAACTAGAACTATAGTTATAATTAAAACTAGCTGTGCCCGCGACTTCGTCAGCGTTTTTCGGACTACCTACCCATCGCTGAGCAAAAGTCTACACTTGAACGGACGACCAGGGAAGTCTGTTGCTGAACAGAAGAGAATCATAGCAGAGTCTATTTAAGTGTAGATTTTGCACAGCGCAGCGGTAGGTAACGTGTTGCATGCTTATACGCATTACTTATATATAATAAGTAGCCTTTATCGAAAATTAAAAAAATCAAAACCCGACTTCGAATTAAGGACAAAACAATAAAAATAAGCTCTCCAACATACAGTGCAACTGACTTTCTGTTATGTAAGCTGAAGTTGGGTAGCTTAACTAAATGATATCTTTTTTTTACGTGGGTACTGCACCTTATGCACTGTCAGGCCACTCTCGTTGGGCTCCCTACCATAGGTTTACCCGACAACGGCGGCCTTTCCAAGCCTCATCTCTGCCTCTGCCCGATAGACAATCCCTCTCCGTTTCCCCTCCCTCAGCACGGTCACGCCACCGTCTCGAGGTCCCCAAAGCCGGTGATAAAGCCCCCCCCTCCCTCACCGAGTTCACCACCAGAGGCTGAGGTGATTTTTTATTGTGGTTATCTTCCATGCGGCCCCTTTCTTGCGGAAAGGACCCCCGAGCCCGCTGACGCGGGATTACGGATTAGAAGCCTGGCAAGCCCGGTTTCCCACCTTGTGCGCCTCTTAGCTTTCAGCTATTGAGTCCCCTCACAACGGCAAGGTGGACGACCATCTGGAGGGTAAAACGTAACGTCGTGTCCGGGACTCGTGACTCGAACGCGCAGCCGTCGAATCGGAAGCCATCACTCGGCTCGGTAGGCCACCGTTCCTTAAAAAGGGAATGCGCCGCACAGACCGGCGCATTCCCTTTTTAAGGAACGGTGGCCTATTCGAACGCGGAACCCTCGAATCGGAATCCACAGCTGCCATCGTGCCACGTAAACTACATGCAATCAGCATCTACTCAGTAAAACTGCCCCATTACAGCTATAATTTTTAAATCGTTTTTATTGAATTTTCGACTGCCACTAAAAATTATCAAAATTGTAACCGTAACTTTAATCACTGAAGAATTTTTGAGAAGGTGGTTTCAGGTGGTCCATCAATTTGTACCTTGTTCTTAATAAGCCGATTCTATTGATGGAAGTCCAAAAATTAGTAATTTACAGCATTGCGGGATGCTATTCTGCTCATCATTCCGAAGGTTCTCATCAGATCTTTACCAACAATTTATGGAACCAACTCGGGACTCTCACTTTCCAAATAAAAAAAGAATGATCGAAATCGGACTTTATATGCCGGAGTACGGTTTGAACATATTCACATTCAAACAATATGCGGGTAGAATTGAGCAGATCCTCTTTTTTTTAAAGTCGGTTAAAAACAACCATTATAAAGAATTTCCGTATGTCCGAAGGATCCGGATATATGGAGAGACAAAGTTATACGGTATTTTAGGAATTTCCTGAAAAAAAACTGGATATCCGGTTTTTTTTAATTTTCGACCGGATATCCGGTTAGTCATGTATTGATTCCACACAACATACTTCTTCAATACAACATTCAAACTAACTAAGTAAAAGCAGAAAAATCACTTTATCCGGATAACCGGACAAAATATCCGGACAAAAAATAGCCTATATGTTAATCGGGGTCTAAAGCTATCTGCATACCAAATTTGGTTAAAATCGGATAAGCCGTTTCTGAGATTAGCGGGCACAAAGGCACACACAAACAGACAAACAGATAAACAGACAAACAGACAAACAGACAACCAGAAAAATAGGTTCTACTGCGTTAATAGATACCCCTACAATTTATCTTTTTTTTATATCTTCCAAAAACAGACACCGCTAAGTTACGATTTTATTATAGATAATAGAATAGATAGATAATAGATAGATGAAACTCATTTTTCGGTTTAAATCGCGTGATGTTTATTACTTTTAACACTGTTTCAATGCTCAACGTTTCGAGACCTTTACAGGCCTCTTCTTCACGATTGACTTATTAAAGATATCTTCACGATTGACTTGTATAAGATATTCTTTTTAGGGTTAAGCTCGCCTATGTACATGAATTCTCCTTATTTTATGTCTGTATGTTTGGTGGTGTGTACATTAAAGAATAAAGAATAAAAAAAGAATAAAGATAGTTAAAAATTCCAAAAGTCGAAAAAAAAAATGCATAGACATCTAAAACAGCCCCCTTTCGGCTTAAATTACCAAACCCTCTGTATATTCACCACGTCTAGTCTTCAGCGAAAGTCCAATATAAAGAGAAGGTAGGTACCTATATCTTATAGGGTAAGTGTGCCAATATATGCCCACATGATCAATGTCCGTCAAGGGTCCGGTAATTGGTACGCTCACCCTATTAACCTTTCTTAGCACAGTAATGGATGCTGTGTATTATGAAATGAAATTGATATGACATATTATTTTTATCAAAAGAAAGCCAGTACTCGCCTTAATAGGCTGGGTAATTATTTTGAGTGGCTATTTTTAGGGTTCCGTAGGTTCGCAAAGGGAAAAAATAGGACCATTTTACTAGACTGTCTGTGTAATCAAGAATTAAGAAATTTTTTGAATAACTGTGTACATTAAGTTGACATGGAAATGTGTTATTAGTATCAACAGTTTGTCTATCCCGCACATACAATTAAATATTATAGTAACTTAAGAACGTGGCGACTGTTACCATTTCCATCCAAACTTAATACCAAAATAAATTACCTATGAAAAATTTAGTTTTCTATTTTAATATAGATATTATTCGGATTAAGATTTTACTTTTATAGGGACCCCACCACAAGGTTTTCCAAAATATTCATTCGAAATTAAATAAAACGGAGAAACATTTTTTTTTTCATTTTTACAGCGTAAATTACTTTTTATTGGGAATAATATAAAACAAATGAGATGTAAATGTAAACTAGTAATTTACGCTGGAAAAATGAAAGAAATGTTTCTTCGTTTTATTTCATTTCGAATGAATATTTTAGCGAAATGCTTCTTAATTTTATTACTTCTTAGATATACTTCTTAGATACCATCTAGTTTTTGTAGAAAACTAATTTTTTCATAATTTATTTTGGTATTAAGTTTGTATGGAAATGGTAACAGTCGCCGCGTTCTTGATTCTCATGAGACATGACAGGTAGACAGTTGTTATTTTGTCCGTCGCCGCTACAACAACAAATCCAAAAAACAGAATAAAATTTAAAACCTTTACAATTTTTACTTTAGAAAAAATCTTTTAAAAATGAATACTCGACGGATTTCGAATCAAGAGAGACACCCAAACCAAAAACAAATATATTTTTTTAGCATAAATACTGTTTATTGGCATAATCCCAACTAAAATGTCCCCACCAGTGGGTACTACGACAATTATAAAAAACAAATTGACATTTCCCCACTATTCTTCAAATACTTGTTTCCGATGATTAATAGAACCTGCAACCTCCCGCATTACAGCCGGATATTCGCCCGACTTGCCACAAAGATCATCGGGTCCATACATTCCCAAAATTCGTCCCATAAACTACTCTAAACTATTAAAACACCCTAAAAGATAACGCCTAATCTAATCCGAGACAAAATCGTCGATATAAATTCTGTTCCAGACGACAGTATCAAAAAAGTTGGTCCCTTAGGGTCTGAGAGGGGCCCTCTAAGGAGCCTTAAGGGTCCTTGCAAACTTACGCGTTCAACTTGCCTCATAATGTAACTGTGCTATATAGCTTTCTTGGATAAGATATGTAATTTACTGTAGTATAGATAAAACATCTGTGTTGCCGTGTCCGACTTAGAGTAGGGCTACCCTATCTCTTCTTGTGGGTGTCGTAAAAGGCGAATAAGGGATCTGAGCGGTGGCAGATAAGTTGTTGGGCCCCAGGAGGATTGGTGTCAGGCAGACGGCTGTAAAACATTGTCAAATCTATTTCCAGAAATACGGTCTATAACGACTTGTTTACTACTTATTTACAGGTATTTAGCAGGAATATCACTCGAATGAGAAGATAAGTTGCTTAATTTAGGGCTGAGGATGCGTTACCTAGCCCCAAATTAAGCAATATTTATTTAGAAATATTTAACAAGAAGAAACCCATCATCAAAAATGTTCTCATGACAGGATTCAAACCTGTGCCCCTCGCTTGCCGGTTGCGCAGTGGTAACGCCCTCCCCCGGCAAGCAAGGGGCACAGGTTCAAATCCTGTAATGGGAGATTTTTTCATGATGTGTTTCTTCTTGTAACATATTTCTAGTGAAATGCCTTGAGCAATAAAAAGTATAAAAAGTATTAATATTAATTTTTGATGTGACCTCTAACTCCACTAGAAACTTTAATATCTTCGTTACTAAGGCTATAAAACTAAAACTGAACGCGCATTTTTTTTTCATTCGCAAGGGGTTTGAAAAAATTGGTTTGGACTCTGTCTCTGTCTTTTTTATAGATTTATTGTGCTTTGAAATTGGGTTACTGAAATAGATTTGCCAGATATTCAATTATTGGATAATAATAATATTGTGACCTTTAGGCGCGGTGATTCAATCCTCGGTAGCAATTGGAAAGGTCGTGGATTCGATTATTTATGTCATTCTTCTTTTCGTATAGTAGTGGGTCTCACCTAGTGTTAGAGTTTTCAAGTCGTCCTAAGGCCTCTAACTTGACCTAACGACTGCTATCTGAGATAACAACCGGGACCAACTGCTAAACGTGCCTTCCGAAGTACGAAGGAACTAAAAAAAAACAGTTTTTTTGTTGTGCTCTGATTTGGTAGATGGCGCCACAAGCCTCCCTCGTAAAAATTAAAAGTGTTCCTATATTTCAACCCAATGGCTTGAGGATTGTATAGGAGCCTTACTTAAATATTTATTTAATTATGTTTTAAGAATTACGTCATCTGTGAAAATTTCAACGGTCTTACTATCATGGTTTATGAGATACAGCCTGGTGACAGACAAACAGTAGAGTCTTAGTAAAATAGTCCCGTTTTTACCCGTACGGAACCCCAAAAAGTACCCATATAACAAGCCTAAACCTTCTAATTAACCTATCCGATCGAACGTTGCGGTAAATGTGGGTAGTTCTCAATTCAGGCAGCGAGTGAATCAAACAATTTGAATTTCGAATTTGGAATCCGATTTCCCATTATAAATTGATTGCGTTCTAATGATGTTCGCAGATACGTATTAGGTAGCCATTTTGTAGGGAACTATAGCTTTGTCCCGAGGTTTTTCCCGTGTTAGTCCCGATTCCGTGGGAATATCTGGATCAAAAGTAGCATATGTTACTCTTCGATAATGTAGCTTTCTTTTAGAGAAAGAATTTTTGAAATCGGTCCAGTAGTTTCGGAGCCTACAAACAAACAAATAAATCTTTAATCTTTATAATATTCGTATAGACTAGCTGCGTCCCGCGGTTTCACCCGCGTATTTCCAGATCCCGTGGGGATATCGGGATCAAAAGTAGCCTATGTTACTCCTCGATAATGTAGCTTGCTATTGGTTAAAGAATTTTTGAAATCGGTCTAGCAGTTTCGGAGCCTATTCGATAAAAACAAACAAATAAATCTTTAATCTTTATACTCTACATCTCCTAATAATAATCTCCTTACACTAATTATTATAAAAAAGAAATATTTGTATTTGTGTGTGTGTGTCCTATGTTTGTAATGATAAACGCAAAAACTACTAAACCGATTTAAAACATTTCTTTCACCAAAAGAAAGCTACATTATCGAGGAGGATTATAAAATAGGCTACTTTTAATCCCGATATTCCCACGGGATCAGGACTTACGCGGGTGAAACCTCAGGACGCAGCTAGTATTAGTATAAATAGATAATCACAAAATTAATACAAACACTGGGAATCCAACTTCGTCGAGAAAACGGTCCCACTAGATACTAGGTAAAAGAGAATCGATGACCCTCTGTCCTTTTCGCACTGGATTTGTCGTCGGTTAGTTAGACAAGGACATAAAGAAAAATATTTTTAAATATTATATCCGTTGTCTAGTCACCGTAACACAAGCTTAGTAAGCTTACCACGGGGCTAGATGGCGCTGTGTTTTGTTCATAGAATTTATTTATTCGCTATTTTAATAAAATATGTTTTGTTACAGTACCACCCAACAAAGCGTTCATATCGGGAGTGAACGACCACGCGACCCAAGGTACGCTCTTGACCCTGATGTGTGTAGCCTCCGGGGCACGCCCCGCTGCTACCATCGAGTGGTACAACGGGACTACAAAACTGGACAAGCAGAACTTCAATGTCCATGTAAGTAGAAATAGTATACCTTACTAAGTACTACATTTAGTCCTATTTATATATAGATTTACCTAAAAAAAACCAACTTAATCGTAAATAGCCAACTTAGTTTAGTTCGCAGTAGTGGTACATTGTTATATAAAGTTTGGTTGAGGCGATGGAGAGGTCGTGTAGTCAAGTTGCATAGACGCTCGCCCAGCAATCGAAAGACAAGAATTTGATGCCACAGTCGAATTAAAAAAAACTTTTGTATATTATTTATGCCATAAGTTACATATTTTAGTAAAGTTCCTTTTATCTTTGGTCACACTTGACCCTGACCTTTCGACATCACCGAAAAAAATTTGAATTCTTTATTATTTATAACAAGACCGACAAAAAAAAACCAACTTTACTATCTACACATAAAGTATCAGCAAATCTTTTAGTTTTACTATTACGGACATAAATCTGTTCATATCCGGAGTTTCGAATATCTTTTCCCATCACTATTGAATAATTCTCCAATCGGATAGTTTCTTTCGTAGTGATGGGGTGATAAAACCGGATTCGAGGTCGTTCTAACAACGATTTACGGTTGGGCCGTAGTTACGGATTTTACGGACGGATTATTAGATGCGACTTCTGGTTTTACCCGCAAAAACATTAACTTGAGCTCGTCCGTGTGCGGAAGGTGTATTAAGCAGTTGGTTCCGGTTGTTATATCTGATAGCAGTCGTTAGGTCAAGTTACAGGCCTCTAAGGGCGACCTGACAACTCTAACACTACGCAACTAACCGGGGCTACATATCTATACCGGGGCTACACGGCTATACTGGGACTACATATCTACAGCGAGGCTATACGGCTTTACAGGGGCTACACGATTAACTGGAGCTTATCAGCCAGCTGACGCTACGCGGCTATGCCGGGTATACATAGGTAACTAGGGCTACACGCTATCCTGGCCCTACATGTCTATACTGAGGCTACACGATAATACTGGGGCTACACGGCTAACTGGGGCTACATGGCTATACCGGGGCTACTCGCTAAACGGGTCTACACGATAATTTACAGCTATTACTGGGGTTATACAGCTAACTTGAGCTACACGGCTACCCCGGGGCTACACGCCTATTCCGGGCTACACGGCTATTAACAGCCAAGTAAAAACTTCGAAACCGCATAATTCAACAAATCAAGAAAGTAACCATTTTCCAATTTCGGAACGTTACGTCTCAAACACCTAAACTTGGAACTTTTTAAATAATAATTTGCGTCCTACCCTCCAAATTGATGGCGATATAATTCCCGAAGAAAACTCACATTTTTTCCTTAAAAAACCGTGTGACAGTAAAGAATGGGCCGAATTAATTTATTTTGAGGTTTTTAACAGCGAAGTAGCCTGTTTGAAACAAGTTTTTTATTGATATGTAGGCGTTTGACCACTATTTTATTAATTTACTAGCTGCGTCCCGCGGTTTCACCCGCGTAAGTCCCGATCCCGTGAGAATATCGGGATCAAAATGTTTGTTATGAAATAACTCAAAAACTACTGGACCGATTTCAAAAATCTTTCATCATTAGAAAGCAACATTCACCCTGAGTAACATAGGCTACATATTGATCTTTATATTCTCACGGGATCGGGACTTACGCGGGTGTAACCGCGGGACGCAGCTAGTATAATATAAAGAAAGAAGAATCATTTAGATTATGTACCAAAATATACTAATGATATCTCAAACATATACAATGTTCCTTTTACGCGAAATAAAATATTAAAATCCGCTGCAGCGCTGACGAAATTATTACATCTATCGTTAAAATGAAATGACAATCGCTGCGGGTGCTAAGATGCGTATGGATGAAGTCGATGAATGACGCTTATAAAATGTCAAAAATGTCATAGAATTTGAGATAGCTTTACTTCTGTGGATTGTTTTAACTTCTGATGCAATAATAAAAATAAAATAAATAAAAAAATTCTCTGAACACACAGCGCCATCTAGCCCCGTGGTGAGCGACTAAGCTTGTGTTACGGTGACTAGACAACGGATATAATACTTATATTTATTTTTCTTTTGTCTCCAATAAGAAGAATACATTTATTATTTTAAACAAACATAATATATACCTAGATTTCAAAGTCGGTTAAAACTCCCCGAACCGCAAATCAAACTACCAAAAATGCCACCATGTAGAAAACTTTACTGAAGTGAACCTTAATTTATATTAGGGTACCGTTCCCTAAATATTTGAGGACGGGTTCCGTATTTAATTAATTAGTTTTGCTAAGTCGTTAAGTAGTTTTTTGGATGAATGGAGAAATAAGATTTGGTTCGTTGGAGATAAATTAAGGCTTTTTCCTCTTTTAAAAGTACTTTTAGATTGTTTATTTGGTTTTAAGCATTATTTCTATTATTAGATTTAGAGCTTAAACTAAAAAAAAAAAAACTTTATTTCCATCTTGACCACTATCCCACCTGATGGTAAGTGGTAGATTTATGATTTAGCAAGCACGCTCATCTATACTAATATTATAAAGAGGTAACGTTTTTAATAATTATGTATGTATGTATGTATTTTCCGGGTAATCTCCGAAACTACTGAACCGATTTCAAAAATTCTTTCACTAATAGGAAGCTACATTATCGAGGAGTAACATAGGCTACTTTTGGTCCCGTATTCTCACGGGATCGGGACTTACGCGAGTGAAACGCGGGACTCCGCTTGTCTTGAATAAAAAAGAAGCTATGCGGTAAAAATGTAGGGTAATTTGCCTTTGTCTTTCTTTAACTGCCTCTGCGGCGCCTTGGGCGAAGGCCCGACTGCAATTCAGAAGGCTGCGGGTTCGATTCCCGACGGGTACAGGTTCCTATTTTTAAATTGTCTTACATTTCAATTTAATATATTGCAATACATTTAAACTCACAGATAAAATAAATCTACCGCAATCGTTAGCAAATACTTAACCAGTGAATAGTTTAGCTCTCAATTAAGTGAGAATAGACGTCCCACGGCGCTAGCTCGCTCACACTTAGCTGTGTACTGTGGCAGTTAGACCGAGATGTTACATTTGGTGACCCTACGTCATTGAGTACCAGGATGATTTATTTTTTGGCCCTTCAGGGCCAAAAAATAAATCATTTCAAACGACACAGTTAACATAATCAAGTCAAAGTTACATTTTACCTGGTCCTAATAGCGTATTCGTTTCTCCTCTGGATGTTTTCTGTGTATCATATGTATGTATTTACAAAAAAAAATATATAATAATATTGTATATCCGTTGTATAGTAGGTACCCATAGTACAAGCCTAGTGCTTAGTTTGGGGCTATATTGCGCTGTGTGTAACGATCGTTATTATGAAATGGTCTTATGCCAATATTTTACATATTACCGGGATGTATTATTTTATATTTTTATATTGTATATTAATGAGCTACGCTAAATTAACTTAGTTAGATAATATTTTGTCGTAAAAGGAACATCGAATATATTTGTAAAATCACCTCTAGTAGTAGTACGTAATATCTTAAATGACAATAACAATGTAATTCTAGCATGTACCCACCCTATGACGCAGGGTTCCCGACGATGGCCTCCCGGTCTATACGGCTATAGCTAAGCTATTGACTATGACCATAGCTATTGACTATGACTATAGCTATGACTGTGAAAGTATATCTTCGCTTGTAATTTTAAATAGCCCGACTCGCTCCACCTGCGCTGAAGTTTCTACTTGCAGTTTCGGTGAGCAATGGAGTCGATACTCCTGTAAAGTTTTTTTTTGTATATTGTTATTTATACTTCGTTTTTTAAGGGCCCTATTCTGAAAAACTGAAAATCCATGTCGGGCGCATCAAAAATTGTTGATTATTTCATGACGGAATGTCGTAGAACTTTTTTTTGTGTACAGATTGTAGGCAACATTGTTTCCGATATTTTAGTGCAGTTTCCATACACGTACGTAAGAAACGTATTGAAGCCCATCGACATTTTAGCCAAATCAGACATTTTTTGTCTAAAATTTGGATAGGCTTTGCACCAATAGGAGGTTCTTGTCTTAAAACTACACCAAAATGTAGGAAACAATGTCACCTACAATCTGTGTACAAAAAAAAGTTCTACGACATTCCGTCATGAAATAATCAACAATTTTCGATGAGCCCGACAGGGATTTTCAGTTTCAAGGTCGTTGGCGTATATACTCCTCTTAATTGTAAACTATGATTTAATACATCTATATAAAGAAAAACTTGAGAGGTGTCAAGGGACACCCGGATGGAACGAAGTTTCAAGCAAAACAAAAAGTGTATCCGTTACAACTTTTGGTCTTATTTTTTTCCGTCTAGCCCCCTTTCGCAACGCGCGATAAGGAACTTCGTTCCAATAATGCCAAATATATAAAACAAAAACGTCAGATATTAGTCTGAAATTAAAAAACGTACAATAGACAGTTTTAAACGCCTACTAGTGAATTAAAATTCGCAATATTTCTATATTAAATAGCTGGGTCTTCTTATAAATAATAATAGTCTCAACCGCTTACTAAGCACAATATTAAACTTAGGTTTATGGTTTAAATACTACAACAAAGTATAATTATAAAATAATATGTAGTATATCCGTTGCCCGTGTACCTCTACGAGACTTAGGAGCCCTAAATCCCAAACAAGTATTTTAAACACACTTTTTAAACTTACGTTTACACGATTTCCGTCTTTTATTAAAAACAGTAGACCGCGTTTTAGATGATCAAGACAACAACATCATAACAATGACAACAACGCGATCTAATACTTACTTAATAATAATGAAGTTTCAAGAAATTCTTTCAAAATATAATTTAAAAAAAACACACAGAAAACGACTCCACAACTTTAACAGTTCTCACTTCGCCAAGGTGGCCAGACCAGTCCAATAAGTCAAATTCAATAATACTAGCAAATGAAACGTCACTTTGGAAACGAACCGAGAAAACTCGGCGTTTTCCCTTTTGTTACTTCGAAATTCGAACACAGAAGTTTGTTTACGCGATTTACATTTTTGAAAATCGAACCTTCTTTTTTTGTCAACTTTTTCAATTTGGTATTGGCACATGGATTGGTTATCAATTATTTATCCAGGATCTGTTTCTATCTATGCATGTGGAGTATTCAATTAAACTTAGTCCCAAAATGTAGGTAATATGGCAATAAATATTGCTCGACTTTACACAGCACAATCTAGATAAAAACTAAGCAGAAGGGTTTTACTATGATATGGGTACTAGACAACGGATACACTTTTCTCCTAATTTTCCTATTTTTTCTAATTTTTAACAAACTGTGGCACGTGGTTTACAACATGTAGAGCTTGGAATAATATTAAACTGCGGGGCGCAGCTAGTAACAGTTAAAAAAATTCAATGTTAAAACTGAACCTCTCTTTTTTTAAGTCAGTTAAAAGCTTTATTTGTGAAATCAGCCGTTTAATTTGAAGTTTTTCACTCCATCTCGAGGAAAATAGGAAAGTCCTTGGAAAATAAAACTTTGTGTAATCATTCAAGTGCAGAAAAACTGTTTTTGTTAGCAATCGTCGACTGATCGAATTGTTTATAGTGATGTTCGTGTTTTTGTCGATAATTATCGATATCGACAATTTGATTTTGTCAGTTTCTTGTTTTTTTTAGTTGTGCAATAAGTCTTTCTTACTCTTTTCTAACGAATAGCACTAGCTAGTGCTGGGTTTCGTAGTCAACAAGAAACCCTTAGTTTCGTCATCTCCGTCTGTTTGTCAGAGATGTTTTTGATCCCGATTTTCCCACGGGATCGATTATTAGTATAGATTAAAACAATCTCCATACAAAATGTTCATTTCACGAACGAGCCCATAAAGTAAATAAGTAGAATTAACGTTAAGCCGTTAATTATGCATGTTTTGGCGGCAAAATATACCGGAAGTAAGAACATAATCACGTGTAAATACATTTAAGCATCAAAATTTGTTAATTTTCTCTTCCTTATATTATAATTAAGATTTAATTAGTTACCGACTTCCAAAAGAGAAGGAGGGTGGCTATTTGAATGTATCTTTTTGGGGTTCCGTTGGCAATGGCAAACAAACGGAACCCTTGGATTCGTAATGTCTGTCTGTCCATCCGTATGTCACAGCCACTTTTTTTTCTTGTTGTAATAGTCATATAACCTTAGCAGCGGATGTCACCCGCCTAAGTCCCGATCCCACGGGAATATCGGGATAAAAAGTAGCCTACCGGTTAATTCAGATCTCCATTTTCCATCTGGTACATCCATCTGGTCATATCATACTTATGTTATAAAGAGGAAAGATTTGTATTTTTGTGTGTGTGTGTACGTTTGTTATGAATAAACTCAAAACTACCGGACCGATTTCAAAAATTCTTTCACCATTAGAAAGCTACATTCACCCTGAGTAACTTAGGCTACTTTTGATCCCGATATTCCCATTGGATCGGGACTTACGCGGGTGAAACCGCGGGACGCAGCTAGTCTAAAATAAATATTTAAGTAGGCTTCCATACAAACGTGATTTTTTGGTGATAATGCTACGGAACCCATTATACGCGAGTCAAACTCGCACTTGCCTGGTTTTTTTTTAATTTATCCCTTTTACGAACCGATAGCCACATAAAACATCGACATTTATCGTCTAGTTTCTATCGACAACTTCCCATCCCTATCCGTAGATGGTGTAGTTTACAGGGTAAACTTTTGTGCAATTATTTTAATAGAGGACATCTTCTGTAACTGGCCGGTATTTCATTCTTTACTTGAACGCTGTTTAGATGGATTGCGTGTGGTCCAAGTTGAAAGCGGGAGCGATGTAGACTCGACTATATACTTTTTTTTAAACTATTTTGATTTTATATGTATTGAATCAGGTAAAAAATAAGTTGAAAAGGGTAGTTCTAAGTCGATTCCACAATCTTCTGCACTGTAGTCGGGTACTCGGCCAACGCGCCACAAAGGTCATCAACTAAAGATGAAAAATTTAAAAACATAAATCGGCAGTCGGGTAAATAAAGGAAAGTAAAGAAAAACCGGCCAAGCGCGAGTCGGACTAGCACACAAAGGTTTCCGTCGTAACACTCTCACAATTGGGTACGGAACCCTAAAATGAACGTTAATATTTATTTAACCACTGGCGCCATTCTAGACTGGCGCCATCTGATAATGGAGTAATATCACTCGATTACCAGATTACCAGTGTAACGTTAATCGTTAATACGTTAATATCTGTAACTCACTCGCACGCGCCGGCAAAATATAATCTTGTTTAGTTTTTGTTTTACTCGCTGCCACGCGCCGCTCGGCACTGGTCGTTTCATACTTGTCTGAACCTATTTTTCACGCTGCGCCGCGGTGCCGTGCGGTAAATAGTAGGCTTTGGATTAACGATTAACGAACTTCTGCATATTAACGGATGTTAACGTGTCTATTAACATTTTTAAAAGTTAACTTAAAAGTTAATCCGTTTATCAAAATGTTAACTTCGTTAATCAACGGATTAACGAGTTAATGCCTAGCTATGCATACATAGGTTCACGTTTATAATATTTGTAGGATAGGATAGGATAGGATAGGACTATATTTCGTATAACTTGTACCCCAAATATCGCAAGATCCATTTGAACATCTCATCTCGTTTTTGTTGTGTGGAACATCAGTCCGACCGTCCACGTTCCGACGCTAGCATTATGAAGGCTTTAAAAATTACGACCCAATTTATAAGAGTGCGCCACGCTTCTTATCTTAACAGTTGGGTGCGTGAACGTTTCGCCCACCAACTCAACGTTTCGCCGACAAACTGAACGTTTTGCCGACTAACGAACGTTTCGCCGGCAAACTGAACGTTTCTGAACGAACAAACTGAACTTTTAGCCGACTGTCTCTGAGAGAGTGTCTCTGTGTCTCTGAGATGTCTCAGAGGCCATCAGCCTCTGAAACTATGTATGTAAAGTTATTCTTTATTTTAACTAAATAATTTGCCAAACGGTCACTGGACGGACATACATAGCGATCTTCTGAAGGCTAATCGACTTGGTTTGTATGTCACGGTAAATAGAAATCTGCCCCAGTAACGCTCCCAGCTCCCAATATGTGTATTGTGTATTCAGCTTTAGTTTTACACTAAACATATTACGTAACGGGCTACTTACTTGGTCATTTATCTATTTTTTTTAATATAACGATCTCAGATTTTTTTTAAACCCAAAAAGGAACTGGAATAAATACAACGCTTACGAACGCGATACGTTCGTAAAAATATTTAATTTTGAATAGAAAACAGTTTCAGTATGTTTCTTCGGTAAACCGTAGTTGACGAAAAAGACATCGGCGAACCGTATAGTTTGCGAAATAAACATCGGCGAATCGTAAAGTTCTCTATTTTATTCAGGTGGTGGTCGTTCATTTTTCTGTCTTATTATATTCTATTTGTTAGGAAAATGTTCAATGTTTTGTTTCGTTATTATTGTGTTGAGATGAAAGGTTTTTTTGTTTGCAGAGACAATATATTGGCGCTAGTGAGGGGCGGACCAGTCGGCAAATTGTGCCGACTAGTCGTTAATTAACAATTATGCAATAAAACCAAATATTTATGTGTATGTGTAGGCCATTAGGTGGGTATACAGAAATACGTGAACATACACGCCACGCCACACACTAAGTATCTCAACATGAATCAGCTCTGTTTTTTTTTTATGTGAAACAACTATAGGCGCGGGTAAAACTAAAAATCCGCGTGGCGATATAGGCCATGGTGACTTGGTGACGCCTCGCCACGCTTTAAGTAGGTATATATATATAGCCACCTACATGATGGAATATAATGTTATGTACTATTATATACGTAGCGAGTCGATGTTTCGCATCTGCTAGACGTCCCATGACGGCTAACATTTTTTTCGAAAACGGTTCAACCATATTTTTGGAAGTTTTGATGACAACTAACCTGAATAACTTCGAATTATAATGATTTGCATTGCAAATTGACGGCAATTTTAAAACCGACTAGTCGGCTAAAACCAAAGTCGGCCCATGACCAATTGGCGCTCTTTACAGCACCTTAGACTATACAAGACTAGAATACTTTCCCCCTTACGTATAAACGATGAATAATTTTATGTAACGTTTGTCTAAAACGTAGTGATTATATTCTCTTTGCGTTTGTCCTTTACTGTGTCATGAAGTTTCAAAGTTAACAGACAGGAACAAACGTTACATAAACTTAGTCATCGTTTTTAAGTAAGGTGGCTACACTTTAATCGATAAATAGATAAATTTGCGCTTTTCTTGTCGTAAGATGATTTCATAAACAGAATTTTAGCGAAAATTCTAGTAGGTAATTTCGCAAAAACATGGAAAATAATAATTAATAGACATTGGCTGATATGATATTTCTCAATCTTACCAAAATATGTTAGAAATTTTTTATTTAAAAAAAAAAGTTAATATTACAAATGCGAAAGTAATTTGGCTATCTATCCGTCTGTCTGTCTCACGCCTAAACCGCTAAACCGATATTGATGAATTTTGGTATAGAGATAGATAGGACCTTGTAGAAGGACATATGCTACTTTTGATTCCGTAAATCCCGCGGGATCGGGACTTACGCAGCTAGTAGTAGGTACCTATTTAGATTTTATATTAGAAACTTTAGTTCCATCAATCATTCTCAGTTAAAACTGCGGTGCCCCCCCGAAGTTATTTTATTACACATCATTTGCAATCAACCCCCCCTCCCTTCCATCGGGTGGATCAACGAAGACAGAATGAAAAATTGCACGCCCTGACCTAATTCCGACGACATTAGTACCACCGGATGGTAGAATCTTGGATGAGGTAGTCTTGGTTATCTTTGCGAGGTTCGATTTCCGACACGAAACAAAATCCCCCTATGATTATACCTAAATGCAAAGATGTTTGTTATGCAAATGCCTAAATGCATAGTAGGTACATTTTTGCAAATTGATTACTATCAAGCTAGTTTTCGTGAGAACCTTCATTTTGATGAGACGCCCAACAATTTCCTATACGAAACTCTCGATTGTGGTAGATAACACAGGTAGGATCTGTACTAAGTACCTATAGTACTTTTGAGCGTAGGACCGGGATAACGTACCACGCAATTTGTAGGTGTGTCGCTTGCAAAAATGCCGCTTACGGTGGTACGGTCACGTTTTACGAAAACCGGCTAGTTACGTGGGGAACAAAATGTCTTGCTATGGCGCTTCCGCCCGGCCACGGCGATCGTGTAAAGTGGAAAGTAGACATAGTACAAGCCTAGTGTTTAGTTTGGGGCTTGAATCGTCGCAAGCCCCACGTCGCGACCCACGCCCCCCAATGGAATCTGGCAATCTGGTAGTGCCATTCCGGGCACGAGGCAGCTCTCCTTTAAGAGAACCGAATCTAGCATTTGGGGACACGATCTGTCTAAAACAGATCCCTGACGGCTGCTCCTGGGAGTGGGCTCACGGTACTCCCTTTATACCCTTGCTGGGCACAGTTGGGGACGCTATAACATGCGTAGATACAGAGAACTGGGCCTGGGTCCCCCAAGTAACGTCGCGTCGTACAATATTTATATTAATTTACTAGCAGCTCCCCGCGGCTTCACCCACACGTAAGTCCCGATCTCGTAGGAATATCGGGATTAAAAGTAGCCTATAGCCTTCCTCAATCAATGGACTATCCAACACCGAAAGAATTTTTCAAATCGGACCAGTGGTTCCTGAGATTATCGCGTTCAAACAAACAAACAAACAAACACAATAGTAAATAGATAATAGACTAGCAGCTCCACGCGGTTTCACCCGCATAAGTCCCGATCCCGTGGGAATATCGGGATCAAAAGTAGCCTATAGCCTTCCTCAATAAATGGACTATCCAACACCGAAAGAATTTTTCAAATCGGACCAGTGGTTCCTGAGATTAGCGCGTTCAAACAAACAAACAAACAAACAAAAAACAAACAAACTCTTCCGCTTTATAATAGTAAAATAGATAGATAGATAATAGATAGATAGAAATAGATAATAGATAAAAATAGATTTAGCACATCCAAAGCCGACGAAGGCGTCCATATTCTGACATCGTTGGAGTGCGTTACACTTGCAAAATTGAATTTTCCTTGAAGGCCCCGAAGGTTTTAATTAAGGTAGGTACCTCCACACGTCTCCCCGCGATTGATACCCCGTATTAAACTGCCATGAAATATTGCCTACGACACAGTACAAACATTCGTAGTAGGCTGACTCGCCTGTTGAGCAAGATTCAGACTGAACGCCGCGCGTCGAAGCTTAATTTATGTTTTTTTTTTATTTTCCCATTTTGTGTTTTATGACGATTGTAATTTAACACATGATTTAAATAAACCCATGAGTTTCTTGTGGTTTCTTCTCATCGGAGGGCGCGTTCCGAAACCACAGTAAAATCTAGACATTTCTAAACGTTCATGTAACTTATACATCGTTCTTTATGAATAAATATATTTGATTTTGATTTTGAACAAATCTCGGTTGAAACAATTAGAATTGTTGATCTTTACAATTTGATATTGAAATTTGACAGTTAGATACGCTAGTTTTCATTACAATGGCTATTTGTTAGCGATTGAATGACGTGTAATCAACAATTTCAATTGTTTCAATCGAGATTTGTTAGCAACAAAGGTAAATAATCAGGTCCCTGTACGTTTTATTAACAAGCACCGAGGCACTAACAGCTAGGTAAACTGTGTGGTTATGAAATGCACTAATTTCACCATTATAAACCGCAATAAATTATATCAAGTAGGCACTTATTCAAGTGTTGAAATCGGTTCCATTATGGTTTGTGGTTTCGAGGTTGATTTTAACTTTAATTATTTGGTCATCGAGTTAAAAAAATTACAGTTAAAAGTGGCTATCTACTTACACTAATATTATAAAGAGCAACGATTTGTATTTTTGTGTGTGTGCGTCTGTATGTTTGTTATGGATAAACTCAAAAACTACTGGACCGATTTCAAAAATTCTTTCACCATTAGAAAGCTACATTTACCCTGAGTAACATAGGCTACTTTTGATTTCGATATTCCCACGTCTCGTCCGTCAGAGACGTGTTTGAAATGGATCACTATAAGGCGACCTTTCTCCTTCTAGTCTTTAATAGAGACCTGCCCAGTTCTATGTAAATAACATAACTGAGGTAGGCTTAAAACCTACCTATTTAAGTTGTTTGAAAATTGTTAAAATACTTATTAAAAGGGACAATCCCTTGATAATTATTCATTTTATTTTATCGCTTGGTTTAATTACAAGTAAGTTTAGCCGGCGGCGGGTGTATCTGTGTTTGATAACCGTCTAAATAGACCTTGTTTTTTTTTCAAGTTCTGCCTTCACACGATCTGTCTTTAAATCCATGCATAAAAATTGGGGTGGCACACGCAAAGCTGTGAGCAGATGGCGCTGGCATCGGATGATCTTTTTTTTTTTGTTGATGGTCCCCCACGCCACGAATGAAAACGCCGAGTATTTTTTTTCTTTCGGTCTGAGACTGATATGGCCAATTTGGCGCCGAGAGTTGTAAAAAACACCTGTTTGACAGTTCTTAATTCAAACCTAAGATCATTCGACTAACGCCGGGATAAAAAGTTAGTGTTCCTCCTCATTGACTCATTTTAAGCGACTTCAAAAAAGGATCTATGTAGGTATGTGTTTCCTAATATTGATTAATTAAAGTTTTTTTTTTAAATTTTCTAATTTTAATTTTCTATTTTTTAATTAATTAGGTAAATTCTAATATTAATTTAAAGTTAATTATCGTTTTCGATATTTCTTTTTTCTAGAACCAGTGTTTAGTTCGCTATACTAGTGTGATCTCTCCCCAGATAGTAAAGACAATAAGGTCTACGATATAGCACGCTAACCTAGAAGACAGATTGGCGATCTTTCATCATTTACCTACCTAATATTATACACGTCAACGCGATCTCAGAAATATAAAATAATAACCTAAAAATAGCGGATTTGAACGTCATAAAAAATTTCACCTGTCGGTTGCGGCCGAGGCTTTAAAACTTCCTAAGCTTAGTAATTACCTCTGTGAGCTTTTTCAGGCTTGTAAAACAATGAACAAATCTATAGGTAGATACAGTTCAGTTCAGTTTTTTAGTTATGGCCTTTCTGCCAGCATTTGCAATTTGGGCAATTTGGGCCAATATCACGTGAATAAAACACTATGTGACATTTAGAATTTTAACAATGCGGGTAGGGGAGTTTGGCAGGAACGCGGAGACAACATGTCGTGCTCCAATTTTGTTTTCGTGAAGCTATGTTGTAAACCGGGTTAAATTGTGTAATTTTGGTTGGGATCTTATTCAATTTTGTTTCGTGAATATAAAATAATTAAGTTTTGACAAAATCGGGGACGCAACTCTTTTTAGCAATTTTCGCTATCTCTTCTACCTGGTTTGGGATATCCCCCTGAAGGCCCGTTTAAATGGTCCTGTATAATTTCCAAAGAAAATGTATTTCAAACGATAATTTTAAATATAAAACAATTTCAAGTTTCAAAAACAGTTTAATTTTCAATTCAAGTTGTCAATTGAAATGGTTCAAGCCACAGACCACTTACAATGCAGTAGACAGAAAAATTAAAAATAAAAAGTTAAGAAAAAACCAACCAAGTGCGAGCCGAACTCGTGCACGAAGGGTTCCGTATCATTATTACATAAAAAATCACGTTTGTTGATGGGACCCCAATTTTAATATGTACTTTATTTTGTTATTACTATGTATTTTAAAAAAAAGTTAAGATGAAACCGTCCAGGTGCGAGCCGAACTTGTGCACGAAGGGTTCCGTAGCATTATCACCTAAAAAAACACGTTTTTTGATGGTAGCCCCACATATTGACATATTTATTTTATACTATTTTTGAGTATGGATTGTTAAAGTGGCAACAGATATACATCATCTGTAAAAAAGTCGGTCGCGGTTCATAAGATACAGCCTGGTGACAGATAGACGGACAGACGGACAGTGGAGTCATAGTAAAGGGGTTCCGTTTTTCCCGTTTGGGTACGGAACCCTTAAAAACCACCGCCTTTAATGCGGATTCTAACTACAGTAATCTGATTATTGCTTAGTGATGTGCTTTGTCTTTTTTTTTTTAAGAGTTTATCGATAAAATATAAATTATATATTTTAACCTATGAATTATTTTTAATTATGAAGACCTCTGTGGCGCGTCGGAGGAAGGCCCGACAACAATGCAGAAAGTTGCGGTTTCGATTTCCGACGAGTATAAGTATTAATGCTTAAAAAATGTTTCTGGTCTGGGTGTTTTCTGTGTATTATTATTATGTATTTATTTACTAAAAGTATAGATATATCCGTTGTTTAGTAACCATAGTACAAGCGCAGTGCTTAGTTTGGGGCTAGATTGCGCTGTGTGTAACTTCGCGCAGTATTTATATTTATTTTATTTAATATACTATTGTTGTTTAAAATAAATTGTTCCTTATGAATAACTCTTTCGGTGGGTATCATAAAACACAGAATGTTTTTTTTTAATTTCACCGGTTCGATTCCCGGCTGAAGCAGGTGATTTTTCAATAGTCTTTAAATGCAGTTTTACTTATTTTTGAAAATAAAGGAATATTTCTTTTCAACAAAATTTGACATCATCAATATCAATATTTCCTCCAATCACGGTTTTTTTCATCCTTTAACAATATATAGTTAAATTAAAACCAAAAAATGAGTTTAATTTCAATCCAACATCGCAAAACAGAAAGAAAATCAATGTACCTACAGTGTGGAAAAATCGTATTGTTCTCAATAATTGTAATGCCTTGAAAATAAAAGTTTAATTCCAAAATGAAGTCTAGAAAATTCACAATATCTATTACTTTAATAAAATATAATATTAAGTTCTATCAAACTTTCACTTTGCAATAATTTAGTGAAAGTCTATTTTGTTGAAATTGTTTCACGAAATGTAATAAAACGAATCCAAAACTGTATTTCGAAATAACATATTTCATATTTTATTTATTTCTAAGGAGAAGTTTAATTAAGTGTGAAATAAAATTGTTTTCAAAGCTCTTTGCTACATTTCTATAAATAAAATCATAAAGTGTAAGTAATTGAAATAAATGTAGAATATTTATGAAGCAATATGTAGGCACAGAAATAAAAGAAAAAACCGGCCAAGTGCGACTCGGACTCGCGAACGAAGGGTTCTGTACTATTATCACAATTGGGATAATAGTACGGAACCCCGTCAATGGTAAACATAAACGTTTTCATTTATGTTTACCATTGACGCCAGTTTATCTCTAGATGGCGCTAGTGGTAAAAATAAATCGCGCTTATACGTTGCGTTTCACCGTGAAAAATCACGTTTGTTATGTGGGGTCCAATATGGGGCAATAAAAAAATCTATTTTTAGTAGTTTGTTGTTATAGCGGCAACAAAAATGCATCATCTGTAAAAAAAACTCAATGGTCTAGCTATCATGGTTCTTGAGAAACCTGGTGACAGACAAGCAGACAGACGGACAGTGGATTGTCCTTAAAAACGGTAAAAACGTGTAAAAACGTTGTACGGGTACGGAATCCTAATAACTGCATTAGCTTATGTAGTTATATTGCTCGCATAATCAAGAAATATACTGGTTATCTCTGGTTACCAGTCCGGCCCATCTCCACAATTATAACCTTTCCATGCCGGCCTCTGTGGCGCGTCGGGCGAAGGCCCGACTACAATGCAAAAGGTTCGATTTCTGCCGGGTAATTTTTTTGTGTTAGTATTTTCTATGTCTGTATTTACACAGTGTTTATATGAATCAAATAAAGTCGGTTATGAATTTATTAACAGTGTTGCCACAAATTCTACATTTTTAATAATAATAATAATATGCGAGTCTCCGCCTGCCATTTTACATGTTTGTTGAACATTGTTACGGCAGGCGCCATAGTCCCCATAGTTCCCCCCAGTATCCAATCCACTACCAACCCATTTTCATAGCCCAAGTAGTTTTCACCCGTAGTTTACACAATAGTTCTATCCAAACCGGGGGTTGTCCTTGGCTGCATTTTATAGTGTAGACAGGGATAATCGCCGGTTTGGTGTCCTTTTCATATTTTGCAATTAAAATTGTAACTTAAACGGGCCTCTACGAGTTGGATTCGGCCCCACCCACGCCTACCAAAGGTCCGGGGCTCCATAGCCCCGTGAAACGGTAACGTTACAAACAATAATAATATAACCATTTATCTCAGGCAGCCAAGGCCCATAAATACATACCTTATAGACTAACATACATATTATATAATAATTGAAATGTGTTAATAACAGATTAAGACTATGTTAGTGGCACTTCCATAACACTACACTATTCAGTCTTAGTGTATCCCCGTGGTATTTGTCCGCGGAAACGACGGAACACCACGCCGTTTGGTCAGAAGTCTTCGGTCATTAAGAGATTTTTGTATTATATTCATAAAAACTCATTATCTGCCAATTATATTATGCCAATTATATCACGTAAAAAATTGGCTTAGTAACAATGTACAATTTAACCCACTTAAATTAACCGCTTATTCCGCAAACCGGCAACAAAAGTGTCATTTTGTTCCAAATATTTTCACTGCACTATCAAAGTTCAGCGAAATTCCATACTGTTTTGATTACGTCGTGGAACGTTGCCAAATATTATCGCGACGATTCCGCGCCAAATATCGATTATGTTATCGATATTGGAGTATCGATATCATCCCTTCACTAAGCACAAAATAAAATACTGCGGTATTTAATTGTGTAGCAGACTAGCTGTGGCTCGCGGTTTCACCCACGTAAGTCCAGATCCTTGTTCGGAGATATCGCTCTTGATAAGGCCGCGCAATGTAGAAAATAAATGTGGTTTCTTTTTTGCGAAAACTACAGAACCGATTGCGATGAAACTTGGTATGCAGATAGCTAAAGATCTGGATTAACACCATGGACTAATTTGTATTCCTAGATTTCTGCGGGATGGGGATAATTATATAATGTTTTTTATTAAACTTCAGCCAAATCTGTCCATTGGTTTGAGCCATGCGTTGGAAAAATAATTTAAAAAAAATATAGATAAATACAGCCTGATGAAGTGATAACAGACGGACAGACAGACAGACACAGTAATAATTTTACCTGGGTACGTAACAAAAAAAATAGTGCTTGGTATATACTAGTGATACTACCAGTAGTACCACGATAAGTAGTCGATAAGTAATCAAGAACGTTAATTACTTTTTTTTTTCCTACAACCTACGTCTTTAAAATGAATAGAATATAAAATGTAACAATATTTTATAACGATAAAAAAATATCGACGTAGTCCCCTCACTAAACAACAAAAAAACTTTCTCAAAGTGAAAATTCCCGCCCAATTAAACGCCAGCTACAAGAGAAGTCGGGCGTAATCCATGTTTATAACTTTGAAAATAGAACGATATTTAAACGTTCTAACGTTCTTTCTGATTTTGAATTTTTAAACTGAGAATGTTCTTTTGGTTTTTAAATCGCGTTGCGAAATTTGGCGGGAATGCGTTGAGGAGATCTCAATTTTTTAGGGTTCCGTACCCAAGGGTAAAAACGGGACCCTATTATTGAGACTTCGCCGTCTGTCCGTCTGTCTGTCTGTCCGTCTGTCATTTTTAATTGTATTGACTATGTATTTTATTTCTTATTTATTAAGATAATATTAACTAATTTTAATGTTATTTTTCTTTGTTTCATGTACCCATCTAAAGGAGAAAACAGTTGAAATTGTAAGTAAATAACCTTAAGATTAATCAAACGAATCTATGTAAATTAATTCCAAATAACATAATACATAATGTATGTGTGTTTAATGTGTGTGTGTGTGTGTAAACACAAAAGACACACAGAGAGTTTAACTAACAATCCTTGGAGTTATTTTCTATGCATAACTAATTATTAGTCATTTACATTGCAAATACTTCAGGCTTCTAAGGTTTAAAGTTTAAAGATGTATAGTTTACTAGATAAGCTACGCCGTGTATCCCCAGCATAGAATAAGGTTACCCCATCTCTTCCCGTGGGTGTCGTAAAAGGCGACTAAGGGATTTAGGGGGACTAGTAAAACTTTAGTTCTCCCCGCGCGGTGGCGGATAAACTGCTTGGTCCCTAGGAAGGGTTGGTGTCAGGCAGGCGGCCGGCCGTAAAAATATTGCCAAATCTATTAGCAGAAGGTATGGTTAATGATGACTTACCTACTACACCAACCCCAAATATTCGTGGTTTAGCGGACCCCGGACTCCCGAGAGGGATGCAACCGGGAACATCGTGAGGATGAGAGATAAATAAATAAATAAATTTAGTGAACATCACACAGCGCCATCTAGCCCTGTGGTAAACTACTTGGCTTGTGTTACGGTGACAACGGATAGCATAAGTACTTTGATGACCTCTGTGGCGCGTCGGGGGAAGGCCCAACTGCAAAGCAGAAGCAGGCCTCCGTCACTCTATGTACTTGTGCGCTATAATTACCTACCGCCCGGCCGATCGGTCTCGGACCGCCGGCGATCCAAGTTCAGTGCGGTTGTCGCAAGCGAAGCGCGCGTACGTTGTTAAATTTCTCATTAAATAATACCTAAAATTTTAATTCCATTCGTTCGTACGCGTACCTACAATACAATACGTACGTAATACGTACCTACCTACAAACATTAAAGTTTAAAATAGGTACTTTAGAGATGGTAAGAAATACATACAACACTATATTAAAGTTAAACAATTGTAAATACAATAAATGATTTTCTTAAAATTGTGTTGTTATTGATTTTACTTTGCTTATGTACAACTCAACTATTATATAATTATAGCTGACCCGGCAAACGTCGTTTTGCCTTATAAATTATAGATGGTAGCCGATTCTCAGACCTACTGAATACGCATATAAAATTTGGTAAAAATCCGTCAAGCCGTTTCGGAGGAGTACGGTAACTAACATTGTGACATGGAAATGTTATATATTAAAAAAAAGATACCTACACTCTATGGTACAACCCTGACGCTTGAACTGAGGCGTAGGTAAATTCTGAACACAAAGGAATTGCGCTCTTAAGAGCTTAGTAGTAACACAGTAGTAAGGCGCGATTTCGAATGCACCAGGTGCGTCGGAAATTTTGTAGGCTATTAAAATGGCGGCTTTCTTCAAGATCAAAGCCGTGCAGCTTCTGTACGTAGTACTATTATTTATTCTGTGGCAGAAGGTTGCGGGTTCGATTCGCGCCGGGCGGAAGTATTTTATATTAGCTTATCTAGTAAACTCTCTCTCTCATCCTCACGATGTTCCCGGTTGCATCCCTCTCGGGAGCCCGGAGTCCGCTAAACCCCAATATTTGGGGTTGGTGCAGTAGGTAAGTCATCATTGACCATACCTTCTGCTAATAGATTTGGCAATATTTTTACGGCCTGCCGCCTGCCTAACACCAACCCTTCTAGGGACCATGCAGTTTATCCGCCATCGCGCGGGGAGATCTTAACTTTTCCTAGTTCTCCCTAAATCCCTTAGTCGCCTTTTACGACACCCTCGGGAAGAGATGGGGTAACCTTATTCTATGCCGGGGATACACGGCGCTGTAGGTTCTTCGGAAGCCTCAACTTATGCCGAGGCAGATCCTTGTTGGCGGCAGGCACACGGTTTCTTGGAGTTTTTTAGTACTTTCTATATTATGTTGTGTAATATAAAAGTAATAAAATATATGCTGTTTTCTTTTTTATATTGCTGTTATTTCTTTTGTGTGTCTTGTTGCCAATAAATATTTTCTATTCTATATATTTATTTTTTTTACTTACTGTTAAAGAGATGTCTTATCCATAAATTGGACATCTCTGTTAAAGGATCTGTAGACAAAGACTCGAGACATTTTACGATTCAAGTGTCCCACCGTGGTGCGTGGGGACACTAATTAAAATACATCACTTTACTCTAGTTTTATGGTTCCGTACATCAAACGAAAGGTATAAAAGAAACCCTTATATCATCAAAAGAAAAATAAATATAAGTATTACATCCGTTGTCTAGTCACCGTAACACAAGCTTAGTCGCTTACCACGGGGCTAGCCCTGTGGTAAGCGACTAAGCTTGTGCTTGTGTCGACATTGTTTCGACATTGTTTACACATGTTATTTATTTATCACTTTCTTCTCCGTCAGACTATCTGTCTGTTTTTACTAAAGGCTAGCTGCGGTTCGCGGTTTCACGGGCGTAAGTTCCGATCCCGTGGGAATGTCGGGATCTAAAGTAGCCTGTAGGATTGTCAATCCTGAAAAAGGGACCTGTAAAGGTCTCAAAACGTTGAGCGTTGAACAAAACAATGCGAAAACTAATAAACAACGAAAAATGTCTTTAATTTCAATACAACATCGCAAAAACAGAAGGAAAATCTTATAACAAAAAATCAGTTTATTAAAAATTAGTCAACCGACTTCAAAGAAGCTTAAAATAACCTCACCTACATACAGTGCCACCGACTTATCTGTATGTAATCTTCCTCCTTTTTTTGAAGTCCGTTAAAAAAACTTCGTTCCAATAAATAAAAAAAACTTGAGAGGTGTCAAGGGACACCCGGATGGAACGAAGTTCCTTTCTATGAGAGAGAGAGAGACAGACAGAGAAACACGCGCACGCCGCTCGGCTTTTAACAATAGCAAAAAGTGTCGTTACAACTTTTGGTCTTATTTTTTTCCATCTAAGCACGATTTTTCCTTCGATGTTATTATATATATCTATGTTATTATATAATTACAGGGTGATACAACATTCGAAACGACTTCAAACCTGACGTTTGAAGCGACGCGCTTCGAAAACGGCGTCAAATTCCACTGCGAAGCGGCAAACGAAGTCACTGTCGAGACCAAAGACCACCCCATGCACGCCACGAGAGAGCTCGAGATTTGGTGTAAGGAATACCAGCTAGATTACTCTATTTCAGAAACTTAGATAAGTTCAGTTCTTTAGTTATGGCCATTCTGCCAGCATTTAAGGGCAATTTGGGCCAATATCACGTAAATATAACATGTGACATTTAGAATTTTAGCAATGCGGTTAGGAATGTAGAAAAAAAATGGTGGCGAATATTCCAATTCCATGTGAGCATCTGTTTGCAACGCGATAATTCCGTGTTCGGCACTGTTATTTTATTTTCACTATTATCTTTCATGAAACTAAATTGATTATCATGCCACCGAAAATAAAATTCAGGACCTTGCGTTTACCAAGGCGCCTCAAACAGAACTCCTCAGAAACTTAGATCAAAAATGTAAACAAACAGCTGTCAATTTTAAAAGGAAAAAGTAAATAAAGAGCTGTCACTTTGAAATAAACGCATGGGGATGTTTTGTTTAAGTTTTTGGTCTAAGGGCGCCTTCAATTTAGACGTTTCGTGTCGGACCGCTGCAGTGCCGAAGCAGTGCGTTTGTCGTATGGCGAACGGACGGTCATTTGTTTTCATACAAAGTGCACGGAGCGGCAACAGCGCGGCGTCTGTACCGAGAACGCTCGACGACAGGACGGCAACGTCTCAAGCACCATAATGTGGTCATTTCGCACCATGAGTCCATGGCTTCACTGCTGTCAAATGTATTAAAACACCACTAGCATACAAATGCACGGCAGTCAGATACGCTTTCAATTTAGGCGTTTGGTATCGGACTGCTACTGTTCTGCAGCGGTACGGCAGCGGGTTATACCCAGCGGCACGTTAAACGGGCGACAGCGGTCCGACTCGAAACGTCTAAATTGAAAGCGCCCTACGTTTCTGAAATAGGGTATAGTTGATTACGTAAGTCTGTTGCTGAAAAATCCCGATTTTAACAATAAAATTGTAATTGTTGATTTTTGCATTTACTGACAGTTTGACAGTTACAGTCGCTAGTTTACATTGCAATGTAGTGCGTTTCATCTTTAAATTTGTATGCCGTTATGTTGGTAGCAAAAAGCAAAACAAAAAAGTCTTGCCTTAATATCTTGAATGTGCTATACCCTAAACCTTGAATACAGGAAGATTCGTTCATACATTCTTCATATACGAATCTCCCTTAATTCAAGGTAGCACATGTTTTTTTTTGTATTTTGCACTTTGTTGTTTTGCTACCAACATGACGGCATAGGAATTTAAAGATGAAACGCTCTCTAGCAATTTGTTAGCGACTGAATTACGTGAAAAATTACTTGTAATCAACAATTTCAATTGTTTTAATTTAAATTTGTTAGCAACATAGTAACATAATCAGGTAGCAGTTTTAAACCTTACGCCAAAAGAATGTTAGTGGGGAATACTCCAAACACAGTTTTGCGAGCTGGCATAATCCCTACTGGTGGAGTAGATAGTGGGGAAAACGCATTTTTTTGTGAACTTTTTCATTATCCCCACTCACATGATGATCTTTTAGTGGGGATTGTGGCAATAAACCAATTAGAATCATATGTGAAGTGACTGTAAAGTTTTTGAACCGTTGAAAAACGCAACGAAAGAATGAGTTATAGTATTTCATAGTTACTTACCTATATATTATTTCTTTTTAAACCGCGACGTTTGAACCATATTCCAATGGTCTTGATTGCGAGGGGATATCCGTCATTTTCAATTTAAAAAAATGGGTTAAAAACTGCTACAGAAATTGGTTAAATCGTTTTTTCTTGCCTTCTGGGGTTTTCAGGTTAAACGTGAAATTGCATTCGGATTTCTATTAAAATTTCAGATCCTCCTATTGTGCGTGTGGATCCAAAAAACTTGACAGTAGTCGAGGGTTCGAAACTGCTTCTCAAATGTGAATATGAAAGCAACCCATCTTCTCTGAATGACGTCACTTGGTAAGTATATTATAATTCACTTATTACAGACAATGAGATCCATGGTAACATTTCATTCCATAATTAAGTATACCTATACTACCTATATAAAAATTAAATAAATAGTTACTAAAATAAAAATAACAAAATCAATAGTCAATACAATACAATTTAAACTAAAAGTCATTGGGTATAATCAAAATAATGTCAAGGTAGGCTCAGTCAAAATTTCAAAATAAAAAAAAATATAAATCAAGCCTAAATTTTTTTCGTCGGCACTGGTACCTACAGCTAGAAAAGCTCATCTTTCACATCCACTTTCAAATCCCCCCAATACCTAATTTCTTAGTCGTTGTAGAAACTTCGTTTTAAATTTCGTTCGTATAACCAAAATAGGCCCCCTGTATTTTGAGAGTCCAGTAAGGATTACTTAAAAAAAGTTATTTTTCAGCGAAACCGTGGAGATTAAGATAATTTTACAACAACCGAATAAGAAGTAACGACATACGAAACAATCAGATAAATAACTGGCTTTGAAACAAACTTGAATAAAATTCTTTAAGAGGACAGTCTACCTACTCTTTCTCCATACAAACGTAGTCCTTCGACTGTTTCCTCCCTGGATAAAGACATTACAGCAAATATGTTTATGGCATAAAACCTATATCTGCCGTGGCCAATGCCGTTACATTTGTGATTTTTTTCTTTTACTAATTGGAATAGAAATTAAATTTAGAAAAATTAGAATATAAAAAAATACAAAACGTTGCAGCATCGTCATGGCTGATATAGGTTTTATGGCAGAAACATTTTCTCTAATATCTTTATCCAGGGAGGAAACAGTCGATTACGTTTGTAAAGTCTGTATGGGGAAAAGAGTAGGTAGACTGTCCCCTTAAAGTTAAAGCTATTTTGACTTCGACTTTGACCCCTCTTTCAACCCTCTTCCAGGTACTTAGACGGTGAGAAGGTAAACGTGAACACCTCGCACTACAAAGGCGGGACCACGGACCAACATTCCCTCATCATCCTGGACGCGAGGGGTGAGGATATGGGGAACTACACCTGTGTCCTGACCAACGCTGTGGGGCACGGGACCAGTGAAGAAAGCATCGACGTTAATGTTCTGTGTAAGTATCAAAACTGGCGTACTTCTAGAAGTTCTTATTGTTTTTGTGTTGTGCTGTGGCTCACTTAGTGTTAGAGTTTTCAGGTCGCCCTTAGGCCTTTAAATTGACCTAATGACTGCTATCTGCACCAAAAACCGGGACCAACTGCTTAACGTGCCAATCGAAGCACGGAGGAGCTCGAGAAAATGTTTTTTTTTGCCACAGAAATTATTGGTTTATGTTTATCTAAGTGATGACTGCGCCACTTCTAGAACTGAAATATTTTTATGGGTCTTAATCGCGTATTTTTATTTAAATTCGACGTTTCAACTATGTTTCACTGGTCTTGGTCGCAAAGGGACTGTTTATCAATAGTGTCAGTCCCCTCGCGACCATCGCCATTGTAATACATGGTTAAACCGTCGCGTCGAGGGAAGAAAATAATAAGTAATACGCTATTAAGACCCGGGAAAATGTAACTGTGTTAACAAATCGTGTGAATTTCAGAAGTAATTTGTATTTAACCAATATATTTTCTCAAAATTCCAGTCAAGCCTCAAGTCCGCCTGACAATGTCATCACCAAGCCCAATCCTGGAGACTGATCACAAGAATGTGACCCTCACTTGTGAAGTGGTCTCCGGAAACCCTAGCACCCTGGATGAGGTGATCTGGTTCCTGGATGGAGAGGTGTTGAAGCACTTGCCTGACTGCAACCAGACGCATGGTGAAGGTAAGGGTATATGGTGCTAGAGAAAACGTTTTTAAATTCTTCTTTTAGAAGTTGATGAATATCCTATGTTCTTTTCCAACTCCTGAACTAACCCAATAACCCAATCTAAAGCCAAATGTCATTGGATATTAATATACTTATTAGCCGAGCGAGGAGAAGCGTCTCTGCTTTAAGCCTGGTCAAATTTGCTTTCGTCTGTCAGTATGTATTTATGGTGTTTTGTTCTTTCTCCTCTGCAGATCATATTTATCAACGAATTGAATGAAACTTGGTATTTAAGTTCTATGTTTTTGTTGTCTTGTGGTTTTTTGATTGGTGGGGCATTTCTTCAACTAAGTGGGTTAATTTATATTTCTGCACTGTGAGATATGTTTTCAATGATTATTTTTTATTTACAACAACAACAAGTAACTACAAGTTAATCTTGTGAAGATCTGACGAAGATCTATGAAGTGATTTATGAGCCAGAACAGTTACCTTTACCTTTGCCAGTTACCTTTAACTGCTAACTTTTCTACTTCTACTTTTAAAAAGACCCTTCATCTCTAAGGTACTTTTTGTGTGTTCAAATCCGAGTTTGTGATGAAAAGGAACACCTTTTCATCACAAACTCCTCATTTGTAAATCTACTATTCTTCTAGGGTTCCGTATATACCCAAAGGATGTTAAAACGGGACCCTACTACTGAGAATCCGCTGTCTGTCCGTCTGTCAAGCTACCACCAGGTTGTATCTCTTGAACCGTGATAGCTAGACAATTGAATTGGGTAAATATCCGTGTAGGTCCTTCTAATAAAGTGCTCACAAGTTCTACTGTTCGCACAACAACTAGATAATAATATTCCATATGAAAACCTTCTTTATTTCAGACAATCTGTGCAACGAAGTAGACCCCTCAATGCTGCTCCTCCAAGACACGACCAAGAGTTTCCACGGGAACTACTCCTGCAAGGGAAAGAATATCGCCGGGTGGGGAAACGTCAGTGACAGGACAGAGCTCGTTGTCAATTGTGAGTATATGGATTTTTCTTCTGGGCATCTACTTTAATACTACGAACGATAAACGAAACGAAATTTCCAGAAGAAAATCTATCATCTATATGTTCTGAAGGACGGATGATAGATTTTTTTTCTTTCGTTCGTTCGTAGAAATAAAGTACCCCCTTGTTTTCGCGATGTTTGATAGAAATTAAACTATTTTTTCGGTTTTATTCACGTGGTGTTTGTTAATTACTTTTAACGTTGTTTCAATGCTCAACGTTTCGAGACCTTTATAGGTCTCTTCTTCAGGATTGACATCAGAATTATAAACACCACGCGATTAAAACCGAAAAATGAGTATTATTCCTAATTGTATGTATTTTATTATTAGGTTCAAAAATAGACATCAAGCACATTGTTAGGAATCAATCGCGTTTTATTTAACAAATTTCAGATCCACCCGGGCCTGCAAAACTGACCTATTCTCCTTGGAAAGTGGTGAAAGGCAAGAGTATGGTGCTCAGCTGTAGCATCAAAGAGCCCGGCAGACCAGAGTCTCACAGGTAAAATAATTTACTATACATTGCTAGGTTAAAAACTGCACTTTACATCGCTAGGTTAAAAAGTGCACTTTACATCGCTAGGTTTAAAAGTGCACATTACATCGCTAGGTTAAAAACTGCACTTTACATCCCTAGGTTAAAACTGCACTTTTCATCCCTAGGTTAAAACTGCACTTTTCATCCCTAGGTTAATAACAGCACTTTACATCGCCAAGTTGAAAAACTGCACTTTTCCTTCCAGATACCGTTGGCACCGCGGCGGGCGGTTGGTCCCGGATATCGTGTCTCAGAACTGGACGGTAGATCCCGTGACTCTCGCGCACAGGACCAACTTCTCGTGTCGCGGGATCAACGCGGGAGGGGAGGGTGAACCTGCTACTACTGCTATTGATGTACTAGGTAACTATTGCACAGTTAAATCTATGCCTTAGGTACTAATATTATAAAGAGGTAACGTTAGTAACATTTATGTACCTATGTATTTTCCGGGTAATCTCTGAAACTACTGGACCCATTTAAAAAAAATATTTTACCAATAGAAAGCTACATTATCAAGGAGTAACATAGACTGGTTTTGATCCCGATATTCCTACGGGATCAAGACTTATGAGGGTTAAACCGCGGGAATCTGCTTGTCTATTCATATGAAAGAAAGTTGTTTTAGTTACATTATTTTGTAACTCAAAAACTGCTGTCTGTTAACTTTGAAACTTCATGTCAAATGACAAACGTTATATACCTAGTTAGTCATCTATACTAATATTATAAAGAGGTAACGTTGGTAACGAGTAGTGTATGTCGTATGTTTGTATATTGGGGGTAATCTCCGAAACTTCTGGACTGATTTCAAATTAGAAAGCTACATTCACGCTGATTAACAGCTGAGTTTTGATCCCGATATTCCTACGAGATCGGGACTTACGCGGGTGTAACTGCGGAAATCTGCTAGTTGTTTATAAGTAAGGGATGAGACGTCCATAAAATTTGCTGTTTATAAAGTTTAAATGTATTTCAATCATATTAAATGATCTCTTCTTTCCAGCTCCACCCAGCTTCAAATACGCCATGAATCACTACAGTGGAGCTTTGTACAAATCTCAAGTAAGTATTATAGTCCTTCAGAGAATATAACCCAGCTAGAATTTAAAATAAACCGCCCAAGTGCGGACTCACGCACGAAGAGTTCCGTACCACTATCACAATTGGGTACGAAACCCTAAAATTAACACTGGACCACCCAATTGGTGAACGCAACCCGAACGTTAAAATTTATTTAACCACAAGATGGGACCCAGGAACCCATCGGGCTTCGGATAGTTCCGATTCCATCAGGTTATGTGGTTTATTTATAACAACCAATTTTTAAATTTTATAGGAACATGTGAAATCAGTTGATTATGTAGCTTCGCCCCCCACCTCTCCAATCAGAAGCGACCTACCCCTAAGTCACATTGTAACAAAATTGCCTTGTTGGTTTTGAATCACGTTTGTTGTATGGGAGCCCCTATTAAGTATTTGTTTTATATTGTTTTTTAGTATTTGTTGTTATAGAGGCATATTTTATATTTTAAATAACTTATAATTTATAAATAATAAATAAATAAAGGACATCTTTATTAAATAATCTTTTAAAATAAATTTACAGTTATAATACTTAAAAATAAAAACTAAAAAACCCAAATTAAAACCTAATTACAATTAAACTTAAAAACTACAAATTTACATCTTATATTTACATCAAATTTTCATCCGTCTAGCTATTACGGTTCATAAGATAAGCCAGCCAGCCTGATCACAGACGGACGGACAGACAGGGAAGTCTCAGTAATAGGGTCCCGTTTTTACCCTTTGGCTACGGAACCCTAAACAACAGTAAATTTTTGGGGTTCCCCATACTTAGAACTGAAACAAAAAAAAAATCATTAAACCTATACATGTGCGGTATCTATGGATAGGTCTTTAATAATAATATTGAGGTTTCTAATATCATTTTTTTTCTAATCTCAGAACATATCCCTCTCGTGCACGGTGGAATGCGCTCCACTGTGCAGCGTGCAGTGGCTGAAGGACGGACAAGTCATCGACCCGAACAAGACGGATCGCTACTACGTGCACGAACAGACGATCGCACCGCAGGACAATAGGAATGACTTTGAAGCCACTGAGAGCACATTGGTAAGTCTTGTAGAAGAATGAATTAATGAAGAAATGACTTCAGTCATTCTATATAAGTAACATTTATTCATTTTTTATATGAAATTTATTTATTGGTTATAGGTATTAAATTTATTCATTTATTATATAAAATTTATTTGATTCATTATAATAATATGAAATTTATTCATTCATTATATGAAATTTATTCATTCATTAGGTATATGAAATTTATTTATATATCGTCAGTGGAAAGGCGACATTGCTGAAGCGCCAAAACGGTACTTTTGGGAAATTTCAGTTCCTCGAGAGGCACAATCCGCGGGATTCCAGCTCGCAGGAACATGTTTCCAAATGAAGTCCAAACAGGCGTTCTGTACCTGACATATCCGGTTGGCCACCAATGTCTCCAGCGTGTGAGACGCTGCACGTAGCAACGCTAGGACTACCTACTTGAGTGCCGGACCATGCATAGACATATCGGATGTCCACCGTGGGCGACAGTTCCTTGTGCACATAGCGCAACAGCAACTCGACAGCAGTGAGCGGATAGCGACGAAGGGACTCGACTTCAGGCCGAACGTGTTAGTGTTGAGCTCATAAACGATCACCGGATCGTCAGGGTGCTCCCGCCAAAGTATCAATTGAAATCTCCTGTCGTCAGGATGTATATCTGTTTGACGGAACATCATCCGAATGTCCGCCCCGAACACCACGTGATACCTTCGGAGGTTCAAAATGATATCTCTATGCAATTTCGGACCGGAGTGGAGACATTGGTTCAAAGAGACTCCAGTCGACGACGACGGTGCCACTCCGTCAAACACCGTCTGCAATTTTCCAGTTGAGGCCTTCATCACCGCGTGATGAGGCAGAAAAAAGTAATCTGTCGTTGTTCAGTCGACAGTCGCCCGCGACATGTGGCCCAAGGACTCGTATTCGCGCATGAACTCGATATACTTCTCCCGAAGTACCGGGTGGCACGACATTCGACGCTCCATGGCCAACAACCGTTTTTCTGCCAAGGCCCTCGATTCTTCCAGCAGCGGAGGGCAGTCAAAAAAAGGCAGTCGGGTTTCGATCCTACCAGATGCCATCCTACGCATATAACGCTTAAAAAATGCCTCGCACTCCACATTACTAACATTTCCTAACTACCTCACATCTTTAAAATATACTTTTTTATTTTTTCTAACTAGAATATTAATACTCTAGTTCAAAATATTATTTTCACTAACGTAGCGAGAGTAAGCAAACATAAGACAATAGAAATTACTTACAACTCCACGCTTCTGTTGTTATGTAGGGACTTTTGTGCAGGGACTTTTGCTAAAGCGCCAAATAATTTTGTACAATTGTAGAAAGCAAAAACAGCTAATAGCCTACAATAAAGTAAACTACAGTCATCTAAAATTTCTAATATAGTTATGTCAACAAAATTGAAGAAAAGCAATTGTGCTTATACTACAGAAGATAATAAAATGTGGTAAAGAAAAAATCACTTAGGCGCTACGAAACCAATATTGTAGCTCTTAAGCGACCTTCGTTGCAAAAACACCGTAACAAGGTCGTTTTAGTCATTGATTTTTTATCAATTCTTCATTTTTTTGGAAAGCTTAAGCACCAAAAATATGCTCCGATTGACACGAAACCGACATCAATCGACGCAGAAAAAAAAACCCAATCCAATGATATAAAAAACTCATTTTGGCCCATGTGGCGCTTTAGCAAAGTAGCCTTTCCACTGACGATATTATTATGAAATTTACTAATTTTTTATATGAAATGTATTCATTTATTATTATGAAATTCACTCATTCAGTATATGCCATTCATTAATTCTATAGAATTTATTCATTTATTCAACAATTCAATGAGTTTGAATGGTTTGGTGTGTAGGTACCTACAATATATTGTATACACAAATAAATTACAACACATAGAAAACATACACAACTTAAAACTAGGTGCCCCAATTGGCGGACTTATCGCTTAAAGCGATGTCTTCCAGGCAACCTTTGGATAGACAACAAATTAAGTTAAAGTTTGATGGAAGAAGTTTGATTATTTGAAGAAATGCTTTTCAAAAAATTGCACTCGACAGGACTTGAACCTGCAACCCTGACATCCTGTGTCATGCGCTTGCAAGAAGTTGTATGTGTGCCTTTATGTTTGTTATGAATAAACTCAAAAACTACTGGACCGATTTTAAAAATTCTTTTACCATAAAAAAGATACATTCACCCTGAGTAACAGGTAGTAACAGGTAGAGTAGGTTACTTTTGATCCCAATATTCCCACGGGATCGGGACTTATCAGGGACGCAGCTATATTATACATACCTACATATTATTGTTATTATCAAGAGCCTGAACTGTCCCACTGCAGGACATAGGCCTCCCTACCTTCCTTCCATTTGATTCGGTCTAGAGCTACTGTGAACCAGTCGCTTCTATAGGAGTCAAGGTCCTCCCGCCATCGCCGTCTTGGTCAGCCGCGCGGCCGTGTCCCAGTGGGGCGCCAATCGGTCGCCATCTTGGCGTTTGTTTGACATGCGGTATACATGTCCAGCCCATATACATAATATGCCATATCATATTTATATACATCGTACACGTGATCGTTCCAGCACTGGAACATGTCGTCGTGGCCGGGGCGCGTGCTGGACCGCGCGGCGGACACGGCGCGCTACACGTGCCGCTCCTCGCGCAACCACGCCGGACCGCCAGTCAACAGCACCACCAAGTTCGCTGTCGAATGTATGTGCAGTTTCCAACCCTATCTTATTTTTATTTTTTATTTTATTAATAAAGCTCATAAAGCAGGTATTATTAAATACTTTAGTGTTAAAAAGAATTGTTCTTTTTAACACTAAAACAAGAAATTGTAATGTTTTGTTTTAAATCATGACCCTACGCTGTGAACATAACAAGCTTAATGTTGCAAGCATCTAAAGAAAAAATACCCTAGTAACAAATTATTACTGTAGTTAAAAAGCTAGCAAACAACTTTTATTTTTATTACCATTGAAAATATCCATAGTTATGCAATCCGTACATTGGTTTTTAGAAGAAGTGAGTTTGCTATACAGTCAATCTGTTTCACAGCACTACCAAATTAGCAGTTTTAACCTGTAACTTACTAGTTACAACACTACTAAAACTAGCCAGTACCACCAAGTTCGCTGTCGAATGTTAGTTCCCTGTTTTAACCCAATCTATTTTACAGCACTAACAAATTAGCAGTTTTAACCTGTAACTTACAACACTACTAAGACTAGCCAGTACCACCAAGTTCGCTGTCGAATGTTAGTTCCCTGTTTTAACCCAATCTGTTTTACAGCACTACCAAATTAGCAGTTTTAACATGTAACTTACAAGTTACAACACTACTAAGACTAGCCAGGACCACCAAGTTCGCTGTCGAATTGTTAGTTCCCTGTTTTAACCCAATCTGTTTTACAGCACTACCAAATTAGCAGTTTTAACCTGTAACTTACAACACTACTAAGACTAGCCAGTACCACCAAGTTCGCTGTCGAATTGTTAGTTCCCTGTTTTAACCCAATCTGTTTTACAGCACTACCAAATTAGCAGTTTTAACCTGTAACTTACAAGTTACAACACTACTAAGACTAGCCAGTACCACCAAGTTCGCTGTCGAATGTTAGTTCCCTGTTTTAACCCAATCTGTTTTACAGCACTACCAAATTAGCAGTTTTTACCTGTAACTTAGACAGTAGTCTAAGTGGTCTTGAAACTTGCTAGTAGTAAGTAGTACCTACACACTATTACGTACCTACTACTTAGTAGTACGCACTATAATATACTTATACTGTAAAAAACATAAATCAAAAATTTAAACAAAGAACTGTCAATAGCATATTTAACGGCATATTTAACATATTTAATTTAATTTATTAAAAATGTTAGAAATTGGACTTTTTTAATAAATAAATAAATTAAAATTAAAATGTTATTTAATTTGGTTTCAGATGAACCAGAAAACATCACTGTGACGCCAAAAAAGGTGTCCGTCATTGAAAACGAGATTCCGGCCAAAGTTGTGTGTTCAGCCAGGTATGATCCTAACGTACTTGACCAATTCTGATGGCATTTAGTTTTCACTACCTCTCGACGTATAAATATAATGTATTGAAATAATGTTTTTGAATATAACTATACCAACGGTATACTATCTTAATTCACTAAATAAATAAAAATAATTAAAACTAATAATCCAAAAATGAGTCCCTAGGTATGTACCCAAAAGGCTGGCTGCATTGCCCCTTTGGATAGCAATATCTATTCGTTGCCAAATGTAATTTAGAATACTAATAATTTTGAAACATTTTTATAAAAATCTAAAGCCTCGGTTCCCCACGGCCCCAACGCGGCAACGTCTCGATTGCAAACGGCAGAAATATTTATGTTTGTTAATAAAAATAATGTACAAGTTTCATGTAAATCTCCATTACCTCATCACCAGATGGCGCCAGTGGTAAAAATACACCGCGGCGCGTTCCGAAAATCACGTTTGTTGTATGGGAGCCCTCTTTAAACATTTGTTTAATTTTGTTTTTAGTATTTCAACTATCTAGCTATCACGGTTCATGAGATACAGCCCGGTGACAGACAAACAGACAGACAGCGGAGTCTTAGTAATAGTTTTTATCGTTAACCCTAATCATATAAAAACGCGATTAAAACCGTAAAATCAATTTAATTTTCCATATTTCTATTTCATTATAGGTATATTTAATTTATTTATTTTTCCATATTTCTATTTTATAATAGGTACATTTAATTTATTTATTTTTCCATATTTTTATTTTATAATAGGTAGGTACATTTAATTTATTTATTTTTCCATATTTCTATTTCATAATAGGTACATTTAATTTATTTAACAGGGGCTTCCCAATGCCGTCCTACTCGTGGCGTCGAGAAAACCCGACTAAATCGAATGGCAAAGACAGTACCAACACCTCAGTAGTGCTGTCCTCCTCTAACACGTTGTTCCTGGGACCGATACAGAGGAAGGACGGAGGCAATTACGTTTGTGAAGCATACAACCGACATGGGTCGGTTAATACTACTGTGGTTTTGGATGTTATGTGTAAGTATTTCGTTTGAAAAGGAGGGAATTATAGAATGGTAGTGAATTATTATAAATTCATTGTTTTGTTATAAAAAAATAGAAAGTTTATATTCAGATTAAAAAAAACTGTACAAAAATAAATATAAATATAAATAAATGTAACCTTTTGGGGTCTAATATTGTAATATACCAATAAAATATTATTGACAAATTATATACCTACCTACAAATTAAAAGTTATAGGATCGTATGAAGAATTTATAAAATGATTATGTGTTGTATAAAAACAAACAATTATAAAATCCCTTGTCTACTTTCAGTTGTTCCTGAGTGTGGAATACAACAAACAGAAATCAATGGAGAACAAGTTTTAGTTTGTACAGCGCATGCAAATCCAGCTGAGGTAATAATCATCGATTCTTCTTCTGTTTTCGCGATGTTGTATTGAAATTAAAGACATTTTTCGGTTTGAATCGCGTGGTTTTTATTACTTTTAGCATTGTTACAACGCTCAACGTTTCGAGACCTTTCCAGGTCTCTTCTTCAGGATAGACTAAGATAGACATCTTCTTCAGGATAGACTAAGATAGACATCTTCTTCAGGATAGACTAAGATAGACATCTTAGTCTATCCTGAAGAAGAGACCTGGAAAGATCTCGAAACGTTGAGCGTTGTAACAATGCTAAAAGTAATAAAAAACCACGCGATTCAAACCGAAAAATGTCTTTAAAGTAATTATCATCATCATCCGAGCGTTGTTCCCGGTTGCATCTCTCTCAGCTCGGGGTCCGCTTTCCTACTTTTACGTCTCCACTTCGCACGATCTTCGGCATCCCGTGTAGTGAGGCCATTAGCACGCATATCCGATCTTACAACGTCAAGCCAGCACTTCTTGGGTCTTCCCAATCTGCCGCGGCCGGGCGGAGGCGCCATAGCAAGACGTTTGTTTATTTTGATAAAATATGTAGGTAGTAAATACTACCTTCTTCTTCTCCTTCTTCTTTTTTTCATGTAGTGGTGTGTCTAGTAGTGTTAAAGTTGTCAGGTCGCCATAAGGCTTCTAACTTCACCTTGTCGTTAGGTTATTAGACAATCCTAGATAACAACCGTATGGTGTGTGTCTCGCCTAGTGTTAGAGTTGTCTCTCGTCTCTCTTCAAAGAACTTGAAGAACTCTCTAACTTAACGACTGCTATCAGAGATGACGACCGGGACCAATGCGACTTGACGTGCCTTGCGAAGCACGAATGAGCTCAAGATAGTAATTTTTAGCCACACAAATTATCTTCAAATTAATAAATATCGATCACCCAGCAATATGACTGCACTGACTGCACACTTTGTTCCGCCATTTGCCAATCTTCTCAGATGAGTATGCTACATCTTAGCTCAGACCATATCAACACTTACCATCAGGAGATAAATAGTGGGAAAACGCTTTTCTATTGCGTGTAAAAAAACATTCTTGTCGGGTGGATATTGAGTTAGAGTAAAATCTTATCTTTCAGTTGCAGTTTTTTTCTCACCTAAAGTTAGACATGCTAAGCAATTTTGCTTAAAGACTTACCCCCTTACTTATAAACGATGAGTAAGTTAATGTGTCGTTTGTCTTTCACTTTGACATGAAGTTTCAAAGTTAACAGACTGTGACAAACGTTACATAAACTTAGTCATTGTTTATAAGTAAGGGGGTTAATAACGATGAAGAAACTTGCTGTTAGAAAAAGAATTCTTTACTTAGGTATAAATCGTTTCAGTATTTAGTTCCTAGCTTAGTTATTTAGATTATTTTTTATGTTCTGTTTGTTTTCCGAAAAATAAATAAATATTCATATGTCTCAGGTATCGTTCTCATGGAAGTTAAAGAACGACAACGACAGCCTAACCGACGAGAAGATCTGGCAGCAAGGTCCTCAGAGCTACCTCAGACTTAGCACCAGCGTCGAGGTCTACAGAACGTATCTGTGCTACTCTAACAACAGTGTGGGACTCTCTAGGGCTTGCGAGAGGGATGTTATGGGTAAGTGGCTATCGTTTATTAGAGGCTAGTTCGAGATATAAATTATTTCTGTCATCGTCCTTTTTTTGAAGAGCCAGCGTTGCCAGACTTTGCTTAGAATCAGTGGCAATACTCGAAATGGGCGTGATCTCTGTCCAGCATTGGAACACACTAATTTAGTAAAAAAAAGATACCTAATACTAACATGTATAAGTACTTACTATTTGTTTGGGGTACATATCAAAACCAGTGGTTACGGAGGTTATCATTTGCTTATTTCTGGCAAATTGCTTTATTTTTTGTATGTAATTTGATTGGTATAGGTAGGTACTTACCTACATTTATAGTAGTTATGTATAGTATAGGTGCCTACTCATATTTTCAATTATAATTTTTGCAGCTAACTTGGAAAGTTTTAGTGAGTACTAACCATAAAAAGTAAAATAAGTATTAGAATAATTTGATTTGTTTTATTTCTGTATGTTTCGGTGTCTTATTTAGAATCCATTTCAGTATTCTCAATACTCGTATATTAATCTCAATAGAATAATCAAAAAGTAACACCGTAAAATATAATAATAAAATAAATAATTATTAATTTTGTCGTTTAACTAGACACCATAACACAAGCTTAATAACTTACCATGGGGCTAGGTGGCACTGTGTGATGTTCACAGAATTTATTGAATTTTATTTTTATTTTTAAATACAATTTCACAACCTTTCATTTTGTGGCCAGTTTTTTTTAATTCTTAGTCGATTTAAAGTTACCTAAAAAATGAGCCAAAAATCTAATATTATGTAATGTTATACGAATAATAATATTTATAAACAGGTACAAAAGTATGGTGGCGGGACCAATCGAAATTGATCCTAATCGGCGGCATAGCGCTCGCCATTCTAGTCATCACCGTCATACTGTGCATCATCATCATCTGTATTTGCCGGCGAATGCGAGCCAAGTCCAAGTGTAAGTGCTTTAATTAATTTATAAACTCATTTTCTTAAGCTTAACAAATTATAAATGTGGGTATATCCCGCATAATGACTTTATAAACTTATATTCTGTTGCATAACTAAATTATAATTTGATTTTCAAATGCATATGCGATTTATAATTTTATTTAGTCATCAGTTTTCATAATGACTTTATAATTTTATCGTCAGCAGTATAATGAGTTTATAAATTCTTGAATAAGTTGTTTTCCTGTTTTTATAAATGGATTCTTGTTAGATGTTTGTACTATTTATTTGCTAAATGATTGCATTTTTTTAGTTATAAAATCCAATAAGAATGTTTTGTTGCTTTTTTAATATCGCATTTTTAATATTTAGTTTAATGTTTGCATTGACGTAACGAAATCTAACTTTGTTGTTGTTTTCTTTTTATTTCCGGATGCTGCCTTTCTACTAAAATAAACTAAAATCTAACAACTAACGAACAGACAATAATCCAGTTGAATTAGAAGAGAGAGAAAAGTAAGTATTTTTTTGAACATTTTCACTAACATTTTTATATTATTCTACTAAAATTTTACTAAAGTAGCTTTTATTTTGAATGTTTAGTACCTGAATAAATTTAAGATTTTTATTTATTTTATTTAATGAAAACGTTTTTCTAGTTGGTTAATAGCCGTATGTGATTATTTTAGTTGTAACTTGATTAAACATTCTCATTTTATTTCTAGAATTATTTTTTAGAGTAGAATATTATAGAACTAGAAAAATGTTTTAAGTAATTTTTTATTTTTTTATTACTAATAGGTTTAGATATTTTTATTAGTGATGGTGACTATTCTTAAATTTTAGTTTAAAAAAAGTCGTAAACATGCAGTTAGTTTATGTTTTTTTAGTATTATTTTCTAAATTGGGTGGAATCATATTTTATTTTTAGATTTTATTTAGTAAAAAGAACTAAATTTTCAGCTACGCCGTTGGTCCGAGCCGATTCTTGGCACACATTATCGATGCCCCCTTCAAGGTCACCTCTTATTGTACCTGTCGAGAGGTCTTGACCTTTGAGGTCAGTCAGGCTCTATTTTGTTTGACCTTTAGCCCCGATTTGAGTACTTTAATCCTAATGACCGTAAACATTGTATTAGTAAAAATGTTTTCCGATGGACCAACTTATTGTTAACTTATAAAAATTGTCACAAAAGTGACGAACTATGTATAGTTAAATTTTATTTTTATGTGGTTTTAAGAAACATTTTTACTGCACTCGGGGTTGTGGCCTATGAGATTAAGTAGGTACTGCCACTATTTATTCTATTTATATTCCTTCTGCTAGTATAAAAAATACTCAGGACTAATAGTCGTTTTGTCAAAATTTCAAATTGGGGCTAATGATCTATGTAATAAAGCCTTCTACAAAAGGTCTGCGTGTTTGGTTTTTGCTTGGACCAACGGCTGCCATGATTAGTCTCTTAGAAAATAACTAGATTTTTATTTATTTATTTGATTAATTGCATGATTTGTTACTCTTTTCTAATAACACATATTTTTCGTAATTTACGATCAAATTTTGTTATTGTTTCGTTATCATTTAAATTTGTATTTTTTTCGTTATTATAATGATTTTATAAGTTATAATAGTGAGTTTATAGGAATTGATAATGAAATTATAACTTTTTGTGTAGGTTTTTAACGGCATTAACACCAGATGTACTCAGATTGACAACAATTAATAGTTCAGGTATAAACTAACAAACGTACTTTATTCTTTCTATATAGATGGAGAATGCTTTCTTTTGTTTGCTCTTTTTGTTTTTAATTTGAGATTAAATCTGTCGGCCGTTTAAAAATTAAAGTGGTGGAGTTTTGACTTCCATTTTTCTGCTTTGAAGCCGAGTGTGTGATTTGAGTAGTTTTGACTTTTCGAAAAGTAGTTTGGCAAAATTTTGAAGTTGTTGAAACACTGTTTTGCATGAATTTGGAAAGCATTCTTCTTATTTATTTATGTATAACGGTTTGTATTTATGTATATTTGTATGTATTTTTATGTATGTAATTTTCATATATCATTAAGTTAGAGCGGGCTTGGGTAACTATAGTTGACTAACAAACCAATTGTCATATATAATAAGACATCGCATGTCTTTAATGATATCATTATTACGTTTGTCCATCAGTCCGGATGGTAGCTGTTTGAACGAGGTATCGATAGCTCAATCCATAATATCACAAGCACTACCCGCTTTATCACCAAGATTGAATTTGACATTCAATACAAAGTCACCCGACAGAACTAGACTTGTAGACTCACAAAGCTATAATTTAGAATTGAACAAAATCAAAGAAAATTCTCATATTCAATCTAATATATCTCAACTAGAGGCTACAATAGATTCATCACAGGAAACAGCTATTCAAACACCAAAAACTGAGCCTAAAAACGATGAGAATAAACCGCAGAATCCGGTAACGCCTAACAAATGGCCTTTGAAACCAGGAGTTTTAGTACATGTGAACTCTAATCACACGCTGAGTCCCAAAAACCAGGCAAGACTGCAAACTATTAAGACTGAAGACAACGAAGCTAATCTAGGACTTTTAGAACGAAATAAAGCAAAGACTGAATCCGAAAGCAAAGTAGAATACTCAAAGAAAAATGGTAAACCTAAACGACATTCTCAAAACGTAGTTACAGGAATAATAAGGAATCTAAGAAGGAAAAGCGACAATGATTCTGATGACAGTAGTGGGAAATATAAAAAGATAAATAAAACGAATAAAAGAGCTGTTTCGTTAATGAATTTGAATAAGTCTGGTTATGTTCTGCAGAAAAATAGATTGAGGTCGTTTTTTCAAAGCGAAACGCCTAATGTCATTGTTACCGAAGGAGGTATAGATTTTTTTTTCTTTTATTTTATACACAACACTTCTTTTATATGGAACTTAAAATAAAACTATTGGACATTCTAAATCCATGTTACAAAATTTTCATCTGAAATACTATAGCGATATATTAGGTTATTTTTATATCTATTGTTATAAAATCATTATTTTTTGTTGTTTTTATTCTAAAATTTTAACACAAAGTATAAAAAGAGTCAACTTTAAACAGTCCAAGCATAAAAACTATGTAATCACCATTTTCTGCTTGCACGACATTCTTAAAAAGCATTTGAATTTGTCTGTAGTAAAATTATGATCACGAATCAAATTGCATTATTTATGTGAGATCAGTGACAGAGCCCAGTAACCTGTTTCAGACTTAGTGATTTGCATTGAAGCCCTACTCTGTTCTGTGATTCCGAAATTTCTTCTACGGTTTCAAAGAAATTTTAAATATCAAACTTCAAAAGTTTTTGTTTGAAGAAAGCCCAAATGAAATTTGATGAAATTTTAAATTTCGAACTTCAGAAGTTTTTATTTGAAGAAAGCCCAAATGATTTTTTTTGAAATTTTAAATTTCGAACATCAGAAGTGTTTGTTTGACCTTGGGTCTATAATATCCACGGGATGGGTATATAATTCTACTGAGATGTAAGACTAACTAGCCTGACAGGACAGACTTAAGAGTCAGCGAAGTTAGCTTTGGACTGGCTTAAAACTAGTCTTATCCACATGATCCTAGTCTGGGCCTGACTTGGTTACTGAACTGCTATGTTACTGATCCCGTATAACCACTAACCAGCTTTTAGAAGTTTAACATTGATTAACATCGTATCAAAGTAATTTGCTACATTGATAAACTCAGATGAATTTAATATTAATACAGTAATCTGGTTAACTGGGACCTTAAAAGGATCTTTAACAATAAATTGAGAAGCAAAGTGCAATTGTTTTCGATGTTTACCTTTGTAGGTAAACGTCGAAAAAAAACACTGTAAATCCAAATCTAAATCAGATATAAGTTTATAGATCCCCTAAAATGTTGCCTAAGAGTCGGGACCTTATTGTAAAATTATCGGTAAAAGACATTTCTCACTTATCCAGAGCCCACTTAACCCAGCTTTACTGTATATGTGTGTATGTTCTCCATGCTTGTTACCACTAAATTGCTGCATGTTTTAGTCGTGTCATTCAAAAGGCCTGATAGAATAGCCGCTAGTATTGCTCCGTTTAACGAAACGCAACCAAGGACAACTAGGAAACGGAAGAAACCAGGAGACAGTAAGTTTTAAAATGCTAGATTATTTAAAAACGCTTTTTTATAAGATGCAGATATTCAAATTCATGATAAGCCTTTGACTTTGGTTGAAGTAGTGACGTAAAACACACAGTTTGGATGTGTGAGGTCCCGGTTACGCAAACTAACACTAACATTGTGTATGCAATGCATGCATATACACTGCATATATAGTAGGTACACAGTCAAAGTCAAACTCTTATAGTGAAATAGAAAAACTGTTAAACTTAATAAAAACTATATACCTATTTCATTTTTTTCCTGCATGCTGTCAAGTGCTTTTGAATATTATTTTTATATATTTCAAGAACTAAACAGATATAGGTAAAGTATTACTATTATAGTCGATGAGAAGAACGAAGGAATTGGAACTAGTATTTCTAATTAATATGAGATAAGATAAAAATGTTAATCTTCTTCTTCTAATATATAAAATTTTCATGTCACAGTGTTAGTTACCGTACTCCTCCGAAACGGCTTGACCGATTTTTATGAGATTTTGTATACGTATTCAGTAGGTCTGAGAATCGGCTACTATCTATAATTTATAAGGCAAAACAACGTTTGCCGGGTCAGCTAGTAGCGATATGAAATTAAATGATTTTCAGTCCCAAAACATTCTCATTGAACATTGTGATGGTATAAAATCTGTAACCTCCAGATTCAATTTGGTAATTGAGTGAATTTACAATATAGTTCTCTTTCCTACAGGCCCACCTACCAATGGCGTAGATAATGCTCCGAACGGGGCCCTCGGCGACCCGGGCCTCTACGAAAACCTTCCTTTCCATGGCCTACAACAACCTCCCAACAAGGTATGTTTTTTGTTGGTTAATATACTGTTTTGATGTCTAAAATAAGTAAGATTTTGTCACACATTCAGAAAAAAAGACTTTTGATACATTTTTGATGCATTCTTTAAGATTTAACATTTAGCAAGATCAAAGCATTTATAAAAATGTCTTTTTGGTAATACTTTTATATTCAAAATTGACAAAATATTACTTCAACTAATTTAAATCAAATTCTTGAGTGATTTTTCTAACAGTTTTAATTTTATTTAGGTGTTTTATTTATTTGTAATATACTTGTCTAATTTCTGCTACCTTTAAGTTTATCATTTTAATTTGCATTTCAACTAATTTCGCTTTGTTCATTTCATTTGCATGGTTAAAGCCTGTACAAGCGATACAGCCGAGAGTTATTGAAACTAACCAAAAGACTACAAAAAGGATTGAGGCTTTAGAGAAACAGTTAACTACAAACCCATCTTTCACACCAAGAATTGTGTGTCCTCCGTTTGTTCAAAATGCTCTACCATATACCATGGAAACGTCTGCTAACTCTATGAATTATGGGATCCAAATGCTATCACCAATACAACAAATGTATCCATTACATCAGACGGTACTTTTAAATCCATACCTGCCACAAATGCAAACATCATTCCTTAAACAATTTCCAGTTATAGATGAAGAACCAGAAACAGAAAGGAAATTCTCATCTCTGAATACAAGAGCTGTGAAACGACCACATCAATTTCAATCTATGAGATTAGTTCGAAAAAGAAATATGGAAAGGTTCTATCCTAATACGGAATATGGAGAAAACTTCACTGAAATAAATAATAATGAGAATTCGGAATCCGAAGTAAATAAAGATGAAAATTCTGACAACATTATTTATGAAAACTTCCCGGCTTTACTAAAAATTAAAAGTGATATAAGTGGTGTTGAAAAATTTGAAAATCTTACTGATTCAATTCAAATTTACGAAGAGCCAGATGAATTGAATGCCTCAACAAATTCGTTGAGACCTGTACCAGCTCCTAGAACAAAGAAATCTCCTTTTCCATCTCCAGTAAAAGTAGATCATGTTTATGTTAATCTGTCAATGCCGTTGATTGGGACTAAGCTATCAAAGTCATTTGATACCGTTGATGCTCCAGTAAGAACGAGTAAATCTGCCGAAAATCTACCCAAATTGAAAGACGTTTCCAAAGATGAAAGTGATAACGAAGACGAAGAAGATGAAACTAAAACAGACATTCCAAAGCCTAATGTAGTTGGTGCTACACCTAAGAAAAATCTTTCAACGACACTACCATCTACGTCTTTAGTTAAATCCATGGTAGAGCAGTTGAATGACAAAGGAATTAATAGAGTGGGTTTGCCAAAAAAGACAGTGATAGCTCCAAATAAAACGTTGCAGATACCAAAGTTAACTGAAAAGCCCGTGCCAAAGAGGTCTGTTATAAGAAGAAGTAACTCAGTTCAAAGTAGTCTAAGCGACACACAGGTATAACGCCTTTTTTGTTTTGTTTTTGTTACACTTTTAAGTTTTGTGTTTGAGTGACTAAGAGTGAGAAGAATACAGACTACAGATACGAAAACAGCTGATAAAAAAAGAGTATAATATAAATGATTTCACACTTACTAAGTCCGATATTCTTTAGTCTGTGTTCACAAATTGCTTCATTGTAACTAACCTACTAAAATCTTTTTCAGAATACTAATATACTACAACAGCAGTACATGCAAAAGCGAAACCATTTTTCTAACAACTCCAAAGGAAAGAACAAAAAGAATTTTCAAATTCCTTTACAAAAACATCATAGTTTCTGTTACTTCCAACCAATTAGAGTAGACAAAAGAATTCCAGTAGATCAAGAAAATGCTTTTAATAACACTATAGGTCCTTACATATATCAAACACAAGACCCTCAATATTACACTAAAACACTAAACAGAAGTAGAGATAAGAGTCAAAAGCTCAATCGTTTAAAAAAATCTGAGAGTCTTAGAGAAAAACTATCATGTGTCGGTGTATACGACAACTATGAAAAACCTAATTATCCAGAACCAGAATACAATGAATCTGAAAGAAAATCCTATCTCCAACTCCTTAAAGGAAACTACATATCAAGTTCAACGAGAAATCTAAGTCCAGAAACGAATTTCACACCCAACAATTTCAACACTTTGGGTCCTAAAGATGATAGGCCTAGACATAAAAAGTTAGTGTACGCAGATTTAGCTTTAGGTAATCATAATTTAAAATTTAAGAATACAGTCAATTCTAATAGACATTTGTATGATACATACACTATAGGTAATACGAACGAAAGTAAAGATAATGTTAGTAAAAGTAGTAGTAGGAAAAGTAATGGACAACAACGAAGTGACTACGCGACTCTGAAATTCAACGAAATTGACGTCTGAGAGGTGAGTAGATATATGAAATAGGATATAATATGCATAGGTACACACACACTCATATATTAATACTTACACGGTCTAGTCAACTATAAAACACTGCAATCAATATTTTTTTTTTTTTTTTTTTTTTTCAAAAATAATTGAATTGTGCGCTGTAAAACTGTAAGGTTGATCAAAAAAGACTGACTTCGAGTACCTGAATTTTGTCAATGACCCTTTGTTTATCGATCTGATACCCGATCTGTTTACACGAAGAATATGTACTTTAACATTTCCATCTATATCTGTCTAAATAGAGAGGGACCTCGATAGATCGTTTTACAAAAACAAATTTTTATTTTCCTACGACTTTTGGTAGTGTTATTAGATTTTTAAATCATTTGGTTATTAAATGGTAAAAGTATAAAAATGGTAATATGTGCAAAAGTGACTAGCATGATTAATAAATCACACAAATGCTTTATTATTTTTAATAATTATTAAATTATGCACATTATTATTTTGCACACATTTATAGCATGGTAACGCAGTGTTGTGATTGTTTTTTTTTATTATTTCTAGGAACGCTTTTCCAAGAGTGACACATACATTTATTAAAAAGAGGTAATTTATTCCAATTTTTTTAAATCATTTAAGCATTTTAACCGCTTTATTTGTAGTATTTTAAAACCATGTATTTATTATACATACCTACATTATGAAATATTATATTATCTATATATTTATAATATATAATGGTGTTTACCTTACCTATTGTGCATTCATTTAAAACAAATACTTCTTAAATATTTGTATCTATGCTATCATAAATTACAACATTAATCAACTTTTTTACATTAAACAGCTTTTTATTTAAAACTATCTTATCTTTATTTAATTTTATATCAAGTACTTTCCAAGAGCTTTCATAAATCACGCATTCATTATTATCTTTCACTTACCATATATTACCATTATTTACTTCGAAGTATTTATACTTTTATTTATATATAATTATTTACGTCCTTGTTCTGTTTTGAAGTGGCTAATACAAAATTAAATGTTCAATATGAAATAAAGGGAAACAGAGACGGAGGTTTACAATTTCTGAAAAATCAAAACGCGAAGACACAATTGATTATCTTATCTTAATAATATTATTATAGAATAAAATGTTATTACGATATCCGCTCTTACGGTGAAGGACGGTTCAAAGTAATACGGCATTTGCCAATCCCGAGTAGGCTTCCATGGCCTAAACTATTTTTTATAAAGAGACTAAACTACCCCACTGCAAGGCAAATGCCTCTCTACCTTCCTTCTATTTGTCTCGGTCTAGGGCTATTGTGAACCAATCGCTTCTAAAGGAGTCAAGATCATCGACCCATACGCTGTCTTAAGCTAGGGTCCCACGGCCCGTTATATCACAGGCCAGGCCAGGCCGTGCCACGCCTGTCGAGACCTGTGCGACTGATTGCGTCTCGCGCGGCGACAGGCTTCATCGGACACTACGGTTCCCTCGGCCTGTCCGTCTGATCTGGCGCGATCTGCCTTGATACGGGCCGTGGGAGCCCAGCTTCAGTCTGTCGCGTGGTCATGGTTAAATCAATATTCCTCTTTGCATTCCAGCCGTTCAGACCTGAAGACCAGTTCATCTACGCAGACGCCGACATGAAAGACTACGGGCCAATCAACTACAAAGCGGCCTCGATCTACGCTCAAATGAAGAAAGTCAAGGAACAACAAAAAATGCAAGAGATTCTCGACAAACAGGACAAGGATTTCCTTTGAAAGTGAATAGACATTTCATATGTGAATGATTTAACATTTTAACGAAAGTGAATTAGGATTTTAATTTAGGAATGAATGAATTATTTTTTTATAACGTCCCTCCTATTTGTGAAATACACAGAGAGAACTCGTCTAGTAGTTTTGAAAAATATTATGTAATAGTGAAATTATTATTTCTACAGATTCAATAATTAAAGTGAAATTAATTATGCATATTTATTTTCTTAACTATTATGGTGCAATCGCTTACGATTTCAAGTATCGGTGAAATAGTATGAAAAAGGACATTAAATACTTGACTGACCGTCCACTGACATCTCAACTAAGTCAGTTTAGCTTTGCTCAACTATGAGAAGCTAAGCTTAACTAATTCAGTTTAGTTCGCGGTGGACGTTGGTCTTTATTTCTTCGATTGGCGGAATCTCGCACATTAAGTGAAAACGCAGGTAACAACTATACTGATTATTAGTATTTAATTTTAATTGGCTAATAAAAACTAAGTACTCATTTAAAATGTTGATTCATTTTCAAATTGAATGTAAATTCACTTTCAAATTGAATGTAAATTCATTTTCGAATTAAATGTAAATGAATACTATTCAGTCTGCACTGAAACCCCTAAATAAATACGTCGAGCCTAATGTACAGTAGAACGCTATGAAATAAATAATGTAAATAAGTACCTACATAATGTAGTGAAGCGATTAGGGAAAAGCGATTCGGGAGTGGCGGTAAATACTTAACAAAAATGTGCAGCAGATGAGTAATGAATTCAGACATCATTTATACATATTAATTTAAAAAAAACATTGTATTAAAATCATAAAGATATATTTAATGTAAACATTATTTATTAGTGTTTACCACACTTATGAAATACTGCGTTTTTGAAAAAATGGTTTCAAAATAATGTACTAAAATTTTAAAAGCATTTTTGCAAAAAGCAATAAACTACATATTTAATTTTAAAAAGTATACTTACGCTCATTATTTCACGCAGCTTGGGCCAAGTGGCGAGAGGTAACTGGTATCATCTGTGACCCGAAAATGCCGGTTAAACTGAAGGGACAGGTCTATAAAACGATCATTAGACCTGTCCTTTTGTATGGTAGTGAGGCGTGGCCATTGCTTGAGCGACATAAGCAGGAGCTGCGTGTCACGGAGATGAAGATGCTGCGCTGGATGTGTGGAGTGACGCGAAAAGACTGCGTCAGAAACTCCCGCATCAGGGGCAGCCTTCATGTCCGAGACATTGCAGACAAACTGCAATAATGCCGCTTACGGTGATACGGCCACGTTCTACGAAAACCGGCTAGTTACGTGGGAAACAAATGTCTTGCTATGGCGCCTCCGCCCGGCTGCGGCAGATTGGGAAGACCCAAGAAGTGCTGGCTTGACGTTGTAAGATCGGATATGCGTGCAAATGGCCTCACTACACGGGATGCCGAAGATCGTCCGAAGTGGAGACGTAAAAGTAGGAAAGCGGACCCCGGGCTCTCGAGAGAGATGCAACCGGGAACAAAGCTCGGATGATGATGATGCACTAATCATGCACTAATTTAATAATGAGAATCATTCTACCGTTGTCAAAAAGCGGAAAAGAAACTTTTAATATCTCGTCTAAAAATCCACCATTTTGTTTTCTGCCACACCGACATCACATGACCCTTTAAGTCTAATTTAGATTAGCTTGAACCCTAGCTAAATTAGATTTTGTATCGCTAATGTTGTTAATAACTCTATACTTTAAAGCCCGTATCAAAATATATTTTCTAACAGGGTAAATTTGTTTTGCAGTAACTTATAAAATATTAAATTTATTTATAGAAAAAAATACACTAGTAATTTTAATTTTACGACTCAAAGCTAAGGTTTTATGCATTTTTTTTTACTATATTTCGCTATTGTAGTAAAAATCACTTTTAGTGAAAATGTTATTATATTATAAATATCCGTCCAAACGGGAAATTCACGAAATTAGTTGATTTTTAAATTTATTGTCCTTGTAAATTTAGTGTAAATTTTCGAACAAAAAATTAGTGTAAATAGAACCTTAGTCTAACACCCAAAGACGAAAAACGTAGAAGTATTAAAATAATTTTCGAATTATTATAAATATAATATTTCAAACGAAAATTATTATAATTATTATAGAAATTACGTAGTTGTGTTATAATATTTTATAAGGCCTGTAGTAAATTCGGCATTTATTTTTTTATTTTATTTCGTCACAACTTTATTTTTAATTAATTTTAAACTTTAAATACTGCGTTTATTTTTAAAGCTTTTTGATTAATTAATTAATAGTAATAACAATTTTTGTATTATTTTGCTACATTTATTTAATAAGATCGATTATTAAGTTATGTCCTTAATTCATTTTGTACTTAATCAAAATGTCTCATTTACGAATTATATTTTTTAAAAATAAAGTGCATTATTATTTTACAAAGAGCCTTATTATTTTAATTTATTTTAAGTTTTACATTAATATTCCTCTGTAGTATTAATTTAATGTCTTTATTAAATTACTTTAGGTATGTACAATTATTATTATAATACCTATTATGAACCTTTTCAATTTCTTTTTTAAATTATTATGATGTTCATGCTCTTTGTAAAATTTATAAAGAAAAATCTGAAATAAAAGTAGATATTTTGTACATAAACAATTTGTTAAAATATTGTCGAATAGTGTTAATAAATTAATTTATGGATTTTTAATAAAAAAAATGTTATTTAATTTTCCGTCATCATCCCCTAGGAAAAAGTCTTCAGAAATGCGTCACTCTTGAACTCTTGACTCTTGAAAGCTCTTAAACGTCTTAGCTCGAATACTGCTATACTTGTGGTCTAACTACTACGACCTTAGCACGCGTTTGTGAATAGCTGTTTCACATTTCGACGAGATCAAACGAAAAATAAGCTACGGACAGACGCACAGATGGGCGTAATGACGTGATTTTAAGGATTTCTTGTTGACTAGGAAACCCAAATATAATTTTCAGTCTTTTTTGCAATAATCCTTTATCTACAATGGCTAATCAATAATACTAACTGTGAAAGTCTGTGTCTTGCTTATTCACGAAAAAACCGCTAAACCGATTCCGATGAGACTTTTTACGCAGTTAGCTGGAACTTTGGAATAACACAGAGGCTACTTTTGAATATGAAACTCCCTACGCTAGCTCGACGACGCGTCGCTAGCTTCGTGTCGCTGACTACGTAAGGAGTTTCATATAAATACATAGAAACCAGTAGTGTCGCCGCGACACGTCGTCCGTTGCCAACTCGTACCTTTACTTTGACTTTTTGTAGCCAAGAAAATCAAAGAAGGCGCATCTACAACTGCTTCTTTTATATGACATACGTAGCTGGTTACGAGTTACTTAGTTACCAAAGTGGCTGAAGGGGACACATCACTGTCAAAACCAAAGGTTGAATTACATCACCAGGACCGGTATTACACTAAATGACACAAGATTACAATACTATTACGAGTAAATCGACACACTATTGCCATTATATCGAGACTGTGACAAATTTGGTAGACTTCAATAGTATCGTAATGGTGTTTCAATGGAATTGCAATTGTAACCATGGTAACCAACTTTCTCTGTCTGTCTGTCTGTCAAGTCTGTTAAAAATCCATCCTGTCATTAGAGTTTTGACAACTATCGAGACTCCATCAGTGGCATCTCAGTGGTATCTCAGTGGTGTGTCGATAGAATAGTTAACATAGGAAACTGCCAAATGTGTCAAATACACGTCAAATATGACGATTAATATTCTATCGACACACTATTGAACCGCATGATTGCGGAGCGTAATACCGACCCTGGTAGGTTAGGTTGATTATCTACGGGTTAAGTAACCAAAGGTTAACTTAAATCCGATAAGGAAATAAAATGCGCTGTTTTTTTAATCAAAAGCAATTTTATTTTTCCACTTAAATTTAAGACAAGTATCATTAAAATTAATATTAAAATAGAAATTATCACAGCCATCACTTTTGACGATATGCATGGTTTTAAAGTATTTGGGGAATTCTCCGTCGTACCTACTCCCATTGCCACTGGGTGCATAAAAAACTTTGCATTTAAAATAAAAAAAGACAATTAAGTTGTTAACACATGGTTATCAATGTGCTTACTTATTTGGCCAAGTACATGAATGTTTTAATGCCTATATTTATAAAACAGTCACATTATTACGTTTTATTGTCTATAAAAACATGCATGTGTCTCCTTCCAAACTCATATTTTCAAAATTGTCATACATCGACCCTCTTATTACTTATTAACGATGAATACACCATGAATAGTTATGCATTATTATGCATTACTACTTGTATAGTTCTTAAAATTACCAACGCTTTTAAGTTACATTCAACTTTTCTTTTGCACTTATGGATATAATTATGAAACTTCACAATTGTCGCATTGGTTAAACGTTATTCATCTCTTAATCATCGTTTATAAGCCTTAATATTAAGTAAATATAAATTAATAAGTAGAGTATTATTGCAGAACACAATTTGGTATCACCGAATTTTAAGTTTTATACATTTTTTTCCATACAAAATACATTCATGCCTTCTTACAACATACATTTATCACATTCAAAAATTAAGTATTTTAGGTAGCATCAATTAAGTGTTCTTTTAATAAAAACAATAAAAAAATTAAATGTAACTTAAATTACAACTTGAAAAAAAATTGTTAAAAAAAACTTTTTTTCGTTTTATAATATTAGATATTTAACTTAACGTTTCACAGCCTACGCTACGCTTATCATAAGCTACATTTTCTATGTATAATTTACATATTACATTATGTACTGCCTTACCAAAAGGTGCTACTGGACTTATCATCCTTCTTTAAACTCGAGTGTGCAATTTTAATACCTAGGAGCAAATTTTTGGACAAAAATCGATTTCCAAGTCCCTAAGCACTCAAAACTTAAATTTTTAGACTATTTCAGAATTTAGATTGTTTTTTAAACTATCAAACCATGTTCCTGTGTTCCATTCATAATTATGTAATACCACATAATTGTACCTACCTTTATTCGCAATAAATGAACTGAATTGAAATTCCATAGAAAATTTAGGTAGGTATATCTTATTAAAAAAGAAACGGATTTTGACATTTTGATGATGCCAAGCGATCCAGCGTAGCCTTTGTACATGAAACACCTTATTTTTTGGCGGAGTTTGCTTTGCGAAATTTTAAAACTGCACAGCTGTAGTAGGTACCCATTGGTAATAACAACTAGATTTAAACTTTTTTAATTCACACGGTTTGTTAACATAGTTACATTTTCCCGGGTCTTTATCGCGTATTATTATTTATTTTCTTACCTCGACGTTTCAACCATGTTACAATGGTCTTGGTCGCGAGGGGACATAAAATAAATAATAATACGCGATAAAGAACCGGGAAAATGTAACTATGTATAACACCTAGATTTATTTATAACCCTTTATCTACCTTTTGGTCAAATACGAAACGGTACTCAAACTTTGAGGGCTACTGAAATAATTGAGTAGCTTCTAAATTATACTATATTTAGTAAATTTACTTTCAAGGAAAAATAGCATTCAAAAATTTTCACTTGCGGCGGGGCTTGAACTCGCGTCTTTGGGTCATAGACGTTGGGGTACTGACCCAAAGACGCGAGTTCAAGCCTCGCCGCAAGTGAAATTGTTTTGAATGCTATTTTTCCTTGAAAATAAATTTTCTAAATAAAATAGCCTTGAGCTACATACAAAAATTAAAAGAAATTTTACAATATTTTGAGTTAATAGCTGCCTCATTCTTGCTGTCTGTCTTCTCGTGACCACGGCCGATGTAACCCGTTTGCCGAAACGTCTTGGTAATTAAAATCCATAGTTATCTACAACGCGATCTAGACCCGAAGTTCTAATATTAACCCATATATTATTTGTACTTTATCTGTTTTTGCCTTTGATATGCGAAGATGAGTTGTTGAGTCTGGGTCGATTCAAAGAAAAGTAACTTCGTTTCAATTTCAAACCCTTAGGCATATTATAGGTAATAGCTGCCCACAGACCACTACCCATAGACCCCTTATGAAGAAAAATCTCTATTGTTCACCACGCATAGTAGATTTGGACTCTAAAAATTAAAATAATCACTATGACCGCTGTAGTTACGCCCCCCGCACGCGGCCCTACTTCCAAGTATGGTGAACTACGTTCCACAGGACAATGAAGGAATGCGGAATCTATTGGTTATACGATCGGTGTAGCTGCCTAATTGTTTAAGTAGCCCTTTAATTTTGAGTAGTACTTCAGTATTCAAAAGCTACTAATAATAGAAGTCGTACTGGCTACTGCCTCTCCCGAAGTAAACGTAGTCGGAACAGAACTGCCTTGCTTTCATGTCGGTGGAACAGCAAGCCGGGTACGCCAGCCGAGTCTTGGTGAGCTTCGCGCATCGCTGGCAGAGGTCTATTAGTTCGTCCTGGAATAGAAAATTATTGTTGTAGATATACATTATTTCTTACTTACCTACTTATAAACGATGACTAAGTTTATGTAACGGTTGCGACTGTCTGTTCGGAAAAAATAAAAAAGTATTGCATAGCATTTTTTATCAACTTATGCAATTATGATTATATTTATTTATTTTGTACCATGTTGCCATGGTAGGCGGCGGAGTGGGGAGGTTTTAGGTTTTATTTTCGTTACGAAATTTCTTGATTCCGTGGCCGCGCTCAAAGCCCGCGTTAAAAGCTATGCAAAAGCTTAAAAAACAAAACGTAGAGGCATAGTCAGTCATGGCAGATAGGCATAAACATATTTTTTCTAATATCTTTATCCAGGGAGGAAACAGTCGACTACGTTTGTAAAGTTTGTATGGAGAAAAGAGTAGGTAGACTGTCCTTTTAAGGGGCCCTAGGCACTTTAAATTTTTGCCCGTCTAACAGTAGCACTTACATCATTGTCGCAGTCGGCTGATTCAGTAAAGATCTCGCTCTCCGGCGACAGCCACGGCGGACGCGCTTTGCTCTCTTGTAAGAGAAGGACGCAGAGGACCAGAAGAATACATGTTATTGAGGTTATCTGTGGACAAACGAAATTAAGTCTTTTTAGTTACAGATTTATAAGATCTATAGAGATAATCTTTATCTATGGGGGGACTGACTGAATGACCTCAGGACATAGCAAAATCTGATCTCACCTGATTGCAAAATTTCAAAAACCCTTTCTTATCGGATGCCTGCATCATATAAAGAATACACTCTTCAAATTTCAGCTCTCAACTACCAGCGGTTTAAGTTACCTCAGTCGTAAACGACAGATGTTATATTAAAATTTCTATTAATTTTTGTATTTAGCTCAAGGCTATTTTGTTTAGAAAATTTATTTTCAAGGAAAAATAGCATTCAAAAATCTTCACTTGCGGCGAGGCTTGAACTCGCGTCTTTGGGTCAGTACCCCAACGTCATTACCAACTAGACTACGCAAGCTCACGTCCCGTGCCGTGAAAACTTCCAATGCTATATTCTCCTTTGATTGTTTTACGATTAAGGCTCGAGCCATAGCCTTGAGCTACATACAAAAATTAATAGAAATTTTATAGTAATGGAAAAAGCGACATCTTACGTTTAATGAGTTAACTGTAAAGTTAACCATTACGACGCAGGTGTAAACAACTGGAAAGTTGTTCCTGTAGCGTTAGATAGATGGCGCTCTAACGAGCCTTAATCGTAAAACAATCAAAGGAGAATATAGGTGTCCGTCAGGATAGCATTGGAAGTTTTCACGGCACGGGACGTGAGCTTGCGTAGTCTAGTTGGTAATGACGTTGGGGTACTGACCCAAAGACGCGAGTTCAAGCCTCGCCGCAAGTGAAGATTTTTGAATTCTATTTTTCCTTGAAAATAAATTTTCTAGATGTTATATTGCCATATAAAAATTAGAAGTTCTTTATTTTTAAACATTATTTCTTAGTGTTAATCCACACTTAGGAAATACTGCCACTACGATGTCACTACGAGGCCCTACTCGCAAGAACACACGAGGTGCTTTCTTAATTTCGACCTGGCGGGAGGGCTACCCGCAGCGAAGCGGTCAAACGCGTTGGATCGGGTTACCAATAGTAGCGGGTTTGAATCCCGCCAGGTACTATAGTTTTTGAAAGCATTTTTTCAAAAAAGCAGTTTTTTATATTTCTCATGCCATGAGCTTCTGTAAAGCTACCGCGGTTCTTCCGTCGGAATCGGGATCGGATTCATTTGACAGTTGACAGCCGAATTTCGAACCGCGAAAATTTCAAATCGGCGCGTCGATTACTCATATCGATACCGATGCCAAATTGAATGAATGCAACACAGAGAGAATTAAATTGAATTGAAGATTTTGAAAGAAAATCTTCAAATCGACGGCTGACGGCCATGGATGCGCGGTTTTAAAATTGAAAACTCCGCTGTCAGAGATGTCAAACTACTGCGTCGGGATCGAGTTGCTGTCAATGAACCAACCGCGGTAGCTTTCCTGGTAGACCTATAACAGCCTCGCTCTACCCCCTTATCAGTGCACAAGCCTCAACAAAATAAACGACAACTAAAGATAAACAAAACTTATCGAACAATTAATTCTAAGATAAAATACCGATAATTTTGAAACTAGGCCACCGAGATGCATAGGGGGCTTTCAAAGCGAAATCATTTATACAAATTTATTTATTTATATTTGTAAAGCTATTGCATAGCTTTTATCGCGGGCTTTGAGCGCGGCGACCGAATTAAGAAATTCCGTAACGAAAATAAAACCTAACACCCCCCACTCTGCCTACCATGTAGCCGAGCTACATGGTAACCATGGCAACATGGTACAAAATAAATAAATAATTATAATTGCATAAGTTGATAAAAATTGCTATGCAATAGCTTTACCGCGGCAGTCCCCGAGTTCCACACGTTTTTTTTTTGTTTTTATTTTTAAGACAATAGCTCTACGACCAACAACATGTGAATGACCCCTCAGCATAGTTCCTAAGGTCACTCACACTGTAAATGGGGTAACATTGTTTTGTCTATTAGAGTACTCCTCCGTCGTGACGTCATCTATTTGTTCTCAATTCTCATTGTTTATTTGTGACAGTTCAGATGTTGCAACTTTTGTTTTGTTACACTGAAATGTATCCATAGAAGTGCCTTGTTCTTTTTAAGGGTTCCGTAGCCAAATGGCAAAAACGGAACCCTTATAAATTGTCTGTCTGTCCGTTCGTATGTCACAGCCACTTTTCTCCGGAACTACAAGAACTATCTATACTGTTAAATCTTGGACTGTTGGACTAAAACTGAATAGTTTGCGCGAGAGACACTTCCAAAGTGGTAAAATGTGTAATAATGTGTGCGGGGGGTACAGCCGTACAGCATGCATGTTTACAGAGGAAACCTTCGTGCGCAAGTCCGATTCGCACTTGGCCGGTTTTTTTCAATTTCGATCCAAACTATATTTAGATAAAAAAATTAAACTCATTTTTCGTTTAAACATAAAATAATGTATTTTTTATTTTTAGCCTATTTTGTCCCACTGCAGGACAAAATAATGTAGTATAAAAATAATTTAATAACATAGATGTTAAATTAATACTTAACTTAAATCTAAGTAAGTTTCATTTTTCAGTTTTAATCGCGTGGTATTTATTACTTTTAATATTGTATTTCTTTTGACATTTAATAGACATTTATTTTCTACCTATGACGTTTTAAAGTTAACAGACAGTGACAAACGTTACGAAGCTTCACTCGCTCGGTATATTATTTTTACTGTCTTATCAAATTTACCGGTTTTCTTGTTTACTTTATTATTACAATGTACAAAAAGTTCTGCGTATTGACTTGTGCGAGATAATACCACTAGGTATACTGCTTTAGAGGACAGTCCACCTACTCTTTTCTCCATACAAACTTTACAAACGTAGTCGACTGTTTCCTCCCTGGATTAAGATATTAGAAAAAATATGTTTATGCCATAATTAAGTCCTATATCAGCCATGACCATGACCATGTTTTGATTTTTTTCATTTTAAAATTTTTCTGAATTTTATTTCTATTCTAATTAGAAAATGAAAAAAAAACAAAACGTAGGGGCATGGTCGGCCATGGTAGATATAGGTTTTATGGCATAAACTTATTTGGTCTAATGTAATCCAGAGGGGAAACAGTCGACTACGGTTGTATGGAGAAAGAGTAGGTGGACCGTTCTCTGATTTTTTATTTCGGACCGTTGATTTCTATATTAAAACACGAATCTGGAGAAGACTAACGAACCTAAAGTTCTCCCAGAGCGGTGGCGGGTAAACTGCTGGAGGGTTGCAGGAAACACTGCTTAATCTATTTCCAGATAGCCAGCCCAAATTTTTTTTTTGGTTTTGGCGGACCGAGTGGGACGTAACCTCGAAAAATCGCCCAGCTATTGGAAGTGTTTTCCCGTTTTACCCTTTGGGTACGGAACCCTAACAAACGACAAAGGAACAGCGGGGCTATTCCCTAAGAAATACGCCGGCTGGCTTCTACACGGTTCGCGAGTTATTTATATTTTTTTCGTTTTCCTTTGACCACCGTTTTCACCACAAAACTTAGTTATATTGGTGTGACCTCATTGGCTTGCATAATAGCGAGTTAACTTCACAGGTTTCAACGTAAACTTTTTAAATTCACACGATTTGTTAACATAGTTACATTTTCACGGGTCAATCGCGTATTATTATTTATTTTCTTACTTCGACGTTTCAACCATATTACAATGGTTTTGGTCGCGAGGGGACACTAATACTATAATAATACGCGATTAAGACCCGGGAAAATGTAACTAGGTAGTTTCAACGTAGTTTTAGAAACGTTGACTGGAACTTCACAGGTTTCTACATCGGATCTATGTAGTTTTTTATTAGAGCGGAAATGATATTAATTTTGCTCATCGATTATCAGCCGGCTCAAACGGGCAGCATTTAGATTATAACATTTTTGACCTGACACTATGTTTTATTTCGTCTACACGTGATTTCCGCATGTAAACTTTAATCTGGTGAGTTTTATTTTATCACATTACGTTTTAGATGATTGGCACTTCGTCGTCATTTACAATAGGTGGGTCTGTTCGATAAAGTAGACTTTAGATTTATTATCAGTACCTACCTACTTGGACTTTGTCTTCCATTTTTTTGACCTAATTTTGTCCTAAATAACCTTTTTATAGTTCCGTACGCAATAGGTTAAAACGGGACCATTTTACTGAGACTCCGCTGTCTATCTGTCCATCTGTCCGTCTGATACCAGGCTGTATCTCATGTCTCTGTCATTTCAAATTTTCACAGATGATGTACCATTTCGATTTGCCGCTATAACAATAAATAGGTACTAAAAACAATAGAATAAGTAATAAGTGGGGCACCCATAACTGCAACAAATGTAAAATCCAGGGCTTAAATCTACACTAATATTATAAAGAGGAAAGATGGGTATTTGTGTGTGTGTGTGTGTTTCGTATGTTTACAATGAATAAATTCAAAAACTACTGGACCAATCTCAAAAATTCTTTCACCAAAAGAAAGCTACATTATCGAGGAGTAATATGCGCTACCGCATTTTGATCCCGATATTCTCGCGGGATCGGGACTTAAGCGGGTGAAACCACGGGACGCAGCTTTTATCAATAAACGTCATCGAAACACACAGTAAAAAGTTCAATCCTTTCTTATGTAGGTAATCTGAGACTTGGTATTTAAATAATAAAATATATTTTATCTTTGTCATACTTTTACATAAAACACGGTTGTTCCTAATCGGATTATATACTTAATCAGTATATTATGTAGATCAATATTAATCGATTGAATTATCAACAATAATCAATAAAGAAAACACCTGAACAATATTATATCTTAATTATGTCATTATGATTATTGCAATAGATAAAATTATACTTAGGTACCTATTTCAAACCTTATTATTAATATTTTTATTTCCTTAAAAATTGCATAATTAAGATAATCATTTTCCTGTTGTAAGAAAATTATTCCAATTTTAAAAAAAAATAGGGTCATATGATACAGTCATGGCAGTTTTATGGCATAAACATATTTGCTCTAATGTCTTTATCCAGGGAGGAACTAGTCGACTTCATTTGTATGGAGAAGGAGTAGGTAATCCTTTTCTCTTAATAGAATGCCAAATTTGAAAACTCACCGCGGAATCCACCGTAACTTAGCTGTAAGCTCTCTACAGAATCGCCAGGCTGATTTCAATACTTAGATATATAGAGAGACTAGCTGTGGGTCTCGCGGTTTTACCCGCATAAGTCCCGATCCCGTGGGAATATCGGGATCAAAAGTAAGCCTATGTTACTCAGGGTGAATGTAGCTTTCTAATGGTGAAAGAATTTTTGAAATCAGTCCAGTAGTTTCGGAGATTACCCCCAATATACATACATACATACATACATGTTACCAACGTTACCTCTTTATAATATTATATTATATTATAATATTATATTATATTATAATATTATATTATATATTATATTATATAGATTATATATATTAGTATAGATATAGATATAGAAAGAATACGCTCTCCAAATTTCAGCCCTCTACTATCAGCGGTTTAGACTGTATGTTGATAGAAAATCAGTAACTCAGGACAAAGCATTTAGATTAACGGTATATTGTATGTACCAAAAACACAAATACAATTTATACAAAGAAAAACTTAAAACTAAAGTGGCACAATTGGCGCAAGTGGGCGGCCTTATCGCTTATGGGCGATCTCTTACAGGCAACCAATGAATGGATAAGACTTCGTAGGTATTTATTATTTCTTCCGCTATAGGTCATCTCCCAATCTTAATAGGTATAAATATAAGTATACCTAAGTAATACGTCATTGTTTTAAAACGCGTGTAATATGTTTTTTTTATCAACTTTGACCTCATTCGTCTGATTTTTAACTGAGGTTGGTACCTACTTAAATATAGATACAGTAACCAACTCAACTCAGGGTCAGCCCTCATGTCCGAGACATAGCAGATAAATTGCAAGAATGCCGCTTACGGTGGTACGGTCACGTTTTACGAAAACCGGCTAGCTACGTGGGAAACAAATGTCTTGCCATGGCGCCTCCGCCCGGCCGCGGCAGATTGGGAAGACCCAAGAAGTGCTGGCTTGACGTCTAGAGATCGGATATGCGAGCAAATGGCCTCACTACGCGGGATGCCGAAAATCGTGCGAAGTAGAGACGTAAAAGTAGGAAAGCGGATCCCGGGCTGAGAGAGGGATGCAACAGGGAACATCGCTCGGATGATGATGAACCAACTCAGTTAGTCAAATCTTCTTTCCCTTATTCTCTATATTCTCTATCTTCTATATCTACAAAACTCTTTGTCCTGACTGACTGACTGACTGATCAACGCACAGCCTAAACCGCTGATAGTAGAGGGTTGAAATTTGGAGAGTGTGTTCTTTATATGATGTGGGCATCCGATATGAAAGGATTTTTAAAAATTTCACCCCTAAGGGGGTTGAAAGGGGTGGCAAAGTTTGTATGGGACAACGTGTTTTCTTGGTCTAATATGAAATGGGGCAACCCTATTCAATATTAGTTATGGTTATTTTTTTGTTTTTTTTGCACGGGAACAATCCCGTGAGTGTCATAAAGGCGACTAAGGGATCTGAGGGAGACTAGTAAACCTTAAGTTCTTCCCGCGTGGTGGCGGATAATCTGCTTGGTCCCTAGGATGGATGGTGTACGGGGAATTTAAGAAGATGTAGATAATTTTCCTAAAAAATAATAATAAGGTGTATTATTTTTTAGGTGTACTGGGGTAACTCTGAAAGTGGGGTAGTATATACAGAAACCTTTAATCAGAGTGATATTAAATGCATTTTTGAATAAATTAGAATCTACCCCATTTAATAAGTTATTTCAGATTTACTCCACTACACCTTACCAGAATTCGGAACTAAAACTTGGCCAAAGAAAATGACCTTCTACATAAAATATACCTACCTAAACCTAACTACCATCTTTTATCTAAAATAGTTTATCATTATTATTAATTTGTTTCAATACAATTAATAAATAAAGATAAACTTATACCCAATCTGTGCTCAGTTATAATCACGTCTGCAGATAAGCTTACTTAAGGGGGATATCGGTCACGCCTATCGACTCTCCACACAAAAAGAAAAACATATTTTCAACCCCTGAACGAACCCCTTTCCAATTCCGGTGATTTTGGTTTCCTATTCGATATGATATTTGTTTTCTATATTATATTTTATTTCCTATTTAATTTGTTCCTATACTACCTAAATTATCTCACAAGCAATAGGCCTAAATATTTAACCTTTTTTTTTCAATTAATTTATGTTTAACTGAAAAAAGGGAAAAGTATAGTTGTAATTACCTCCACTACCTGAGGTAATTACACAAAAAAATCACCAAAACCGAATAATGTTATGAGGTGGAAAAGAGGTCTTTTTGCCCTCGCATGGAAAAGTATACTTACTTTGATTCGCCGACGAGAGAGCGAGCGACTTGGCGAGTTCAGTTTAAGAAAAAAATAAATGTAAAAAACTCAGAGCTAGTTATGTAGATAATTAAGTACTTACACACAAAAAATTCCCCACCGGATAATGTTAAGGAATGGTAAAGAGAAAAGCAGCAGTGGTTATCGCACAAGGGAGCAGGGGCACAGGTTGGAATCATGTCAAGGGAGAATTTTTGATGATGCATTTGTAATGATAAACAGGTTTATTTTTGTATGAAGAATCACGTCTCAAATAGCCCCCTTAAGTCGCTTTATCAACAAAAGCCGGTAAGACATGAATTGTCAAATTTCTAACGACCTACTTTTTCTTCATACAAACGTAGTCGACTGTTTCCTCCCTGGATAAAGATATTAGATGTTTATGCCATAAAACCTATATCTGCCATGACCATGCCCCTACGTTTTTTTTTAAACATAGGGGCATGGTCATGCCTGATTTAGGATACACCTACCTATGGCATAAACATATTTTTTCTAATATCTTAATCCAAGGAGGAAACAGTCGACTACGTTTGTAAAGTTTATATGAAGAAAAGAGTAAGTAGACTGTCCTCTTAAGGACGAGGCGACTGTTACCATTTCCATACAAACTTAATACCAAAATAAATTATGAAAAAAATAGTTTTCTACCTTAATATCGATATGATTCGGATTAAGATTTAAGTTTTAAAGGGTCCCCATCACAAGGTTTTCCAAAATATTCATTCACATTCGAATAAAACGGAGAAACATTTTTCAATGAAAAAATGTTTCTCCGTTTTATTTCATTTCAATGGTAAGAGTCGCCTCGTTCTTGAGCTTGATCTGTGACTATTACCACAGTTTACCTAGTAGTTGGTACCTCGCGGCGCTCTTACAGATGTCTAACTTTTAAAGTTTGTTTCCGTTTTCAGAAAACAGGTTGTGCTACAACGCTTAAAATATCGTTTCTCTTAAGAGGAATAACAACGCCAACGACCTTGAAACTGAAAATCCCTGTCGGGCTCATCGAAAATTGTTGATTATTTCATGACGGAATGTCGTAGAACTTTTTTTTGTGTACAGATTGTAGGTGACATTGTTTCCTACATTTTGGTGTAGTTTTAAGACAAGAACCTCCTATTGGTGCAAAGCCTATCCAAATTTTAGACAAAAAATGTCTGATTTGGCTAAAATGTCGATAGGCTTCAATACGTTTCGACATATTTGTATGGAAACTGCACTAAAATATCGGAAACAATGTCGCCTACAATCTGTACACAAAAAAAAGTTCTACGACATTCCGTCATGAAATAATCAACAATTTTCGATGCGCCCGACATGGATTTTCAGTTTTTCAGTATAGGGCCCTTAAATAACATTAGAAAAAAAACAATTAGGAATTTTGTAATTGCATTAAAAAAAAGATTTTCAATGGTTCCGTATAAATATTGATAAAGATTGATAAAGATCCTCGCGAGTAGGTATGACATTTGTTTTCCGTTACGAAAGACACTCAATACCGGCTCAAAGAAAACATGGGTCGATAGCGAAGTACACAATTTAAAATATTTACTTTTTGACGTAAAAAAGTTAATTAACACATATTCCGGCAACGAGGCTATTGTTAAGACGGAGAGCGAACTATCATGTAAATACGAAATGTTACTTCAGGCGAAACGTACGGATTTCTTTTCTAACATGATACGTAACGATCCTAACAAATCTAAGTGCATGTGGCGAATTATTAACACTGAGTTGGGCCGCGGGAACCGAGACCGAGTCGATTTTACAGACCGAATAAGAAACCCGGACGGCAGTGCTTATCCCACAAAAACGGATGTAGTGGAAGCGCTTAACTTGGAGTTTTTAACCGCTGCGACCCGATGCGGCGCGCCCGCCGCAAACCTGTCCCGGGCCATCGCCGTACTAGATAATAGCGTACCGGGTAGTACGTGCTCCTTCAGATTTCTGAGGTTCACCCCCATGAACTACTAATAATAGTAGATAAATATATCGCACCAAAAAACAGCTGTGATATTTACGGTATTTCGACAAAACTACTCAAATGTATAGTTAGGTCGACCGCAGTGCCGATTAGTAGCCTCTTTAATCGGTCTCTTAGGCAGGGCTTGCTTGCACTAAAAAAGGTGAAAATCGCCCCATTGTATAAAGGGAAGGGCAAAAAGTCTGATTTAAGTTCATATCGACCGATATCACTCGTGCCGGCCCTGAGTAAATTGTTTGAGGTAGGTTTGAATAGAAGATTATTGAGTTTTTTGAGTAACAAAATATCTGATAGGCAGTACGCTTATCGGCCCGGACGCTCAACGACGGACATGGTGCGCGAAGTGGTGCAGTGTATACTGACCGCGCGCGAAAAACACCTACAGGTCGCGTTGATCTGCTGCGACCTATCGCGCGCATTTGATACCGCGGATCATCAGCTGGTCGCGAACAAATTACGTCACTACGGGTTGGACGGTCCCGCGCTAGCAGTAATACAGTCTTTTATGTCCCAGCGGTCACAGGTCGTCGTGGGTGACGGGGGTAGGGTTAAGTCGTCGGAGAAGAGTAACCTCATAGGTGTTCCTCAGGGATCCTGTCTCTCTAATACATTATTTACCTTACTTCTGAACGATGTGCCTGGGGCTGTAGAAGACGCAGAGATTTTTCTGTACGCAGATGACGTAGCCGCGGTCGTCACCGCACAAACCCGCGAAAAACTCGCAGTGAAACTAAATTCGGTCGTCGGACGTCTCGAAGTATGGTTTAGGTCTAACGGACTATCCCTAAATCTTGATAAGACCTGCTTCATGACTTTCTACCTAAATGGGTCAGTTCCACCTTCCTGTGACGTGACCGTCGCTAACACGAAATTGGGGCAGGTGAGATCTACGAAATTACTTGGATTTCACTTGGACAGCGCACTCGTGTGGGACGGTCACATAGAGGCGACATGCGCGAGGGCGGGGCGAGCGTGTTATGCATTGGGTCGGCTGGCTAAGACTGCAACCAGAGGTGTAGTTAGGTCCTGTTATTTCGCGACAGTGCACAGCGCGCTCACCTACGGCATTGAGCTATGGGGGAGGGCGGAGGACATGTACCGTGTATTTATTATACAAAAGAGAGCTATAAGGGCCATCACTAATACCCCGCGAGACGAATCATGTAGGGACTTGTTTAGGGTACTCAATATACTGCCAATACCTTGTGAATACATTTTACGCGTCGCCATGTTTATTGTTGAGAACATGAACCATTTTAGGCGCAAAGGCGTGAATGTTTTACGAGTGTTGAGAAGCGACAAACATCAACACAGACTCGTCGCGCCGCCGCACAGGCTAAAAAAGTCCGAAAACACAGTGTACGGTTTCGGCCCGGAAGTATTTAACCGACTACCGGATCGTATCAGGGATGCACCTTCCAAAATTGTTTTTAAAAATCGAATAAAAACATGGCTACTCGAGCACTCTTTTTATAATATAGGAGAATTTTTAGCCATGCCAGTTTTACTTTGAGTAAAATTGAATTTTTGGTTCTGGATTAAGTATAAATAAATAATAAATGACATTTTAATTAAGAAAAATTGTACAATCAATTGCATTATATAATTTTGACTCTTTAATATGATTAATATTGAATTAATTTCACTTGTTTGTAGGTAGTTATTAATTTATTATACATAGGAATTGTCCTATATTGTATTTTTGACTTGTAACTTGGAGTTATTAATAAAGATCTGTATCTGTATCTGTATCTGTAAAAAGAATATGAGACGGTAGCTCTTTAGCCCCTTGGGGGTGGAAATTCCACCCCTAAGGGGGTTCCTAAGGGGGTATAAATGGGGAAAAACGGTTCTATGCAACTTCGTAACGGCTTGACCTAGAAACTTGAAAATTGACATAGAGTTTGATATGGGGTAGTAGGTGAACCACTGAAAGTTTTATTTCCAAAATTTACCCCTAAGAGTGTTTAATTGGGGATGAAAGTTTCTATGGAATTGATTCAAAGAGATTTTGTTACTGTTTTCGACGGGGCTCTCTGATCCAGTAGGTCATGGAATTGATGTAATTCAAAATGGCTGCCCTGTTTGTCAAATATACCAGTCTGCGTTCACCAACCAAAGAGTTTCTTATAAGTTTCAGATTTTCTTTGTGGCCTAAGTTTTTTTTTTTTTTTTGAGAGGTTCGGTCGTATGATTGGAGTAAGATTTCACATTTTGCTATCAAATTTAAAAATTGGTTATTGTAAACCACGGAACCGGATGGAATCGGAACTATCCGAAGCCCGACGGGTTTCGGGTTCCCATCTTGTGTTATAATAAAATTAACCTTATGCTGACTGAGTCTAAAATAAAATATTAAATAAAAATTAAAAAAAACCCGCCTGCTACCACTATTGTTTAATAGTAAATATGCGACAATGTAAATAGCTCGCAAAAAAACCCATGAGTTTCTTGTGTCTTCTTCTCATTGGAGGTCACGTTGCGAAGACACAGTAGATTACATTGTATAGGTAATTGACGTTTCAAAGTGGTACAATATCCGAATGAATATTTTTTTTTGAATTGAATTGATCAAGCACAGGTGCTAGCTAATCAAAACCGGTTTAAATCTGAAATGCTCAACAATCGCACCAATTGACGCCACTCCAATGCAGAAACTCTTCGGTAATTTTATTTTAATGGTCTAGCTAGGCATTTCTAGTGTTTATTTGAAGTAAGTGGTCCGATGCTTATCCGACACAGAATCTAAAACTGTTGAGTATAAAGTTAAACAACATCTTAACCTCATCTTAAAACAGCTGTTTTAAATGTTTTAGCATCCCTTTCGAGAGCCCGGGGTCCGCTTTCCGCGACGTAAAAGTAGGAAAGCGGACCTCGGGCTCTCGAAAGGGATGCAACCGGGAAACTCGCTCGGATGATGATGAACTGTTTTAACAATAATTGTATCGTGTTAACTGCAATTGCGATTCAAACCGAAAAATGTCTTTAATTTCGTGTTAACTGACAAAAAAAAAATAACAACAGTTTTAGCCGCATGGTGACACGAGATAATAATGCGGCGGCTCATGGTAACAAAATAAATTATCATAAAACGCGATCGTACTAGGTATATTTTTGTTTGATATCCCGACAACAGAAAGGCTGTTATTTTTACGTGTGTGTGTGTGTCGTAGCCTTTAAACGGATGAACCGATTGTAATTTAGTATATTTCTTTTACTAGAAAGATGATTTTTTAGAGCGAGTGAAATTCCCAAAATTATTTCATCTACTGCTCACTTTAAGAATAAATAATTTATGAGCGCCCCCTTATTTTTACTGACCTACTTACAAAATCTACCGTTTGATACTGGAAGGCCCAAATCGGGGTTTTTACCAAAAACTTGTTAATTTATGATTGCCTGCGGTCTATTATCTACCTTCTAAAATGACCTATCTAGGAATACTAATAACTATTAAAATGCGAAAGTGTGTCTGTTGCCTTTTTACCCGACTGCGCGACGCAAAGAAGGGTTATGTGTTTATCAGTCTAAGTATGTTATGTACGTATGTTTGTTTGTTCCTATGTGGCGCTCCAGAGGCCAAACGGATGGACTGATTTTGATGATTCGCACGTCATTATTTGTTTGTTTGTCTCTAGTCTACTTTCATTTCAGGGTTTTCTGTAGGCATGCAGCGCCCACAAGGGGGCGTTATCGCCCACTTTGGGAACCCCTGGTTTAACCGAGGCCGTTAAAATCCATAGGTATATATATTATAAATAATAATTATTTAATTATATTATATTAAGTATATTTATAATTAATTATATATTAATTAATTATAATTAATTAAATATTAATTTATACCTACATAATTATATTTTAAATTTAAAATCCCTTTCGCAATAAAAAGCATAAGAAATATTAAAGAAAATAAACTTACAGAAAGGAAACGAAATCCAGACGCCATTTCTCTAACGAAAACAAAACACTTCGGCACAAAAAAAAACAAAAACAAGTTGTTTGATTATAACAATAATTTTCAATGTCGTAATCTATTATAATTTTGAATTATAATTATAATAATAATGATTTATAAAAGAAACGTGTGCCGGCTGAAGCCACGGAGATATGACTGCTTGAAAAACTGAGCAAATTATAATTAAATAGTATTACAGTTTATGTCTCTTATAAGATAAAAACTGGCCAAGATTGAACAGGACACGCGTGCCGAAGGTTCCGTAGGAAAAAAACCATTTGTATCTGTCGTAGGATAATAAGATAAACAGGTTCTTTGCGAAAATCCTAGGTTTTTTGCAAAAAAACCGAATAATTAGACATTGGCTTTACTCGTATTTTTCAATCTCACTGAAATAAGTTAGGTTCTTGAAAAAAAAACTCATTGCTCTAGTAACATTTGTTCTTCTTCAATCTGATTGGGTTAATTTTGGTTTACAGACTAACTCTACTGGGATTGGTTTATAGTTTGACCTTGTAGGTTAGAAGTAATTTGTCGTAGCTGTATTATGACGATTGTAATTGTACACATGATAAAAAAAACCCCATGAGTTTCTTGTGGTTTCTTCTCATCGGAGAGCACGTTCCGAAACCATAGTAAAATCTCAACATTTCTAAACGTTCATGTAACTTTTACATCGTTCTTAAAGAATAAATATATTTGAATTGATTTGATTTGATCCCTCTCGGAATTCCGGGGCCCGCAAGACCCTAATTTGTTTTTTTTTTTAATATACGATTAGGTAATATTTATTTAAATATGGATAAAATGACGCGGAACCCTAAAACCACTTAATAAAACACCTACAAGAAGCGTGTCAAAGTTGTGATTTGATAATAAAGGTATGTAAATGACTGTAATTACCATCTCTCGATACCGTCATGTGATTCGACATGATGTAATTGTGGGAGATGTCGCCCTGTCATTGACGACTAGCTGCTACCCGCGGGCTTACTCGAGTATATCCTGGAGGAAGAACACAGCTTGTAACTTGAAGCACGATTTTGACATAAGGTTATAAATACATTTATATAAAACTAAGTAGGTGAGACAAATAATTCTATATAACATTCTGTTTGTTCTGTGTATTCTGTATTACCTTTTTGACTGGGTATACGAATGATATACAAGTTCCACCGGGGCTATTTAAGACCCATTAGGGTTACTTGTTTAATAATACAAACAAAGAAACAAAATACAATCGAAACAGAAGCATACTAAGTCGATCGAAAACAAAAACAAAAGACGATCGAAACATAAGCATAAGTAAATAGAAAACAGGAACAAAAGACGATTGAAACAGAAGCATAAGGAGTTCGAAAACAGAAACAAAAGACGATCGAAATAGAATCTTAAGTCGATCGAAAACAAAAAAAACAAAAGACGATTGAAACAGAAGCATATAGGTAGTTCGAAAACAGAAACAAAAGACGATCGAAACAGAAGCATAATTCGATAGAAAACAGAAACAAAAGACGATCTGCTCATTTTTAAATAGGTATATAATAATACTTAGGGCGGATTCGACCAAACTTTGGACAACTCTTATTCAAGTCGTAGTACGTAGGTTTATCCTATGTTGAAGATTCAAAAATCAAATTAGTTAGCAAACGGTAGGTACCTAATTAATTGGTCTTCCGATACTTTAATCATACTTATTAGGGTCGGACCATGGATCATGCGATCGATTATACTAATTATACAGATAAAAATGTGATGATCAGTATTTTAATAAGGACTAGCTGCGTCTTGCGGTTTTCTCCCGATTTCGTGGGAATATCGGATCAAAAGTAGCCTATGTTACTCCTCGATAGCCGTGTAGCCCCGGCGTAGAATAGGGCTACCTCATCTCTCCCCGTGGGTGTCGTAAAAGGCGACTAAGGGATCTGAGGGAGACTAGCAAACCTTAAGTTCTCTCCACGCGGTGGCGGATAAACTGCTTAGTCCCTAGGAGGGTTGGTGTCAGGCAGGCGGCCGGCCGTAAAAATATTGCCAAATCTATTTGCAGAAGGTATGGTCAATGATGACTTACCTACTGTGCCGACCCCAAATTAATTTAGGGTTTAGCGGACCCCGGGCTCCCGAGAGGGATGCAACCGGGAACATCGCTCGGATGAGAACTCCTCGATAATGTAGCTTTATTTTATAATTTTTGAAATCGGTCTAGTAGTTGTAGCCTATTCGTTACAAACAAACAAATGTTTCCTCTTTGAAATACTAATATACATTTACATTGTTACTTCGATTATTATAGCTAAGCTACTAGCTGCGCCACGCGGCTTCACCCGCGTAAATCCCGAGCACTCGGAATTATCGGGATCAAAAGTTCAGTATCCTCGAACTGTTTGACCGTAAAGAGGGAGCAAACAAACAAATATATAAACAAATAAACTTTCGGATTTATTATATTAGTGTGATGTAACTGTCATTGACATTGCTTCAACGGTAAAGGAAACATATTTGACACGTGACTCTTAATATAGAAAAGAAAACTTTTCCACCCTTTAACTTTGACAACCTTTGTTGCGAACCGAGCGAATGCCCGACTGCAATACAGAAAGTTGCGGGTTCGATTCCCGCCGTGAACAAGTAGGTATTATGCTTCAAAATAAATATTTGTTTCTGGTTAGGGTTTCTCTGTACCTTTGTATATAATAATTTATGTATATTATTAAAGATTATAATTTTATTAAAACTTTATCCGTTTTATTTATCTATCACTATCACCGTAACACAAGCTTAGTAGCTTTTACCACGGGGCTAGGCTAGGTGATGCTGGGTGAAGTTAACAGAATTTATTTATGTAACTTTATTTCCGAATCAAAAACCCTTTTCTTATCGGATGCCTACATCATAATATAAAGAACACGTTCTCCAAATTTAATCTCTCTACTATTAGCGGTTTAGGCTGTGCGTTGATCAGCCGTTTGACCGTGAAGTGGGAACAAACAAACAAAAAACAAACTTTCGGATTTATAATATTAGTGTGATTGTGCAATATTGTTTTTCTTCTTTTTTCCATCTTTTAGTCTTACCATCAGGTGAGATAGTGGTCAAAATAAGTTCTGACTGACCTATACATAAATATCAACGCAGAGCCCAAACTACTGGTCCTAGAGACATGAAGTTTGGAGAGTGTGTTCTTTGTGGTGTGTATGGATCCACTGAGAAAGGGAATTTGGAAAAAAACTGCCGGATCGGGACTTACGCGGGTGAAACCGCGGGACTCTGCTAGTACCGACCTACATTGTAATATAGATAATAAAATGTCGTTATCAGAATAACGTGCCGTTACGCCGTTATTCGTTATCAATTCGTTAGCGAAGCGTTACGGACAAGGTTTTTACGAGTCCAAGGTTCAGTAGGTTTTTTTTAGTTCTGTTTTCGTTTGAACACTCAATACCTGCGTGTCCAAAGACGGTTGGATTTAGAGAAATTATAAATAAATACATATTAAAAGACATAGCACATAGCGCCATCTATATGCAATCGATTATCATCATCATTTAGCCGTGTAGCCCCGGCATAGAATAGGGTCACCCCATCTCTTCCCGCGGGTGTCGTAAAAGGCGACTAAGGGATCTGAGGGAGACTAGCAAACCTTAAGTTCTCCCCGCGGATATACTGCTTTGTACCTAGGAAGGTTCGTGTCAGGCAGGCAGCCGGCCATAAAAATATTGTCAAATTTTATTTGCAGAAGGAATGGTCAATGATGACTTACCTACTGCGCCGACCTCAAATAAGTATTTGGGGTTTAGCGGACCCCGGGCTCCCGAGAGGGATGTAAAAGGGAACATCGCTCGGATGAGAAGAAGCACATAGCGCCATCTAGCCTCGAACTAAGCAACTAGGCTTGTACTAAGGGTACTAGTTTCGCTTTGCTTTTTCTGCCACTAGCCCTTAGATGAAAACAAATTAGTAGATACGGTAGGTATATTCTAACATTGCGTATTCGAAAAATAAGCTAGAACACCTACATGCAAATACACACCCCCACAGAAACATTTCCAATGTCGTGTCCCTACATTGTAATCAATGACAAAGATAGAGAGACGTTCCAGGCTGCAGCACAAATGAGATAGCAATCACTCGAGCGAAATCCGAATCGGGAATCGCAGTGTGACAGTACGTGATCACGTGACAACGGTTCCACATACGACTGAGGCTAGTGCGTCAGCTGACGCAGTTTTATCGTCTCATTTGCCGTGGCTAGTCTTGGATAAAAACAAATAAGGAGTGATACGGTATCACCCCTTATTTGTTTTTATCTAAGACTTTTAGCCTCACAATTGGGCCATTGATTTCTTAGAGGGGTTAAGCAGTAGACGCCACGGGAGCCTACTCCGGGTTGGCGAATATCCCATGCCTTCGGACCGTGGTGAGTCCTAGTAATAGATAAGGGTACTAGACAATGTATATCTCTATCCCTTGTCTACACTATGTAGAGACTACGAAATTATTACTTAAAGGCTTGATTAGATTAGGTATATTATATCTAACTAGGTAATTTCTTATCATTATGTTTATCAGATGAAATAATCGAGGTTTTAGATTTCAAACTGGTTCCAAGGCTGAAAGATCTCGCTTGTCTTTATTAGGTAGGGCAAAGGTTGCCTGCAAGGTTCTGAACCGGTTAAAAAATAGAGGTTAATACCGGTGCATTTCGGTTTTACTCCGAACTGTCATAAGAACGCGAACGTTTTAAGAAAATTATTAAAACGGAAATAAACCGGTTAATAAAAACCTAATACTTAATGCTTTTTGACGGGACTGCAATGCAGAAGGTTGCGGGTTCGATTCCCACAGGGTGCAAGTATTTATACTTAAAAAAAAATGTGTCTGGTCTAGGTGTCCCTCTGTGTATAATATGTATGTATTTACAAAAGAAAAATAAGTATAAGTATTATATCCGTTGTCTAGTCACCGTAACACAAGCATTGTCGCTTACCACGGGGCTAGATGGCGCTGTGTGACGTTCACAGAATTTATTTATTTATTATTTATTTAATGCAGAATGAAGATGTCTTTTGTTTATTTTTGCGTCGGCTCCAGAAACTACACTTTACAAGTTACACTTTTTTACGCATAAAAATGAACAATTCAACTTGAAATTAATAATTGTACCTATATATTAATTAAGAGATGTATATAACGGTAGATAAGTTTTAATTAAAATATAATAATATCATATGATTTACGTCCGGGTGAGAATTCCTTAACCCCAGATAAACAGACATGTCGCGAGGCACACCTCAGCTTAAATAAGGTACTTAGTTTAAAGTGTAAAGAGCCCAAACCATGTAGTTGTAGCCCAAAGAGGGCACGTATTTTCTCATCGCTCACGATGTTCCCGGTTGCATCCCTCTCGGGAGCCCGGGGTCCGCTAAACCCTAAATTGTTTTTTTTTATTTAAGGTCGGCGCCGAAGATAAGTCATCTATCTATATATCTTATCTATCTTTTATCTTTTTATTTATTATAAAAGCGAAAATCACTGACTGACTCATCACGAAATCTCAGGAACTACAAGTGCTAGGAGTCTAAATTTTTGCATGGGGGTTTTTGTCTGGCGCCCACATTACTCACCACGGGAAGAGACAGGTATTCTATGCCAGGGCTACATTGCAAATATTATTTAACTTAATCGTGCTTTTATTTTTAAAGTGTTTCCTACACTTGGATAATTGATTTAATTGAAGAAATGTTTTTCAAAAATTGCACCCGACAGGACTTGAACCCGCAACCTCGACATTCCGTGTCGCGCGCTTACCAATTGCGCTACGGGTGCTTGTTCTGTCGTGATGAAATTATGAACCACATCTCTTCGTTTTTCTTACGACTAAGGCACGTAGCGACATCTACCGGTCACTTTGCAGTTTACCGGCTTGCGTTTTCCCATTTACATGGAAATAAACACAACATTGAGATGTGACTTCCATTTTACCTTGATTTTATTTTTAAAGTGTTTCCTACACTTGGATAATTAACTTAATCGTGTCAACATCGCTTCAGCATCATTAGTTTCGCTATAGTTTTTGAAATTTTAGTCATTTCTTGCAGAATGCAATAGGTACCTACCAATAATAGTTGAATCATTTTCGAGAAAGTATCTAACGAAGCTATGTTTTTGCATCGTAACTAAATCGAGTTATATCACAGAATACATAGTGGTTATATGTAGAACACGTGCTTAGGTATCATCCGTCCCGTCCAAATTGACCGGGACGGATGAAACCGTTGGGGTAAGGCGATAGGTCTCATCCGACCCGGTGAGGTGTTCAGGAGTAAAAGTTTGGTATAGACAGCAAACACAGAGTGAATTAGAACATACTTCCAAACCATCAAAACTAAAGCGAGAGACGGTCGAAGTAGAAACAAAAGAGTAGCCCCGGCATAAAATAGGGTGACTCCATCTCTTTTAGGGAGACTAGTGAACTTGAAGTTTTCCCTGCGCGGTGGCGAGTAAACTTCTAAACGTGATTTTAAAATTTTAAACACAACTATATCGCGATTGATTTTTACCACTAACGCCATCTAGTGGCGCCACTAGTTAAAATAAATGCTAACGTTGCGTAACATTATAAAGGATTTTTTGTTTAGATAAGGGCACGGAACCCTTAATGCGCGAGATAGAGCTCAAAATACATACAATAATGTAACCTATAAACTTTTTAAATTCACACGATTTGTTATCATAGTTACGGTCTTGCTCAGTGGTCTTGGTCGCACCAGATTAGACCATTGTAACATGGTTGAAACGTCAAGGTAAGAAAATAAATACTAATACGCGATAAAGACCCGGGAAAATGTAACTATATTAATGACACCTACCTACTCACAGACGACACCGTGTAGACAAAATAAAGCAAAATCGTGATTCATGCCTTTGATCGATTACCTATTTGTTAATTATAAATAAGTTATTGTAACATACTAGCACCGCCCTGCAGTTTCACCGGCGTAAGTCTCGATGCCGCGGGAATTTTGGGATAAAAAGTATACCTATGTGTTATTTCAGGTCTCCAGCTATCTACATATTGAATTTAATCGCAATCGGTTCAGCAGTTTTTTCGTTAAGTACAAACTTTAACCTTTGCATTAGTAAGATAAGATAGATTGTCTTATAAAATAAAACAATAATTTTATTTAAAAACGCATCTAAAACGGTAAAGTCGTTTTGGAAATAAATGGCAATATTCGATTGCGCACAGACAAACGAATGACCACATATGAACTTGTTCCGTCTTAAGTAAAAACAAAGTACCTACCTACTATCTTTTTGTGTGATAAAACAAAATTAAACATGGAATTGTACGACAACAGTTCAAAGACTTTTTCCTTGTTTTTTTTAATATCTACCTAAAATTTTGTTACCTAGGTTACCTATCTTAATTTTAGTAGGTAGGTACCTAAATAATAACAGCACTAGAATGTACAAAGACATCCAAATATTAGTATTAAATAATCTAGGTATAGAGGGTGTTTCGTCGAGGGGGTATTAAGCCGAAAGGGGGTTGTTCTGGAGGTCTAGGCGAACAACATTTATTATACGACTTTTGGAAATTCGAACTTTTTTTTCGAAAATTTTAAAGTTGTATCACTAAAAAACAGCTGTTTATGTAAAAAAAAGGCAACGTATGTTTAGATTGTAGTTGTCCAAACTAAATAAAAGGGCACCTTAAGGCCAATGACCTCAAACTCTAAAAACAGCTGATTTTCATGCAAACTTTAAACTCAAAATTTTCGAAAACTACTTCGAATTTCCAAAACTTGTAGAACAAAAGTTGCTCGCCTAGACCTCTAGAACGACCCCCTTTCAGCTTAATACCCCCTCCTCGGAGCGCCGTGTATATGAAATAAATACTTGGTAAAAGATTAATCCTAAATGATAAAAAGGTTAGCCGTGTAGCCCCGGCGTAGAATAGGGCTAACTCATCTCTTCCCGTGGGTGTCGTAAAAGGCGACTAAGGGATCTGAGAGACACTAGCAAACCTTAAGTTCTATCCGCGCGGTGGCGGATAAACTGCTTGGTCCCTAGGAGGGTTGGTGTCAGGCAGGCAGCCGGCCGTAAAAATATTGCCAAATCTATTTGCAGAAGGTATGGTCAATGATGACTTACCTACTGCGCCATACATTATAGATTATAGTCAATAAATAAATTAAAAAATTATGATAAAAAATAATATATATTAATTACTTTGAAATAGATAAAGATATCTTATAATAATAATTGGCCTTTGCATCTTTCTTTTTTTGGAACGAAGTTCCTTATCGCGCGTTGCGAAAGCGCTAGACGGAAAAAATAAGACCAAAAGTTGTAACGGATCCACTTTTTTTTTTGCTTGGAACTCCGTTACATCTGGGTGTCCCTTGACCCTTCTCAAGTTTTTTTTAGATGATTTATACATCGCAAGCAACTTTTTTTTTTTTTAATCAATGCTATTTTATGTCTTTGTAGTTCCCGGGACATTTTTTTTATATTTGGATTTCCCATATTTCTTTGAAAATTCTCTTAACATCTAGTCTGCAGTTGCAACTGTAATCTTCTATGTTGAAATAATTTTAATTACCTTATTGACTCGGTTGAAATATTTATAGTTTGTTGTTGTCGCGTCGAGTTATCCTTAGGTCATGTCTGTGTCACCTAGGCTACCTACCTGTGGAAAGTTACTTGAGGCGATAGCCTAGGGTAGCGATTCTACCTAGGTGTGTAGTACTTGTTAGGTCTTTTAAGTACAGTTATGCGGGTAAGCAATTCCAAAGTCTACCTAGGCCTCTACGTTGTGTTATTTTTTTAATTAGAATAGAAATAAGACTATGAAAATTTTTTTTTATCTAATGTCTTTAACCAGGGAGAAAACAGTCGACTACGTGTTGTTGTATGGAGAAAAGAAAAAAATATCCCGACGAATTGAGAACCTCCACCTTTTTTGGAAATCGGTTAAAAAGGGTAGTAGACTTTCCTCTCAATATTTATAATTTAAAAATATAAAATTTTAAGTAGGCATATCAGCCATGGTCCCTACGTCTTTTTGTATATTTATTTTCTAAATTGTATTTCTATTCTAATAAGAAAAAGAAAACAAAAACGTAAGGGCGTGGTCGGTCATGGGAGATATAGGTTTTATTGCATAAACATATTTGCTCTAATGTAATTATTCCAGGGAGGAAACAGTCGACTATACGTTTGTATGGAGAAAGAGTAGGTAGACTTATTTTATTAGATTTATTTTGGTATTAAGTTTGTATGGAAATGGTAACAGTCGCCACGTTCTTAAGGGTTTGAAAAAGGGGTTGGAAAAACTTGTGCTTTAACCTACTTCCCTGAAATAGTTTTAATATGTATGTATTTACGAAGAAAAATAAATATAAGTATTATATCCGTTGTCTAGTCACCGTAACACAAGCTTAGTCGCTTACCACGGGGCTGTATGTTGTTGACACAATTTATTTTATTATTTATTTATTTTACTAGATTTCCATTTACTTTTATTATTATTTCCAATCAAATTAGACAATATATCCGCATATAAAAGATTTATAGTAATTTAGTAGAATTAGTGGAGACAAACGGTCAAAGTCCGTTACAAAAATGATGATAAAATTCACGCAATGTTTTGTGATTATTTATTTTTTGTGATACGATTCCGGGGTATAGTTGAACCACGATGACTTTTATCGTGTTATTATATTTTATTTTTAAGTGCACTGGGCTTTCTTAGAAATATTTTAAAGGAACAATACTTCTGCAAAAACACAACGCATGATCGACGGAGAGCAGGATTCGAACCAACAACGCATCTTTACTCAATCCGGGAGCACTGACTTGACCAATTAGTCTACCTGCGTCGGTGACTCATACGTTGAATCCAAGCATCCGTATTGTTCTAGATAACACAATTTAGGCATGTTTGCAGCATGTTTGTTTTCTTGTGTTCTTGTTAAAACCTAGTTGCGCCACGCAGTTTCACCCGCGTAAGTCCCGTTTCCGCAATAATATCGGGATTGAAATTTATCGCTGCAATATCGGAACGGAAATATTTCATTATCCAGATGTGTTAAACCAGCTAGGCTAGCATGACAGCGCGAGAAACATGTCGAGTCTACATAAAGGTTCCGCTTTCTCTCAAACGACGATAAAAAAGAGAAAAAACTTTTATGCCGGTACGACATAATTTATTTATTTATTTATTAAGGACAATCCACACCTATAATACAATATACATACAGGAAGTAGAAACAGAAAGCCAATTACGGATAGTCACAAATAGAAACAAAATAGTATAAAAGACAGCTTACAGAAGTACATCAAAGAAATATTTTACATACCTAAATATATGCCTAGTTCATAAAATATAAATACATAGATTCGTCATACATAGCTAAATAAACAAAAATAAAAATGCACGAAACATATACCTATTAAAAATCAAACCACACAAAAACATAGAAACAAAATCAAAGAAAAGAACAGCTGACTGAGCATACGCCTTACGAAGTTCATAATGAATAAATCAACATCATCCATCTCCCCACAAAGCTTGCTAAACTTATTGCACGCACGGTATAACAAGAATAATGTATCTGGTGATGTCTTGCTAGTGTAGCAGATCTTCAAATATCTAATAAAATATTACTAACGCACTTGTTATTTTATAAGTATTAAAGTTAGCAGGCTTTGTTTTGCCTTAGAGTTGTATTTAGTTTATTGTTATAAAAACTTAAATCTAAGATTGGAAATAAATGAGTGACATAATTACCAATAAAATATAGATATCTCAAACACAAAAAAAAATAACGTTAGAATTCTACTAAATAATAATAATAGCGCAAAAACTACAGAACCGATTAAACTTAGTACCTATGCAAATACATAGCTAGAGATCTGGATTAACACTTGTAACGGTTCGCAAAAGCCACCTTTTACACAGGTGCTATTCATGAATTTTAAATATATGTAGACATATTAAATCTTTGCAATATTGATCGATCGACAGAAATATCGATCTTTGTTAACTTCATATTATTTGTACGTAGATGGCACCGTTAGGTAGGGCTCGCGCTAAAGGTTCGACCAATCATGAAGGACGAAGCGGAGGTTTGCGGGGGATGACGCCAAATTTTGAAGCGGGAAGCGTTCCTACAGTGAAAGCGTCACTTCACTTATTTTTTGGAAGTCCTCGAGAGCGGTCACGTATAGCTTTTAGCGTGCCATAAGTTTGAATTATATAAATTTTGCTAGATGTTATAGAGTCAGTGTTTGCAAGTAATAAGTTATTAGAGTCAGTTTTGATCCAGCCATGATGTCTATACTGTATCTAGTCCTGTAGAGCATATAAGGTACATTATTAATTATTTTCATTGTTTAAACTAGAGGAGGTTTGAATTGTAACGACTTTTCTCCAAGAGTAGACTTCGATAGTCTTAATTATGGGACATGTATAAAATGTACCTATTTTTGTGTATGTTGAATATGTTAATTACTCATATTTTATGATTTTATGCCATTTGTGTCAGGTTAGATTCCTGCACTAGGCTTATGTTTGTTAATTTGACGTTATAAGTTAATATGCAGCTCTTGTGAGTTCGATTCTCGCCCTGCATTTGTACTGAAATATACCTACTGTACTATTGATTACAAAGTACTTTATAGTTGTATGCAATAATTATTCTATCTAAAGCGAGGTTCAATCCCTGCGCTGATTGATTGTTCTTTTGATGCTGAAGTACTGGTGGGAAAGTACATTGTAATATCTTTTATTTTTACCTTTTGTTCTAAGACTAACATAGTCGAAGGAACGTCCATTTTGTTGTGTTTGTGTTTTGTATGTGTTCGCTTACAACTTTAATGTAAATTCATAATTGTTTAATCAGTCTATCTAAAGACAGTCTACAGGAAATTCTATAAAAGAATCCTGTTTATTGTAAATTCACTTTTTCAAATTAAAGTTCATATTTGAGGACAAAAATATAGGAAAACGCTCGTAAGGAGGTTTCCTTTTAATAAATTTAATTCTAAATTATATTTGGACAAGATCCATCAGTTCAGTTAATTTTACTGTAGTAAAATGACCAAAACTAAGTCAAAAGCCTAAGTACGTTTGGTACATATATTTTGATATTTCCGAGTGGAATTTACATGAATAAAGATTAATTGAAATCATAATCTATACGTAAGCAATTTACCTTCTTTTTATATCTCTATTTGTGGGAAATATTGGTTTGATGATCGAATTTCGAGGTCTAGCAATTCTGCTTTCTTGCAAACCGAATCCGGAACGCAATCGACAAAGACTTGAGTACAGGTGTACTGAATGAAGTTTATCAAACTATCAAATTCTCATAAAGAGGATTATTTCACGCTAATAGATAAGGTATTTGCCTGAAGTCTATAAAATCTCATAATGAGATTTACTATAATAGTTTTTAGGATTGTGGAATTCCACTGTTGTCAGCAGTCCATTTATTTAATACATTTTGGTCAAGTTACTATAGAGATTAAAATTCATAATTCAATTAATTAACGTTCGATATTGTTAACTTTGATAGCTAGGTCCGTGGAGTTTTCTTGATGATTCTTTCTCCATGTGATAATCGAATCATCGGATTTAATAAAACCAATATTTTGATATCTAATTTATTGTGTACCATCATTATTTATACCTAATTCCCTTAATTTTAAGTTAGCTTTCTTATAACATTCATTCTGTAGGCTAGAGTTGAGGATCTGACATAGATAGTAGAGACATCTTTCAGTCAATTTATAGCGTAATCAATTAAATTCAAGTAGCAACAATTTTGATCACATAAAACAGTAAAAGATCATCTTAAATTTTCCTTTAACGTTTCAATTAAAGTCGGTTTAGGAGTACAGATAATACTTGGAATAATTTGGATAGGTGTAGGTTTTCTGTAATCTCGTCTACCTTTATGGAACCTTGAGTTAACTACAAAACACAACGTGGGTAACTGTAACTGCTAGACTTTCACACGAGCCAAAAACATAGAAAGGTACTTCACACAAACGAATTAGGTAGTTTAGATAGGTAGGTCAGATTGATCGTAATTAATTAGGTATTATATCGTTTTAATTGAGGTAGTAGGTATTTTATAATTAGGTATATCCGTTCAGTTGACATACTTTAGGCCTTTAGATACCTTGTGTTCATTACGATTGGTACTTTGTTTAGTTAGATTAGATCTTATAATCTTCTATAGAGCTTATAGTTTAATTATATGTTAAAAATAGTTTAATTACAAGATAGGTAGGGGTCCGTTACAATTTGGTCCCGTGACCACGATTGGTACTTTAATTAATTAGGTACATTCAGGCCCTTAGATTAAGGCCCGTGTCTTTTACACACTTAAGTAGGTTAGTTTTTATTCGGAATTTACGCGGATGAAACCGCGGGAAGCAGCTAGTTTCAAATACATTTTTTAACCGACTTCAAAAAAAAGGAGGAGGTTCTGAATTCGTCGGGATTTTTTTTTTATGTATGTTCCCCGATTACTCGAAGATGCCTGGACCGATTTGGATAATTCTTTTTCTCGCATCAATTCGAAAAAAGCAAGCCTATTTCCCGTTAACATACAGTTTCTCCCAAGTCCTGGTCCCAAGGGAATATCGGTATCAAATGTTACTCCTCGATAATGTAGCTTTTTATCTAATTAGTGAAAGATTTTTTGAAATCGGTCCAGTAGTTTCCAGTAGTTTATGTCATAATAATGTGATTCGTTAATCAATAGGGTAACCCATTTGGGTTATCAATAGGTAACCCAAATGGGAGAGCTATGCTCGGGGTTTCTCTACGGGATCGAATCAGAAATGAGGAGATACGTAGAAGAACGAGGGTCACCGACATAGCCAAACGGATTAGCTCTTTGAAGTGGCAGTGGGCAGGACATATAGCACGGAGAACAGATGGTCGTTGGGGCCGAAAAGTTGTCGAATGGAGACCGCGGATCGGAAAGCGCAGCGTTGGACGTCCACCAACGAGATGGACGGACGACTTAGTTAAGGCCGCGGGTTCACGATGGATGCAGGCCACTTATGACCGAAGCATCTGGAAATCTATGAGGGAGGCTTATGTCCAGCAGTGGACTTCTTACAGCTGAAATGATGATGATGAACCCAAATGGGTATTGTTAAAACATGTCTTCCCTAAATGGATTTTGTTAAAACATTTCTTGTCCTAAATGGATTTTGTTTAACTTAGGTATTTAATCAAAGTAAAAGTGATTCAACTATAGTTTTACAATAATCAGTCAATGACACTGTGTTGTCTTGTTGTCTTAGGTACCGATCTATAATTCCGCATTCTATGTATTTATTCAATGGTTAGTTAAATACAAACAAACAAACAAACAAACAAACATACATACATAGACTGATAAACACATAACCCTTCTTTGCGTCGCGCAGTCGGGTAAAAATAGGTGTATTCGTTCGAATCCTGTCATGGGAGAATTTTTGATGATGTATTTCTCCTTGTAAAATATTTCTAGTAAAAATGCCTTGAGCAATAAGAAATAATAATTATAGTTTTTTTTTTATTTTGGATAGCGTCTCGCGGTTTCACCCGCGTAAGTCCCGATCCCGTGGGAATATCGGGATCAAAAGTAGCCTATGTTACTCAGGGTGAATGTAGCTTTCTAATGGTGAAAGAATTTTTGAAATCGGTCCAGTAGTTTCGGAGCATATTCGTTACAAACATAGAGATACACACACACACACAAATACAATTCTTTCCTCTTTATAATATTAGTGGAGAAAAACCTAGTGGTTTCGCAAAAACGTGGATAATTACACAATAATCCTATGCTTGAGCTGGTGTTTTGACGTCATTTTATGTCCAAAAACCCAGAAAGGTTTTCTATACCAAAAACAACATCGGGGTCATAGGTGCGAGAAGGTTAAATTAAGAGCGAGCGAGCGAAGCGAACTTTTCGTGTAACCTTCTCGAAGTCCTTTATTTTTTAACCCACCCAGAAGCTTATATCGCCATTCATATTATGTATAGATTAGCGCTTAGTTGACCACGCCAACCCATACACAATAGTAATAGTTAGTTGGTTAAGGATAGTTTGCGAAGTGTCAAAGGAAAGTTCCGATAACTTGATATTAAGTAGATATATTCAAAGTAGTTGTTAGTAATACAGTTGGATCGACACTTAAGAAATAATGTTAGTACAAATCTATATAAATTGGAATGAGCGAGGTTGCGTAATTAATGTAGGTAAAACAAAGTACATTGAACTGAATGATGAATGTGCGCGGTGTAACCCGTACATCTTCCCAACCCGCTAAAGAAATAAAGTAATTCAATAACTACAGTAAAGTTTTAAAATAATAATTATGAAGTTACAATAAAAACTTAAAGTATTACTTGAATTAATAAAAGAAACATAATTATTATAGCAATTAGTTTTACAACTTGAAGATTGGGTTCTCGGATGCTGTTCCTTTCCCTTTGTCCTTGCGTGAGGGGGACGAGGTCGACGGCGTCGCTCTCGGTGTCCCTGTAGCTATAGTCCTCTTCTTCGCCTTCGAAGGTTTTCCGTATATATTCTTGACCTCTTTAAGTTCTATGTCTTCGTAGTGCGGATCAGAGACATCTACGGTAAGTTTGGGTGAGCCGCACCGAGATTGGCATCGTGTCCTCCATAGCCAAAATAAAATAGCTGCTACTACTACAGCCACCAAAATGTAGCACACGATGTACTGATGTAGATCATCTTGAGTGATAGATTTGAGCGATTGTCTTTCATGTTCCATCATAGTTTTTATCCTGCGGTCGACTTCTGCAGTATCTGAATGGTCTGTCAGAAATATGTTGTCCGACCTTTTCAGTGTCAAGTTGACGAATTTATTAACAGATGATCTCAATTCTGGAATTTGTATGTCTGGTTCTATTTCCAAATTGCTTTTGTAAATGTTATGTGCATATATCGTCAGTTCCTTTGATTGCATAATACAGCCTTGACCGAGTGTAATAAGGTTGGATCCCGTTACAATGTGTACATTAACTTCCTTATCGCAAATGATACGAGTTGTACATTCAGCGGAACAGCACGTCATCAACCAGCTGTTTGTTGTATGTAGTTTGATCCATGCGTCCTTGCAAGGTGCGCTGTATGTGTGACAGTTTGTTATAGGTCGTTGGCTTATTAAATTTGCTTCGCACAGCGCATTGGTGTCGAGTAAATTAAATACCGGTAAGGCCGCGTTGCATAACAAGCTATTGCTATCTTGTAAACATAGCTTTAAGTCTTCATTGTTGAGAGTTATATATGTATTCTTCCTGAGGTTGACGGCAATATGCGAAGATGTTAGTTGTAACCATTTAGTGCTGCTGTTGTATGTTATTGGTAATGGAATAATCTTGTAAAGCGTAAAATCTTCTTCAGATAAAAGAGGCACACGCAGTTCGTATAGTACGTAGCTTTCAGTGGTCAGTGCCTTTGCTGTGACCAATTTATAGATTTGTTTCAAGTCCGTTAAGCTATCCGTTGGTAGAGATAATCCTTTAGGAAGCTTCCCGGCGATCTTGATTAGCTGTTTTTCGAGGATACTTGGCGTCAAAAGATGAACGTCGATGTGTCCTTGATAGATTTGCGTCATCGAGTTGAAAATTATTTCTTGTATACTCTTCAAGTTGTTCATCAGCAAATAGACAGTTAGTGAAGATGAGCTAAAATAGTTTACTGCCATTAACGCTTGCATTTCATTTTCTATTGTTAACAAGCTGGCGTTGGTTTGATTTATGTAGTTGTTGAGTATTTGGAATTGTTTATTCAGATTGTCTTCATTTTTCTTGAGTGACTCATTCTCTACTTCGATGATTGATGTTTGATTTTTTATAAGTTCGTGTAGGTAATTTTCGTTGTATTGTATGTTCATGATGTCTTTTTGATATTTTTCAGCGAAGCGTTGATCTAATACACCGAACATGGTATTGGCTAAATAACCTACTCCGTTTATCCATCCTCGTTTTTTACGGAGAGACAGGTGCTTGCTAGGTGTCAGTAGGAGTTGATTGTAGTGATTAAGTACATCTCTTTCATGGGTCAATTGAATAAGAGTACTTCGGCAGTATCGAGGTTCAAGTTGGTCGCATACTTCTTCCATATTACGGAGATACATTTCGATTTGTTGAGTCGCTTGCCAATATGATGTTAAATTGTAGTACATCACTAGTATCCATTCATCATGCATCAAATGTAATCTTCCGATTTCGTTGTAGTACACTGGGCGATCGGTTTCTAATTTCGTTATTTGAGTACAAGTAGGTATTGTGCAGTTAATTCCATTTACCATACATGTAAACATCAATGATAATATAGTTAAGAATGAAAGCAATGCCCCTTTCGAGTTTCTTTTCGTGGGTGGTTCAGTTATTTGTTCGGAACGTGGCATTTTAGTTGTGGTTTTTTCGTCATTTTCTTCCAGTGGTAGTGGTGAAAGTTTGATGACGGGGCGTTTGAGTATTCCCGTTTTCGTTTTCAGGGTTACGACTCTGACCAGTCCATCGTTACCTGGATGAACCTGGATCACTCGTCCCATAGCCCATTTCCCAGGCGGCATGTTATTTTCCTTTATTAGAACGATGTCATCAGGTTTTAAGTTTTCTGTTTTCCTTTGCCATTTGCAGCGAGATTGAAGTGTTGTTAGATAATCGTTGGCCCATGACTTCCAAAATTGTTCCAGCATGTGCTCAGTTAATTGCCACCGTTTTCTGTAATCCATTTGTCGGTCATCTGGGTGCGGTTGAGGCAATTGCAGTGTAGGCCCCCCAGTTAGGAAATGTCCAGGCGTGAGATAATTATAGAATTCTTCAGGATCTTCCGTGAGGGGGCATAGTGGTCGTGAGTTTAGACACGCCTCTATTTTCGCGAGGAGAGTTGTAAATTCTTCCCACGTCAGTTTTTGTTCCCCCAGGACACGACGTAGGTGGTGCTTCATAGACTTCACAGCTGCTTCAAACAGTCCACCAGCGCTTGGCCACGAAGGTGCGTTGAAGTGCCACTGTACTTCCAATTTCTCGATTTCATTGAAAAAGTCAATTGAAAAAAGTTGTTCAAATATTTTGAATTCGGACTTCAATGCTTTCGCGGCACCCACAAAGTTAGTGCCGTTGTCCGAGTAGACATGTTCGGGTGTTCCCCGTCTGGCACACATTCTTTGGAACGCTGCAATGAAAGCTTCGGTGCTTAGTTCGGACACCAACTCGATATGTACCGCTTTAGTTGCCATACAGACGAAAATGGCGATATAAGCTTTGGTTGTTTTCACTCCTCTTCCTTTATTTAATTTAATGTCAACGCTCCCGGTGAAATCTACCCCGGTATGCGTGAATGGTCGACTCGGAGTTACTCTTGCTGCAGGGAGGTCGGCCATCAGTTGAGAGTTGGTGTTCGCTTTGAATCGGTGACACGTGACGCAGCGACGTAATCTGGCCTTTACCGTGTGATTCCCGGCAATTATCCAATAGCGTTGTCGTAAGTAAGCTAATGTTAGCCGGGCTCCACCATGAAGTGTAGTTGAATGGGCGTGGTTTATTATTAGTTCGGTGTAGCGACCGTTGCTGGGTAGTATTGCTGGATTCTTCATGTTAGTTGGTAAGGTAGAATTTTTCAGTCGTCCACCGACGCGAACGATACCCTTGTTGTCTATGTAAGGGTTCAGTTTGTAAATGTTGCTTTTAAGTGAAATCATTTTATTTTGTTGTAGTTGCTTGTAATCTTGCGTAAACTCTATTTGCTGAACGTGTTTTAATACCTGGTAAGCAGAATTATTGAGTTCCGATGTTGTTAGGTACATGTTATTATTGCAGCGTTGTGTTTTATGTTGTAGACATGAAGTGAATCGTATGACCCAAGCTACAATTCTGTGTATGTGAGTTAATGAACTCTTGTCATTTAATAATTTTGTTAAAAAGTGATTGTTTTTATGCTTCAGTAGGTTATGATCGATATTCTCTGTGTCTTTTAGGTGAGCTTTAGTTGTAGTGAACAAACAATTCGAATTTTTCTGGACGTCTTGTTCCTTGAATGTCTTAAGGAATGCCGGTCCGTCAAACCATAAACTGTAATCTATCGTTTTGCTTGGTAGTAAGCCTCTTGAGGCACAGTCTGCCGGATTTGATTCCGATTTTACGTAAAACCAAAGTTCAGGTTTTATGATTGTTGTAATTTTTTCCACTCTGTTGGCGACGTAGCGTTCCCACCTTTTTGTTCCTCCTTGTAACCACGCTAGTACTACCTTAGAGTCAGTCCACGCAAAAGTTGTGACGTCATGTTCTGGTAGGGACTTCTTAACTTTATCCATCAGTTGAGATAAAAGTAGCGCCCCGCACAATTCTAATCTGGGTAGCGATGTTTTTTGCGATAAAGGTACGACTTTAGTTCTAGCCGCTAGTAACGTCACTCTTGTTACGTCATATTCATCAGTGGCGCGACTGTATATGACGCATGCGTATGCTTTTTCGCTTGCGTCGCAGAATCCGAGTAGTTGTATGGTTTTGTTTATACTTCCGAGCCATCGATTTATTTTACTATCCTTTATAAGTTGTAGTTCATTATTTAATTTAGCCCATTTATGTTTTATTTCATGTGGTAAATCTTCATCCCAGCCAGTCTTGCTTAACCACACAGTTTGAAAAAGTAGTTTGGCTAATATAGTTATTGGAGAGAGCCATCCCAGTGGGTCGTACAATTTTGAAATTTGAGACAGTAGACTTCGTTTAGTAATTTTATCCTTGATCGTTTCTAACTCCCAGTTAAATGTGAAGACGTCGTCTCTTGGATTCCATCTCAATCCTAAAGTTTTCATAGTTTCTTCGCTTTTGAAGTCAAATGTGTTTTGTGATATTTGATCTTTAGTTAGATTGCGCAATAGTTCCGAGTTATTGCTACACCATTTTCTAAGGTTCATGCCCCCTTTTCTCAGTAGAGTGATAAGTGATTCTTGTAGTTGTTTGGCCGATTCTATAGAGTTTTCTCCAGTTATGACGTCATCGACGTAACATTGTTTTCTCAGTACCTCAGCAGCCTTTGGGTACCTATAACTTTCATCGGTTGCTAATTGTTGAATTGTTCGCATTGCCAGCCACGGTGCACTCTTAGTTCCGTACGTTACTGTGCAGAGTTGAAATTCTTGTAGTCTTTGATCTGGGTGGAATCTCCATATTATCTTTAACAATGGTTGTTGGTCTTCGTGTAGTTTTATACATCGATACATCTTTTCTACATCAGCTGTAAAAACATACTTGTACGACCGCCACTGCAACACCAGTGACTGTATGTCCTTTTGTAGGTTAGGTCCTTTTTCCATGACGTCATTTAGGCTACAGCCGCCGAGTGTTTTTTGAGATGCGTTGAATACAGTTCTCAACTTCGTTGTGGTAGAATGCTCTCTCAGAACACCATGATGTGGAACATAGTTCTGCATATTACGATAGTTATCCATGGTTGCTGGTTTCATATGTCCCATACTAATGTACTCTTGTATGAATTCCTTGTACATATATGCTAGTTTAGGCTTTCGTTCAAACTTGCGTTCCAACTGTAAAAATTGCGACACCGCAATCGATCTGGAATGTCCTAATTGTTCCGCATAGTCAGGAAGTAATGGCATTTTGACTATGTAACTTCCATCGGAATCTCTTTCTGTGTTTTCTTGATAGTGATTTTCACACCAGTTGTCCTTGGAGATGTCATTATTTTGATTGATTATGTCTTCAGTTTCCCAAAACTTAGATAATTCTTGTATGTTCACTAATGTCACGTGACAGTTGAATGTTCGCAGCTTTCCACATAGTATCCAGCCTAGATGAGTTTGTTGAGCTACAGGTGCTTCAACATCCCCTCTTAAAACTCCATCCAATAATACTTGAGAATAGACGTCGGCTCCTAGCAATAGGTCGACGCTTCTTGATAGGTTATAATGTGGGTCGGCTAGAGTTAGCCCTTCCATATGGGTCCAGGCATTTTTCTCGAAAGTAGTACTAGGTAGTTTGTTAGTGATTTGTTTAATGATAATGACGTCAGTTTTAAACATAAAATTTGTGCAGTGAGATTTGCATTCTATTTCGAGGAGTCCTTTGCAATTTCCAGAGGCTGATCCTACTCCAGAGATGGTGGCGTTGAGCTTCTTTCTAGTTAGTTTTAATTGTTGGGCCGCATTTTCTGTTATTAAGTTCACTTGCGAGCCTTGGTCAAGTAGTGCTCGCAATGTAACGAAACTTCCAGATGAATTCTTAATCTGAAGTTCGACGGTAGTTAGTAGTACTTCACTATCATTGTTAGATAGATGATTGGAACTTTGAATGATACCGTGTGATGAAGTTGATGGTCGTGTATCTGTACTGAAAGGACGTTGACCTGAATTCTGTACATTCCACTTTGTTTCGTTATTTACTCGATGTAATAACGTGTGGTGCGGTTCATTGCACTCTTTACATTTTTTGCTTGAAGTGCATGATATTTTATTGCCGTGATTGTAGAGACAATTTTTGCAGACTTGTAGTTTTGCTACTATGTTGTTTCTAGCTTTTATATTCATGTCAATGAACTTATGGCATTGCATCAGTACATGATTTCCATTACATAGAGGGCAGTTACTATATGTAGTAAAGTATGTTTTTGCTTGATCATTCTTGAGCTCAGTGTGAGGTTTCGTAAATCTTGGAAATTGTTTCATCATTGGTCTGGGATTCTTGAAAAACTTAAAGTTGTCATGTTTTCTTTCATTCATAGTTATAGTTCCTTCCTGGGTAATAAAAGAGTTTTCCAAAAATTGAACAAATTCTCCAATATCCGGTACCGCTCGAGGATTCTGCATCTCCTTTATGAATCTGTTGTATGTGTCACCATCCAATTTTTTAGCCATAAAGTACACGATTATAGGTCCGCTGGCTGTAGTGTCTATACCTACACCAGATAGGCCATTCAAACATTCTACCATGACGTCATGCATGGCTTTCATGTTGTGTTTGTTTGGATGTTGGATTGTAGGCAGTTGGATCATGGATTCGACATATGACGAAAATATGAGACGATCGTTATCGTACCGATGTGTAAGTATGGCCCAGCATCTGTCGTAGTTTTCATTCGTAATCTTGAGATGTTGAACGATTCGCCCAGCTTCACCACGCAGTTTTCCTTTTAGGTGCTGTAACTTTTGGGCTTTCGTAAGTGTTGGATTCTTATCGATGACATCCAAGAAAAGATCTTTGAATGTGACCCAGTGATTGTAATCTCCTGAAAATTCCGGTACGTTTATGGCAGGAGCTGACTTTTCGTAATGTATGTTCGTATTTAGTCGGTTATTAATTTCCTTTATCAAAGTATCATATTTCAGTTCGATCGCCGTGTAGTATTTAATGTATTCTTGATTTGATTCTTTTAGTTGCTTCTGTAGTTTCCAGTGAAGGTTATCAATTTTTTCCCATTTTCTTTTTAACGAAGTTAGATGTTCTTGGAGTTCCCAATTTTCCTGAACGGTGTCAAAATCTATTTTTGACATCGCATGCTTGATAGCGCTGAAATGGCACTCTTGCTCTTCTAATAATTCTTTGTTTTTAATGTTGGATTCGTCTTCACTAAGTTCACGTTCCGGAATCGCTTCCTGTGTCGTTGTATCCAGCATCAGCCGCAAGATGTCCGTTTTCATGTAGTTGTACATTTCTCTTGTTTTTTCGTATATTTTGTCAGTAAAGTAATGGTGACTCTTGTCATCTTGTACCGACAAAATATTATGGTTTTCTTCAAATTCTCTCCATTGGTCTTCTAATGAGATCAGTTTCTTAGTTAGGTAGTCTTGAGTTTTTCTAGTTTTGCTGTCCTTTTTATAGTTGCTGTGTAGCTTCTTGATAGCTTCGAAGATTACTGCTTGAGAGTTGAGTTCTTCCATGTTTATTGTTCTTAAAAGTCTCTTTGTTGAGTTAAGTTAAGTTTATGTTGTTAAGTTAGGTTCCGTGGTTTCCACAGTGTTGGTTCAGCGGACGCGAAGAATGGAGTTTCCAATCTTCTACTTCAATGTGTCTTCGTCGTATTCCGTTGTAAGCGGTGACTATGAACACTCGAAGGGTCCTTACACCAAGTATACCTGTGGTCGCTACTGCGAAATACGCAACTTCTCAATCGACCTGGGGGATCCCGCTTGTGGGAAGCCAAGCCAACCGATCTGCTATCACAGTTTAAACACACCAGATACACTTAGTGCTATTGTCGAAGGACCATATTATGTATAGATTAGCGCTTAGTTGACCACGCCAACCCATACACAATAGTAATAGTTAGTTGGTGAAGGATAGTTTGCGAAGTGTCAAAGGAAAGTTCCGATAACTTGATATTAAGTAGATATATTCAAAGTAGTTGTTAGTAATACAGTTGGATCGACACTTAAGAAATAATGTTAGTACAAATCTATATAAATTGGAATGAGCGAGGTTGCGTAATTAATGTAGGTAAAACAAAGTACATTGAACTGAATGATGAATGTGCGCGGTGTAACCCGTACAAATGCCTTGAGCAATAAGAAATAATAATTATAGTTTTTTTTTTATTTTGGATAGCGTCTCGCGGTTTCACCCGCGTAAGTCCCGATCCCGTGGGAATATCGGGATCAAAAGTAGCCTATGTTACTCAGGGTGAATGTAGCTTTCTAATGGTGAAAGAATTTTTGAAATCGGTCCAGTAGTTTCGGAGCATATTCGTTACAAACATAGAGATACACACACACACACAAATACAATTCTTTCCTCTTTATAATATTAGTGGAGAAAAACCTAGTGGTTTCGCAAAAACGTGGATAATTACACAATAATCCTATGCTTGAGCTGGTGTTTTGACGTCATTTTATGTCCAAAAACCCAGAAAGGTTTTCTATACCAAAAACAACATCGGGGTCATAGGTGCGAGAAGGTTAAATTAAGAGCGAGCGAGCGAAGCGAACTTTTCGTGTAACCTTCTCGAAGTCCTTTATTTTTTAACCCACCCAGAAAGATTTTCGGTAAAATGTAATAAAAGCTGGGTGATACTTACCTACAAGGTAAAACTATGAACCAATCACAATAAGAGTTGGTCTATATGTTACCGGAAATGTATGAAACCTGGGAATTGTAAATAATTCCTAGGATTTGTAATATAATGGCGACTACACTTAGGAATTGTGTAAAATAATTTATCAAACATTATTTAATACATACATTTCCTAAGAAATCTACATATTTCGCGGCAGCGGTCGCCGAAGCGCCTAATAGGGGAAAGTCGGTTATATTGGAACACTTTTTACTTAAACTTAAATTTTTCGTTTACGACAGGACTAATAGGTACTAATGAATGAATATCCACAATCAAGGTTGTTATTTTGGCTACCTATGTCAGGAAAATCAGTTCCATTTATTTATTTTAACATGGAGATAAATGACTTTTTGCAGCGGACTGTCATCGGTACGATTTAACCGACTAGTCGGTTTAATTGTCCAAGTTGTTATTAAAGTATTTAAATCGTACCACAGACAGAAATATCTTAGCATTGAATAAAATAACAGAAAATTCTATTCGTTTCTATTCATTTACGTGTTTTTCGGTTGTTTAACACTGCTGTGAGTGTCTTTTCATAAATTTGCCTTACCAGCCATAAGTTTATCTTTATTTTTAAAAATCTGAATGTGTGTCTCTGAAATTATAATTACGAGCCGCCGAACGTAATTTATCGTTCGACCAAACGTGCTTTTTCAGAACAAGAATATGCTAAGCTAACTTATTTTCAGTTTCGTACTGGTATAATTTACCAAACAATGACTGGTACGATTTACCAAACTAGGTCATTTTTTTTAAAGTACCTACAGCACGACGTAACCTCAAAACCTAGACACTACAGGATGAACATCAATAATCTAGTATAAAACTGTACCAGAATCATGCAGACGGTCTGTTTATAGCTTACCCTTTTCACGAGTTATTGGCTTAGGAACGTTTGATAATGTTTGCATTCACTAGCTCTAAAAAATATTTTACCGGATCACACGCACCTTTGTCAACAAATTGTCAACAAATTGTAAACGTGAGTAAACGTGAGTGAGTAGAGTGACTAACATGAGTAGTCACTCTACTCACTAACGTGAGTGAGTGTGCCCGCACACTACTCACTAACGTGAGTAGTGTGGGGGCACACTTTGCCATTACCAGTTTGAATAAAAAGACCCATTTAGTAGGAAATTCAGAAGTGGTACGATTTAATTGGCGGTACGATATAACCGACTTCCCCCTACTATAAATAAAATCATTATTAGCATAATGTTTATTTCATATACAGTGCGATTTTTATACATCACGCCTTTTTTATTTAAAGAATAAGGCGGCGTATAATCATGTTCTAACATTAACCTTTTTTTTTTTTTTTTTTTTACGTGGAGAAATGCGCGCGCATACTGCACTACCACGGGGAGGTAGTGCAGTTATGTGGGACTCCAACCCACTAAAACTCCACGGTCCACCTCCTCTACCGCTAATGGCGGGAAACACGGGCACGCTCTCGCATTCATCTGTGTAACCCGCCACGGCCGTCCGTCACCGGACCCTCCTCAGGGGGAACGCCCCCATCACCGGCGCACCAGGGGACGTGGCACGCCGTGACCACCTCGGGAACCAAAGCACGTGGGTGCCAGACGACCCCGTGTCTGGACACCCCTGGTAATCCTGCGACGGGTCAGGTCTGTGGTCCCGTCGCCAACCACTTTTCGGCTGCAGAGGATAGGGAGAGCGGCAACGACACACCGTCACTCCTCTTCCCCTGCAGCCCCACCGCGTCCGCCATCAAAACGGTGGCGACCCCGCCAAGGCCGCGGAAGGGGGAGCGGAGGGGGAAGGTAGGGAGAGCGGCAAAAGCACACCGACACTCCTCTCCCGCCGCGGCCTCCCAACTCTCAGCCGCAATACCTCCCATACGGCATTGCGGCCCGCCTCAGTTGCGTGGTGCTCATACACCACGCAGCCTACTGGCCGCTTCATCGTTGGCTTTGCCCTAAAGCCCTGATGAGCGGCCCCTCCTCAGGTTCCTCTTCGCTTCACCGTGGGTGACCAAGCCACGGTTACTAAGCCCCCCCCCCGCCACGACAAGGCGGGAACCCTTCGGGGGGGTCTAACATTAACCTAACCTAACCAAGTCGGGGGCAATGCACACATTTCCTAGGAATCCTATATAATGACGGATTACATACATATCCGGTAACATATAGGTACACTAAAATCTAGCCAATCAGAGTTGAGGAGAAGAGAAATATCATACGGATTTTCGCTAGAATTCTGTTTATCAAATCATCCTACGACATTATATCATCATATACAAAATAAATATAAATATAAGTATTATATACGTTGTCTAGTCACCGTAACACAAGCTTAGTCGCTTACCACGGGGCTAGATGGCGCTGTGTGTTGTTCAGATATTTTTTTTATTTATTTATTTATTTACCATCAGGTAAGATAGTGTTCAAACGCTAACCTAGGTATCATGTATAAAAATAAAAAAAATAGACTAAGACTAAATCACAGCAAAATGTCTACCTATGTAAATCAAACGCAGACTATCTTCTTCTTCTTATATATAAAATGTCACAATGTAAGTTACCGTACTCCTCCGAAACGGCTTTACCGATTTTTACCAAATTTTATATGCGTATCAGTAGGTCTGAGAATCGGCTACTATCTATAATTTATAAGGCAAAACAACGTTTGCCGGGTCAGCTAGTTTCTATATATAAAACCTCACCCTCTGATCTTGTTTATAAATAAAAAGATAAGCAAAGACAGGTCGTGAACCTATAGGTATTCGAAAAATCAACAACAATATTATATTTTAAATCGTGATGGACACCTGAAAAACACGTGTCTAACAGCCGAATACAGAAACGCCACTTAAAATTTGAGCCTGATTCTAAATTTAAAAATAAAATGATTTTTTTTTTAATTTGAGAGGTGCTTAGTTGTTTAAGTAGAACTCAAATTTTGAGTTGCTTTTCAGTATTCGGAAGTAAGTAAGTTAACTTAAAGTCTTGGTCTAAATGGATTTTGTTAAAACATTTCTTGTCCTAAATGGGTTTTGTTAAAACATTTCTTGCTTTGAATGAGTTTTGTTAAAACAATTTTTGGCCCTAAATGGGTTTCGTAAAACATTTCTTGCCGTAAATTGGTTTTGTCAGAACAATTACTGACCCTTAGTGGGTTTTCTTAAAACATTTTTTGCCCTAAATGGGTTTAACTATCACGGTCCATAAGATACAGTCTGGTGACAGACAGACGGAGATTGGAGTCTTAGTAAAAGGGGGTCCTTTAGTTACGGAACTCTTAAAAAAAAAAAGTACTGAATATATTTTGAACACATTTATTTGTTTACGTTTCGTTATAGTAATGTGGGGCCACTTCCAAGAGCCAGGTTCTGTCGATGGTCATCATGTCTCTCATGTAAGTCTTGTCGCCGACTGTTTGGACGCTTGCGAATAGGACCCTGAAACAAAAATACCTTTGAAATAAAAGGTTTTTTTTAATTAAACTCATTTTTCGGTGTTCAATCGCGTGGTGTTTATTACTTTTAGCATTGTTTCAATGCTCAACGTTTCGAGACCTTTACAGATTATATTCTTCAGAATTGACCATTGATTGCTGAAAGTAATAAACACCACGCGATTAAAACCGAAAAATAAGTTTAATTTCTAAACAACATCGCGAAAACAAAAGTATTTTTTTTTTATCAAATATTCTGTGATTTAATTATTGACTCCTCGTCTGCAGGTCCGACTCGCCCTTGGCCGGTATTACCTTCCCGTACCATTTGGGTTGTTGTACGTTGTACAGGCAGCTGTCCGGACTGATGAGCAGGGTGGCTCCCCGTGGGCCGCGGTACGCGCCGTCCGTGTGGAGACACGCCGCTTGCGGGAACAACCCGGATGTTATACACTTCATTATGCGTGCAGTTTTACCTGGAACATACAAATAAATAAAACAAAATAAATTTCGTTACAAACAGCGCAATCTAGTACCAAACTAAGCACTAAGCTTGTACTATGGGTACTAGACAACGGATGAACTACATGTTTTACTTATTTTTTTGTAAATTTTATGTATTTACTAGCAGACCCGGCAAACGTTGTTTTGCCATATAAATTATAGATAGTAGCCGATTCTCAGACCTACTGAATACCCATATAACAATTGGTAAAAATCGGTCGTGCCGTTTCGGAGGAGTACGGTAACTAACACTGTGACATGGAAATTTTATATATTATCGGAGTGGTTTCTATGATACATATAAAACACCCAGACCATAAAGAAATATTTATTTTTAAGCATAAAGTTGGCATACAAAGTCCTTAGGAATACCTAATTTCTGCTTATCCATTAAAACCGTCTTGAGATGTGATTTAAATGTTATTTTTGACTTATATTGTCGAATAGATGGTGGAATATTGTTCCAACACTTTGTTGCCATATATCTGAATCTTCCCCTAAAAGCAACAGTATTTACTTATTTAGAGAGTGCGTTCTTTGTGGTGTGTAGGGATCCACTAAGGGATTTTGGTACAACCCGCGGGACTTACGCGGGTGAAACCGCGGGACATTACTAGTTCTTTATTTTATTCATTAATATACCAACCAGTTCCTAAATCGGGTCCATCGAATATTTTATTTTCTAAACCGAATTTGTATTTTATTAACTTTTCTAAACTGCTTCTAATTTCACAAGCCTGAAACAAAAATAATAATTATAATTAAGTATTCTAAAAATAAATAAAATTTATTTGTCTATGGAAAAGGAAAGATTTATTTCTTTGTTTCAGTCCATCCATCCATCCATCCAAGAATGAATTAATTAATTATTGTACACACCAAATAAATTACATCGCAAAGAAAACATACACAATTTAAAACCATCCACCAGTGCATCCATCCATCGCTCCATCCATCCATCACTCCATCCATCCATCACTCCATCCATCCATCAATCCATCAGTCATCAGTCAACACACATACATAACAACTCACCTTCTCCAACACTTTATAATTCAGATACATCTTCTGACACCAGTCTTTGCATATTTTCCTCGTCCGTTTTTCATCGTCAGTTTTCAGTTTCAAATAAGAGTCCAGTATATTTAAGTACATCATTATATCTCCTTCAGCTACCTGGAATTATAGAAAAGTCTTTAGCAATTTTCTAAAACGATTTGGATAGAGTTGCTTCATCTACACATATAAAATTTAAAGTCCTGAATGACTGATTGACTGATCTATATATCAACGTACACCCCAAACCGCTGGTCCTAGAGACATGTGCACCCGGCGGGAATCGAGCCCGCAGCCTTCTGCATTGCAGTCGTGCTTTTGCACGACGCACCACAGTGGTCGTCACAGAGGTGTAATAGGATAGAGTGTGTTCTTTATTAATAAAGACTAAAAAACCGACTAAGTGCTAGTTGGACTCGCGCACAAAGGGTTCCGTACCACTATCACAATTGGGTACGGAACACTAAAATGATCAACCAATCCGTGAACGCAACTGAAACTTTAAAATTTATTTTACCACTAACGCCAGTCTATCACTCTATCACTAGATGGCGATAATGATAAAAATACATTGCAGTATCGTTGCGTTTCTATGTAAAGTACGTTTGTTGTATGTTATAGCGGCTACAGAAAAACATCATCCATCAGTGAAAGTTTCAACTGTCTAGTTATAACGGTTTATGAGATACAGCCTGGTGACAGACGGACAGGCAGACGGATGGACAGTGGAGTCTTAGTTATACTATTTGTAACTATTGGGGACGGTACCGTAAAAAAATGTATATGAATTACTAGCTGCGCCCGCGGTTTCACCCGCGTAAGTTCTGATCCCGCGGGATTTACGGGATCAAAAGTAGCCTATGTCCTTCTACAAGGTCCTATCTATCTCTATATCAATATCGGTTCAGCGGTTCAGGCGTGAAAGCGTAACAGACAGACAGACAGACATATAGACAGACAGAGTTACTTTCGCATTTATAATATTAGTATAAGATAATACGAATTTACCTCGAAATTATTTCTTCTCGCCATTTTGGCCGCCATATTAGTTTTTCCGTGAGAATACTTCAGAAATACACTGTCAACTTGCAACATTGCCGAAACTGATAGAGCCTCTTCTATACAACCGAATTCATCTGAAAAATAATAATTTAAATCTGACTTCAAATAAAAAAAAAAAAAGTTTAAAAAACTAAAACCGGACTACGAATATAAAAAAGAGGGTCTAAAAAATAAAGTTTGAAAAACTAAAACTCGACTTCGTAAACAAATAAAAAATGGGGGTCTAAAAAGGGCAAAACAAGAAGATAATTATTTAGATTGAAATCCAGAAATGCATTGGTACAAAAACTTATAACACCCCTCTTTTTCCGTCGGGGGTTAAAAATGGTCAAGGTACAGCCGTGGTCGTACCTACTGTATACCAACTATCATTATGTGGGTGATAGGAATACCTCTATAAATACAGACATAGTAGGCACTAGATATATACAGTAGGTACGACCACGGCTGTACCTTGACCATTTTTAACCCCCGACGGTAAAAGAGGGGTGTTATAAGTTTTTGTACCAATGCATTTCTGGATTTCAATCTAAATAATTATCTTCTTGTTTTGCCCTTTTTAGACCCCCATTTTTAGGGTTCCGTACCTAAAGGTAAAAACGGGACCCTATTACTGAGACTTCGCTGTCTGTCTGTCTGTCTGTCTGTCTGTCTGTCTGTCTGTCTGTCTGTCTGTCTGTCAGTCCGTCCGTCCGTCCGTCCGTCCGTCCGTCTGTCACCAGGCTGTATCTCATGAACCGTAATAGCTAGAAGGTTGAAATTTTCACAGAAGATGTATTTCGGTTGCCGCTACAACAACAAATACTAAAAACGAAATAAAACAATTCTTTAAAAGGGGCTCCCATACAACAAACGTGTTTCAAAAATAACAAGGAGTTTAGTACTACAATGTGAGGTCGCTTCTGATTGGTCAGGACAAATCGAGTTGGTCATGGAATTCAAAATGGCTGCCCTATCTGTCAAATATACCAGTCTGCCTTACTTACCAAAGAGTTTCTTTTATGTTTCAGATTTTCTTTGTGCCAAGGTTTTTTTTTTTTTTTTTGAGTGATTCGGTCGTTTGATGGGAGTAAGAATCGAAGATAAATATTTTATATTTTCCTATAAAATTGAAAAATTGGTTGTTGTAAACCATTTTAGGGTTCCGTATCCAATTGTGATAGTGGTACGGAACCCTTTGTGCGCGAGTGTCGCACTTGCCCCGTTTTTTATTTATTTACGAAGTCGAGTTTTAGTTTTTCAAACTTTATTTTTTAGACCCTCTTTTTTATATTCGTAGTCGGGTTTTAGTTTTTTAAACTTTTTTTTTTTTATTTAATACTTTTCTGATTCCTGATCGGGTATATAACATACACTAGCAGTGCAATATATACCTCGTCGCATTTTAAGAAAGGATCAAGACCACGGTACCAATAGCCACACATAAGATCCTGCACAGGGAACTGGCTTATTATTGAGCAGAGTCGAGACTTCTAAGCCTCTCCAATTCCGTTAAAGATGCGGCATCGTGGGGGTGACATAAGAGTTTCCGCGGATCCAAGTCACTTAAATATAAGCCCTCTAGTGACTTTACCCTGCTCAATGCTACGTAAACTTGGCCTTTAGAAAATATACGTTTTCCAACGTCTACAACAGCCTTTTCCAAGGTGCATCCTTGTAGTTTGTGCACAGTCACTCCCCAACATAAAATCAGTGGTAGCATTTTACGCAAAATTTTGCCACTTCCTCTCAAACCGTCATATTCAGCCGTGCTAGGAGTTATCTGGACAGTTTTTTTTAAATGGTTATCAGGTTTTATAGTGCTGTCATCAAATTGAATATGCACAGCTGCGGGAAGTTCACCGGGCTCTAATTGTTCTCGCCTTAAAGCTGGCCAATCGATGCTCGTTACGGTGCCCATCGCACCATTAACGAGACCTCGACTTATGTTTAAGTTTTGTCTGAGCATTATTCTTGACCCAACACCTATGTGAAGCTTATTTACTAACCCTCCAGCCTTGTTAGGATCACTGGGAACGTGTTCGCCTTGAGGTTGTCGACCATATGTTTTGGTTTCAGTGGATGTGTCTACCGCTTGAATCTCATAGATCTTAGTAACCTTCGAAAGATTTTCACTCATTTTGTAATTGCATTGATTCACTTGTTTAATGGTAGGGTAGATTCTGATAACATTTTCATGATCATGTTCATTTTGTAACCGTCGACTATCTAAAATTGACAATTGCTCGACAGTTAATTGACCAACTCTTATATTGTTCAAAATATCCACAAATGTAGTATCATTTCCTTGGCGCATGTTTTCTCGTAACTCGATGAAACTAAAAAGTCTCCACAGGTGAGGCTCCGCTGAAAATTGATCGGGCTGTCTGAAACAATAAGACCCACCTGACATCTTTGCCACGGGAGGCAATTGCATGATGTCTCCGAATAACATTATGTTCACCCCACCAAAGAAATCTGCACTTTGTTTAACTTCTTGAAGCCGAATATGTATGTTTCTGAGAGACTGATACGGTACCATTGATATTTCGTCTATGATCAGCCAGTTTATGTTCCTCCATTTGACTCGCTCTCTTTGAAGTCGATCCCCGGACAATGGCCTCATTGTTGCTACTCGACCTTTTTCAATTGGCAACGAAAACGTTGAGTGCAACGTGCATCCACCGACAAGACGAGCAGCAACGCCAGTCGGTGTTGCTATCACTACACTATGGCGGTCTGTACAAAGTCTACAAATTTGTTCTACTATAAGCTTTAGTGTGAAACTTTTACCGCTACCTGCGCCACCAGTGACAAACATGCGAAGAGGTGCGGATCCCCTAAAATATCCACGACTCACGTTTACACAAAATTTATGACGCCAGTTAATAGTTTTACTCTGGCGAAACTAGATGGCGCCAGTAGTAAAAGTAAATCGCGGTATCGTTGCGTTTTTCTTTAAAAATCACATTTGTTGTATGGGAACCCCCTTAAATATTTGTTTTATATTGTTTTTATTAGTATTTGTTGTTATAGCGGCAACAGAATACAATATCTGTGGAAATTTCAACTGTCTAGCTATCACGGTTCACGAGCTACAGCCTGGTGACGGACGGACATGCAGACAGACAGACAGACAGCGAAGTCTCAGTAATAGGGTCCCGTTTTTATTATTACCCTTTGGGTACGGAACCCTGATTAACTACCTTTACCATCTAATACCTACTCAAACGTAATGTTGGTTTGTTATTAACTTATTGTGCAACTTTATTACGGACCACGCGAGCTGTACGACCGTAATATTATACATATTTTGACTTAAACAAAACGATATATATAGATATATATATATTTTTAAAATGTGCTCGACAAGACCTTTCTTTTGATACCTAACATGCGGTGATTATATTAATTTTATTTTTTTCGAGGGTAGAATCTGAGGTTTTAATTCCGTCATATAATATTTTGATAAAATGTATATACCCTACGACATCCGGCCTATTATTACGAATCTATTGACCCCTCATACATTAAAATCGGTTCAGTAGTTTAGGCGCTACGGTGGAACATACAAACATACATACATACATAGACTGCCAAAAACATTACCCTTCCTTTTGGCTTCGCCGTAGTCGGGTAAAAAGGACAAAATAACCTCACATACATACAGTGCCACAGACTTATCTTCTATACATACATATGAAATTCAATGTCCTGACTGACGGACTGACTGACCTATACAGGGTGCTCCGAGGAGGGGGTATTAAGCCGGAAGGGGGTTGTTCTAGAGGTGTAGGCGAACAACTTTTGTTCTACAAGTTTTGGAAATTCGAAGTAGTTTTCGAAAATTTTGAGTTTAAAGTTTGCATGAAAAACGGCTGTTTTTTTAGAGTTTGAGGTCATTGGCCTTAAGGTGCCCTTTTATTTAGTTTGGACCACTACAATCTAATGTTTTTTTTACAAAAACAGCTGTTTTTTTAGTGATACAACTTTAAAATTTTCGAAAAAAAGGTTCGAATTTCCAAAAGTCTTTAAATAAAAGTTGTTCGCCTGGACCTCTAGAACAACCCCCTTTCGGCTTAATACCCCCTCGTCGAAACACCCTGTATATCAACGCACAGCCTTAACCCAGGTTAAGGCCTCTAGGACCAGTCCTAGAGACATGAAATTTGAAGAGTGTGTTTTGTGGTGTGTTTGAAATTCCACCCCTAAGGAGGTGATAATGGTAAAGGGGGTCCAATATTGTATAAAACTTTTTATTATCTTAATCGATAGATATAAAAAACGGGGCAAGTGCGACACTCGCGCATAAAGGGTTCCGTACCACTATCACAATTGGATACGGAACCCTAAAATGGTTTACAACAACCAATTTTTAAATTTTATAGGAAAATATGAAATAAATATTTCGATTCTTACTCCCATCAAACGACCGAATCACTCAAAAAAAAAAAAGAAAAACCTTGGCACAAAGAAAATCTGAAACTTATAAGAAACTCTTTGGTAAGTGAAGGCAGACAGAGGCAGAGTGATATTTGACAGATAGGGCAGCCATTTTGAATTCCATGACCAACTCGATTTGTCCTGACCAATCAGAAGCGACCTCACATTGTACTAAACTCCTTGTTATTTTTGAAACACGTTTGTTGTATGGGAGCCCCTTTTAAATAATTGTTTTATTTTGTTTTTAGTATTTGTTGTTGTAGCGGCAACCGAAATACATCTTCTGTGAAAATTTCAACCTTCTAGCTATTACGGTTCATGAGATACAGCCTGGTGACAGACGGACAGACGGACGGACGGACGGACTGACAGACAGACAGCGAAGTCTCAGTAATAGGGTCCCGTTTTTACCTTTAGGTACGGAACCCTAAAAACTGACTTCAAAAAAGGACAAAATAACCTCACCTACATACAGTGCCACAGACATATCTTCTATACATACATATGAAATTCAATGTGTTGACTGATGGACTGACTGACCTATATATCAACGGACAGCCTAAACCTGGTCCTAGAGACATGAAATTTGAAGAGTGTGTTTTCTGGTGTGTTTGAAATTCCACCCCTAAGGAGGTGATAATGGTAAAGGGGGTCCAATATTGTATGAAACTTTTTATCATCTTAATCGATAGATATAAAAAATGAGACACGTACAGTAAAAGGCCGGGTCGGGTGGTATTGGGCGGGTTGTGTGTTTGTGGATGCGATAGTATTTTTTTACAAACTTCGACGTTTTTTTAACAAACAACTTAGATCGAGCTGTGCTATGTGTAACTTCGTGCAGTATTATTTGATAAAATGTTAAACATAATGAACACCAAGTGGTTACACCGGTAAAATTAGCTTAAATTAAATTCAACATCGCGAAAACTGATGTTAATCGATCAATCAGTCCATCCATCCACGCATCATTCCATCAATCAATTCATCCACGCATTAGTCCATCCGTCCATTCATCTACGCATCAGTCCATCAGTCAATCCATCCACGTATCACTCCATCCACCCACGCATTAGTCCATCCGTCCATTCATCTACGCATCAGTCCATCAGTCAATCCATCCACGTATCACTCCATCCACCCACGCATTAGTCCATCCGTCCATTCATCTACGCATCAGCCCATCAGTCAATCCATCCACGTATCACTCCATCCACCCACGCATTAGTCCATCCGTCCATTCATCTACGCATCAGTCCATCAGTCAATCCATCCACGTATCACTCCATCCACCCACGCATTAGTCCATCCGTCCATTCATCTACGCATCAGTCCATAAGTCAATCCATCCACGTATCACTCCATCCACCCACGCATTAGTCCATCCGTCCATTCATCTACGCATCTGTCCATCAGTCCTTTCATCCACTACTCGTATCCATCCATCAGTCTCTCAGTCACGAAAACAGAAGAAAAATGTCGTTAATTTGATGAATAAAAAACCCCCGACTTAAAAAATCTTCAAAGTTAAAACAAAACTAAACTTTAAAAAGGCAAAAATAATAACCCGAAAACAAATTTCATGTCTCTGAGTAGGTATGTGGTACCTTACGTTCCCGCGTCGGGGGACGCGGGAACGTTAGATACTATAAGCACGGGTCGGTTACCATCAACTTCTGTGACACATTCCCGCGTCCCCCGACGCGGGACCGTAAGGTACCACATACCTACTCAGAGACATGAAATTTGTTTTCGGGTTATTATTTTTGCCTTTTTAAAGTTTAGTTTTGTTTTAACTTTGAAGATTTTTTAAGTCGGGGGTTTTTTAAATTTTTAATTTAATTTTTTTTTATTTCACCCTTTTTGTAAAAGCGATTTTGATGAAACATGCTTATTGTTGTCACAAAAGTCACGTCCTTTTATTTGATACCCTACTCGGGTATATTTGAAAACATTCGGTTTTTATTTCCGAGTTTGACCCTACATATACTTTGAACGGCTGAACCGATTTTGATGAAACTTGCATATTGTTGTCACAACAGTCATGCTCTTTTATTTGATACCCCACTCGGGCATATTTGAAAACATTCGGTTTTTATTTCCGAGCTTCAACCAACATATATTATGAACGGCTGAACCGATTTTGATCAAACATAGCTAAGAACACTCGCGCAAAAGACACCTATTAAACAAAAAAAACTACATTCAAATCGGTTCATCCGTTCGTGAGCTACGATGCCACAGACAGATACACAGACAGACAGACAGACAGACAGACACACAGACACGTCAAACTTATAACACCCCTCTTTTTCCGTCGGGGGTTAAAAATAACTTTGTTTGACTTCACTTACCACTATTACACAATATCTTAGCACACATCGGCTTGAGAGGTAGCTCCGCCATCTTGGCGCCCAAGTCCGCGAGATTCCCGCGGGTATCTATCGCTTTTAGCGCGTAAAGTGTCTCTATACTGGAGAGGAGGCTCTTGGCGGGGGGAGCCGTGGGGAAACTGAACCTGGGGGGAGAAAAAACATTCGTTATCTAGAATTTTCTTCTGTTTTCGCGATGTTAAATAGATATGAAACTCATTTTTCGGTTTTAATCGCGTGGTGTTTATTACCTTTAGCATTTAAATGCTCAACCTTTTCAGTGTCAGTATATCGAGACCTGTAAAGGTCTTGAAATGTTGAGCGTTGAAACAATGCTAAAAGTAATAAACACCACGCGATTAAAACCTAAAAAAAATTAGTTTAGTTCCTATTAATTATCTAGTTCCTATTCACATATACCTTAGTTCACAATTGAAAGAAAAAAAGAAAAAAAAAAGTAAATAAATAAAAACTACTTAATTGGTCTGTTGTTTGAATTTGATAAATGGATTTTTTTGTTTATTTAGCTATTATTTTTTCAGCAACGTCATCTTCCTTGTCCTAATCCCATTTGGGGTCGGCCTTCCCTATGCTTTTTCTACATTTTGCGTGATAAGTTAAAGTATTTGTCGAAGTTTATATAGCTACCATTTTTCAATTTTATGATTTAACTTATATTACAATATTAAGATATAAATGGAGTTAAAAGAAATGCACAATGATTCTTCTATTTTATTGTTTTTAAAATAAAAAGTTCGATCCTCACTTGAGTAAGTTATGTATCCCCAACGCCTTGAGCTGTAACAAGATGGCGGCGAGGTCGCTGCGACACATCTCGGGTGGTACAGTCGGAGGCAAGCGGTTGTATTCTTCTTCCGTGTACAGTCTGAAATTAATAAATCTATATATCTATAAAATGTCTTGACAGACTGATGGATCAACGCACAGCCTAAACCGCTGATAGTAGAGAGCTGTTTGGTGAGTGTGTTCTTTATTATGATGCAGGCATCCGATAAGAAAGGATTTTTCAACATTCTTATGGGATCCGAATTAACGCAGGTGAAACATCGGAACACATCTAGTAATAAATAAATTAATGTATTTACAAAAGAAGTAAAAAGTTAAATTAAAAAGTAAAATATGTAGATCTGTTGTGTTGTAACCATAGTACAAGCCTAGTTGTCTAATTGTTAACTAGTTATTTATTAGCAAATTAATTTGGGCCTAGATTGCGCTGTGTGTGTGCTTGCAATATTTATTTATATCCGACTTATATTATAATTGCGAAAGATTAGACGTTTGCTAATGAACCGATTGCGAAGTTTAAGATATGAATAAACACACAGGCTTTTTATTCCGATATTCCCGCGGGATGAAGACTTTCGCGGGTGAAACCGCAGGGCGCTGCTCTGTTCTTCTCCAAGGTCCCAACTACCTCTATACCAAAATTCATCAATATCGGTTCAGTGGTTTAGGCGTGAAAATGTAACAGGCAGACAGAAACAGATTTACATTCGCATTTATAATTTATTAGTAACGATTTGGTAAAAAAAAACGATTACAAAGTAAACTATAGTACCTACTAAAACATAACAAAAGAACAATAAATTTACATATGCCTGAACTAGGTTAAATGCGAGAAAGGACAACACACAGACATATGACGACTTCTGTGGCGCGTCGTGCGAATGCCCGACTGCAATGCAGAAGGTTGCGGGTTCGATTCCCGCCGGGTGCAAGTATTATCGCTTAAAAATAAATATGTGTATCCGGTCTGGGTGTCCCTTTATGTATAATATGTATGTGTTTACAAAAGTAAAATAAATATAAGTATTATATCCGTTGTCTACACCATAACACGAGCTTAGTCGCTTACCACGGGGCTAGATGGCGCTGTGTGTTGTTCACAGAATTTATTTATATGACATACCTGTAACACTTCCCGGGGCTAGTTCTCCCCGCCCTCCCCGCGCGTTGTATCGCGTTGTTCTTGGAGATGGGGGTTATTGTAATACTCTCTACGCCGACGGAGGGGTCGAAAAATGGCAGCTTATGGAACCCACTGTCTATTACTGGAACGGACAAATATTATATTAAATATTAATACAAGCTAATCTGCAAAGAAGTCGGTAGATGTCGCTACGTGTCTCAGTTGCAATGCAAGCGCGAGGAAATGTATTCCATAATTTCAGCACGACAGGATGTGGCGCAATTGGCTAGCGCATTACACGGAATGTCAAGGTTGCAGGTTGATTGATTGATTTTAATGAGGAGGAACACTAACTTTTTATCCCGGCAGAGGGCGTTTGTCGACTAATCTTAGGTTTGAATTAGAACTGTCAAACAGGTGTTTTTTACAACTCTCGGCGCCAAATTGGCCATATCGGTCTGAGACCGAAAGAATAAAAAAAAAACTCGGCGTTTCCATTGGTGGAGGACCATCATCGAAAAAAAAAAGATCATCTGATGCCAGCGCCATCTACGTACAGCTTTGCGTGTGGCACCCCATTTGATTTTATTCATTAGGAAATTAAAAAAATCTAAAGGTAGGGGCATAGTCATGAGTGTCAAACATAATTGCTCTAATGTCTTTATCCAGGGAGGAAATCTTCGACTACGTTCGTATGGAGATAGAGTATGGAGACTATTCTCTTAAGGGTAAAGCCCTCTCATGAGGCGGCGCGAATACGGCGCCGCTCTCGTACGACGACGGACTACCCCCCGCCGCGCGCCGCCGTGAGCCATTTAGGTCATTTCTGACCACTCGCCGATCCGCCTCCTCCTTTGTGGACATGACGCCCTTCGCGAAGGTACGGACGGCTTGCCGAGCCTCGTCGCTGTCGACCATAGCGCGAACTACAGCCGGCAGCGACAAGTCGCGGCCAACGGCTCCCCTCAACGAGGTGGAACACGCAAAGCTGTGAGCAGATGGCGCTGTAGTCGACTGAGCATTTTTTTTAAATTTTGTGGTCCCGCCTGTACTGTGAAGTCAAGTTGGAGTCTTTGTGTTTTAGTGTTAAAATTATCTAAAAATAATCCATTTATGTCGGTGTCTTGTTAAGTCTCAAAGAAAAACATCTTTATAAAAAATGCTCCTACTACATTAAGGCAGTTTAATTTAAATATAAACGTAAATATAAATGAAACCGCCCGCCGAGAGTTGTGAAAATAGCTACTATTTGACAGTTCTTATTTCAAATTTAGATCAATCGAACATCGCCCTCTGCCGGGATAAAAAGTTAGTGCTCCATTCACGCCGTCCCTGCGTAATGCGTATACGGCACAGGAACTTGCCGCAGCATCCCTGTGCCGTAAGCAGTTGAGTGAGGCGGAACGAGAGGTCCACTGCTGGACATAAGCCTTCCCTCATAGATTTCCAGATGCTTCGGTTATAAGCGGCCTGCATCCACCGTGAACCCGCGGCCTTAACCAAGTCGTCCGTCCATTTCGTTGGTGGCCATTCCCCTTTGGACAATAGAGGCCTAATAGCCTCAATTGTCCAAAGGCCGGATCTCGGTTGTTCCAGCCGTGTCCGCCACACCTCCATTTAGGCCTATTGGACCTCTCTTTGCCCCGGTCGGTCGCCCCAACTTCGCGCGTCCTCGCGCCACTCGTAGAGTAACGCGAGGTTACTCGTAGAACAAAAGTTGTTCGCCTAGACCTCTAGAACAAACCCCTTTCGGCTTAATACCCCCTCCTAGGAACACTCTTTATAACTTACCATAGACAACCCCAGCTATAGTGACACTCGTCTCTGCTATATTGGTAGCTAACACCACTTTTCGTACATTTCTGTCTGCTGATTGGAATACTCTGAGGAAAGATATTAGGTATATTATTTACTAACTGAATGTTTACAATGCTTAGTTTGTTTTGAAAAAGCTCAATATTTCGATGTAATAATCATACGGAGAGTATCATAATTTTAGGAAGAAATATATATCGATCATATATAGCTTTGCACTGGCAGTCTTGCGTAAAGTTGGGAAAGAGAATGGCTCGATAAATTTATAGATAATAGACAGTTTGATACGTCATCGAGCATATTTCGTGGCTACGCAAGGAGAAGGTAATTACCACCTCCTCTTTCATTGACATATCAACCTCAGTGCCGATCGCCGGCTTGACAGAAACGTCAAAAAATCCGTTTTTAAACATTACACAAAATGCGTTTATGCATTTTTCAGCACTGTTAAAATTATAATAGCAATAACAAAAGATAAAAACATATCGTTTCACCAGAAAGCAAGACAGTAATTAATTGTTTAAAATATAATCTGTTTTTACGAAAGGGATAACAATAGTTCCGACAGTATAGTCTGTAAAGGAAAGTGACGTCGAGGAAAGAGCGAGACGTACATATATAATTTTAGGTGATTGCGAAAGAGACAACAATAGTTGTGACAGTATACTGTACATTAAAACTCGTTGTTTGATCTGTCACCAGTCATCAGTTGTCAGTCTTATTTTGTGCCGTTTTTATTGGAAGCGATGTACTGAACATGCCGGTTCCATATATATTTCATTTCTCTGATGGTAGGTAGTATTTATAAATATATTTTTCTTTATTTTTGTAAGTGGCCTCACGCACTACTAGCGGTCTGCCGAGTTCTTTCGGCTAGCTGTTAATGTGTGGGACCCTTTCAAATTTAGGTAGTTAGTAATTTTAGTTTTGTTGTTTAGATTTAGTATGTATTGTTTTGTGATTTTTTTGAAGTTCAGGTGTGAAATTACTCAAAATTAATAATGACAGTTTGTTTTGGTTTCAATAAAAAAACGATAATATGCTATCCTTTCGATGTAGCGTATTTCGCTACAGTAACCTTTCGATGGGACATTTTCGATGTAGCGTTTTTTGATATTATACTCTACTAGCTGCGCCCGCGGTTTCACCCCCGTAAGTCCCGATCCCGCGGGATTTACGAGATCAAAAGTAGCCTTCTCCTAGGTCCTATTTATATCTATACCAAAATTCATCAATATCGGTTCAGCGGTTAAAGCGGACAGACAGACAGACAGAGTTATTTTCGCATTTATAATATTAGTAAGATAACCTGTCAGTAAACAGTATTTAAAGCTTAGATTAAAACAAAAAACTAAAGATACGGTACCTAGTCTCGGAAAATGAGACGATAAAACTGCGTCTAGCTGACGCACTAGCCTCAGTCGTATGTCGAACCGTTGCTGCGATTGTCTTTTTGAAATCCCTTTTTGATTATTTACAAATTCTTAAAGACAAATGTTATTAAATACAATAATTTTATGATAATTCTAGCTAATTTTTCGAATACGCAATGTTAGAATATACCGTATCTACTATTTTTGTTTTCATCTAAGATTTAAAGAGTGAATAATTAGCACTTACTTAATCTGCGCATAGTGCGGCAAACTGCCGTACATCGGCAACACTAACAGGTCTGAGGTTTGAATCCCGCTCGCGTAATTCCGTCTACTCTTGTTTTGTTCGTTGTTTGTCTGTGCGTAGGTTTGTAGCGAGTCTAGTGCTTGGGTTATTTCTTCCTGGAATTAAGAGAAAATTGGTTTTTAGGGTTCCGTACCTTAAGGTAAAAACGGGACCCTATTACTGAGACTTCGCTGTCTGTCTGTCTGTCTGTCTGTCTGTCCGTCCGTCCGTCCGTCTGTCCGTCTGTCCGTCTGTCACCAGGCTGTATCTCATGAACCGTAATAGCTAGAAGGTTGAAATTTTCACAGAAGATGTATTTCGGTTGCCGCTACAACAACAAATACTAAAAACAAAATAAAACAATTATTTAAAAGGGGCTCCCATACAACAAACGTGTTTCAAAAATAACAAGGAGTTTAGTTCAATGTGAGGTCGCTTCTGATTGGTCAGGACAAATCGAGTTGGTCATGGAATTCAAAATGGCTGCCCTATCTGTCAAATATACCAGTCTGCCTTACTTACCAAAGAGTTTCTTATAAGTTTCAGATTTTCTTTGTGCCAAGGTTTTTTTTTTTTATTGAGTGATTCGGTCGTTTGATGGGAGTAGAATCGAAGATAAATATTTCATATTTTCCTATAAAATTTAAAAATTGGTTGTTGTAAACCATTTTAGGGTTCCGTATCCAATTGTGATAGTGGTACGGAACCCTTTGTGCGCGAGTGTCGCACTTGCCCCGTTTTTATTATTCTGGTTTAGGCCTCTGTAGTAGGCCAAAACTGATTTTTCTCGGACGGTTAACTGTAAAATTCATTTGAAACATCAGTTTTGAAAACAATACTCAATAAAGTTGAGGATATATACTAGGTCCTGATTACAGAAAGTTCTCTCGATAGAATAAAATCACAATCACACAAAAGATAAATTTTACAAATAAATAGCTCTAGTCAGTCAATATTTTACTAATACTAATAAAACTTTGTAGATGATCTGATCTTAGTTCAATGCAGGGCTTCGTTGATTTGAAATGAAAAATTAATGTTTTACTATTGTGTAGTTACCTATTATTTGCTTTTACGCTCTGTCCTGCAGTTTCACCAGCGTAAGTCCCGATCTCGTGTGACTTTCGAAAAAACCCTTTCTTATCGGATGCCTACATCATATAGAGACCAAATCCCATCTCTCTACTATCAGCGGTTTAGGCTGTGCACTGATCAGTCAGTCAGTTAGGACAAAGCATTTTATAAACATACTAGCAGTGCCCGCGACATCAATCTCCTAATTTTTTTTTAAATATAGTATAGCATATAGCCTTCTTCAATAAATGAGACTATCCAACACTGAAAGATTTTTGCAAATCGGACCAGCGTTAGCGCATTCAAACAAACAAACAAACTCTTCTTCTATAGATAAGATAGCTGCGTCCTCCGGTTTCACCCGCGTAAGTCCCGATCCCATAGGAATATCGGGTTTAGAAGTAGCTTATGTAATTCCCTCGTAACGTAGCTTTTATTGGTAAAATATTTTTTGAAATCAATCTTTTGGCTTCAAAGACTAACCCCAAAATACATACACTAGCAGCTCCCCGCGGTTTCACCCGCATAAGTCCCGATCCCGTGGAAATATCGGGATCAAAAGTAGCCTATAGCCTTCCTCAATAAATGGACTATCCAACACCGAAAGAATTTTTCAAATCGGTCCAGTGGTTCCTGAGATTAGCGCGTTCAAACAAACAAACAAACAAACAAAAAAACAAACAAACTCTTCCGCTTTATAATAGTAATAGATACATGACCAACGTTACCTCTTTATAATCTTCTAATATATAAAATTTCCATGTCACAATGTTAGTTACCGTACTCCTCCGAAACGGCGCGACCGATTTTTATGAAATTTTGTATACGTATTCAGTAGGTCTGAGAATCGGCTACTATCTATAATTTATAAGGCAAAACAACGTTTGCCGGGTCAGCTAGTATTAGTATAGATAAGATAGAGATGCACCGTGCGAACCCGGGGCGGGTCGCTAGTTACAACTACATACCTGTGAAGTCAAGAACGCCAATATATCCCCAAAGGGTTCGTTTTCGTGTATCTTTGTGACTGTCTCTACTGTAGCCTGAACGTAGTCCGGGACCGGTTCTGGAGTAGAAATGATAAATACAAATCAATATAATATTAGTATAGACACATAGTTATTTTATTTTTTGTACGCTTATCCTATTTCTCATCCTATCCTAATATAATAAACGCGAAAGTTTACAAGTATGTATGTGTGTATGTGACTTTTTTACTCTTTTGGGCAAAAGCTTCTGAACCGATTGCGATGAAACTTGAAATATAGACAGCTGGACCAGAGACCTGAAATAACACATCGGCTACTTGTATCCCGCGAAACTCGCTGCTAGTATACCAATATTATAAAGCTGATGAGTTTGCTTGTTTGTTTATTTGAACGCGCTAATCTCAGAAACCGTTGGTCTTATTTGAAAAAATCTTCCAGCGATCGATAGTCCATTTATTGAGGAAGGCTAATTTTGATTCAGATATTCCCACGGGATCGGGACTTACGCGGGTGAAACTACGGGACTGCATCTAGTGTATAATATGTGTACATTTACAAAAGACAAATAAATATAAGTATTATATCCGTTGTCTAGTCACCGTAACACAAGCTTAGTCGCTTACCACGGGGCTAGATGGCGCTGTGTGTTGTTCACAGGATTTATTTATTTATTTTACTATAGAGGTGTTCGGACTAGCTTGGGTACGGATTATCGAGGCCCTACTGTAGGTAAATTTTCCCTATTTTACCCGACTGCCGAAGGAAGGTTTTGTATTACCTTGAGTATAAAAAACTTCAATATGATGTTTCCTGCCCTGCATCGCCATTATGACCGAAGTGCTATGTTTCCCGGACTTCTTGTCGGAAATGTCGAAGAAATCCTTGAGAGACTCCGCGTCCATTGTGGCTGACGATATTACCAGTTTCAGGTTTTTGCGTTTCTGGAAAAAAAAAACAATTAAATAGATTTTTCTTCTCTTTTCGCGATGTTGTATTGAAATTAAAGACATATTTCGGTTTGAATAAACACCACGCTATTCAACCGAAAAATGTCTTTAATTTCAAAGACAAAATCAATTAAAAGTTTCATAATTGTATACTTAGGCCTAGGAAAGTTAGTTTTTAAGGGTTCCGTATCCAGAGGGGAAAAAACGGGACCTTTTTCCTAAGACTCCACTGTCTGTTACTAGAATGTATCTTATGAACCGTGATAGCTAAACTATTATAATATTCACAGATGATGTATTTCTGTCGCCGTTATACCAACAAATACTAATAATAGAATTTTAAGGAGCTCCCATTTAACGTGGGTTTTTGTCTGAAAATGTTACGGACCCTTTCATGCGCGAGTCCGACTCGCACTTGACCGGTTTTTTTTCCAGTATGTAGAGCATTATTACTACAATGCTCTAGATCAGGGGTTCTCAAACTGGGGGGCGCAGACATATTTAAAGGGGGGCGCGGGCCACCTGTGCAGTTAATACCTGCGATCGCTGAGAAAATGCATTCCAGACGGCTCGATACGACTAATGAAATTAGATGAAATTGACGCCTGTGAAGAACATAATATTGTTTCCTCAGTCGGCCAATATCAGCCTCTAAGCTGGCAGTGACCAAAAGCGCTAATCCTCACGGGCGCTTATAAAGGTATTTGGTACAACTTACCAAATAACTTTTGTAAGACTGAATAAATTTAATGAGCAATAAAAATCCTTATTTTGAATACTTTTTTATCCTGACCTGACAATCTGGACTGGAGGACGGGGGGGCGCGACTCAAATAAGTTAGGGAACCCCTGGTCTAGATCAACAAACTAGAGCATTGTAGTAACGCCAGTGTTAAGTTTTTTTTTATGTCGATACGAAGTAACGCCGGATCAGCTGGTGTCAAATAGCTTACCTTAGCAATTTTCTTCAACAGACCCATTAGAACATCAGTCATTTGAGTTCGTTCGTGGACCTAAAACAGAGAAAATTATAAAATAACCAGCACAATCCCGGGGTTTTACTCGCGTAAGTCCCGATCCCGTTTGAATATCGGGATCAAAAGTAACCTATGTCACTCAGAGTGAATGTAGCTTTCTAATGGTGAAAGAATTTTTGGAATCGGTTTAGTAGTTTTTGAGTTTATTCGTTACGAATATACGACACACATACACACATAAATACAAATCTTTCCTCTTTATAATATTACGTATTGATTACTAGCTGCGTCCCGCGGTTTCACCCGCGTAAGTCCCGATCACATGGGAATATCGGGATCAAAAGTTGCCTATGTTTTCTTCGATACTGTAGCTTTCTATTAGTGAAAGAATGTTTGGAAATCGGTCCAGTAATTTCGGAGCCTATTCGTTACAGACAAGCGAATCTTTTCTCTTTATAATATTAGTATAGAAGAATAGATATATATACCTACCAAACTGTTGCATTGAAGTTTATATCAGGCGTAGCAATTTTATTTATTTAACAAATATTATCCATAATAACTATACTCTATTTCAGAAACTTAGATCAAAAATGTAAACAAAGAACTGTAAGTATCAAAGGAAAAAGTAAATAAATCACTTTCAAATAAACGTATGTGATTTTTGATTACATGTTTGATTTAAGATTCTGTAAATGTATATGAATAGGATTAAAAATGTACCTCATCTAAAACGATACAGGAGTACTGCATCAAAAGCGGTGAAGCAAACATCTCTCGCAAAAGTACGCCTTCGGTCATGAACTGAAACAAATATTTACAAAAATTTAGAGGCTCGCGTAGTCTAGTTGGAAAAGATGAAGATGAGTTCAAGTTCCGCCGCGAGTGAATTCTGAAGGCGTATTTTCCCTTTAAAATATTTCCAGTAAAACTGCTAAACTAGTAACTTATTTTTTAAATTTAGAAAACAATTAATAACATAACAATATTTAATATTCTATTTTTAAGTGTTTAAGCCTGCACTGGGCTTTCATAGAAATATTTACAAAAAACATGCCTAAGTTGTAATAGATGAAGCAATACTTGCGAAAATACAGCGTATGAGTCACCGACGCCGGTAGACTAATTGGTCAAGTCGTACTCCCGGTTTGAGTAAGATGCGGATTCGAATCCAGCCCTGCGGCTATCGTGCGTTGTGTTTTTGCAGCAGTATTGTTTCTTTAAAATATTTCTATTACAATATTTAGTACTGAATTTCCTTTGAATAATAGTGTATTATTCAATAAGTGAATAAAGGACATATTAAAAAAAGGGTCATGGATGAATCACTCGCGTCGCTCAGGATTCTGGCGAATCCTTCACTTGTTCGTGATTCATGACCCTCAATGTAAATCCGTACTTTATTCAAGAGCTGCAGAAAATACCACGACTACGAGAAAAAGAAAAGTGTTTTTATGTCGAGTATTCTTTGCGCAAGGAGGTTGTACTAGTTTCGAGATGGAGGTCGAATATATTGGTGTTTTCTAAGTTCAAACACATAAATAGTGATTAAAGGGCCTTAGAGTTCGAATCCCGCCGGATATGATTTTTTGAAAGCATCCCTAAGAATGTTTTTAAACAATATCTTTAAGTGTGTTTAAACACTTTCAGAAATCGTTTAGGTCGTTTAGTTTCGTTTATATGTTGGAATGCATCATCTCAACGCTGTAATAATTTCTATGAAAATAGAAAATTTCGAGCTGAGTTGAACTGTTTTGGTGTTTTTGGTAGCGATTATAAAGCGATAATCTATCTATCTATCTGTCTATCATGGTTATTATCAAAATGAGTGCAGCTCTATTGTGTCAGCAATCTCAATTTGTTGATAAAACTGCAGTACATCAAAAACAATACATACTCCAATTGTTATCTATACTTGTTTTAATGCCAATTGATTAAGTACCCAAGTGCGAGTCGGAGTCCCGATCGAAGGGTTACAGATATAAAAAAACCCGGCCAAGCGCGAGACTCGCGCACGAAGGGTTCCGTACCACTATCACATTTGGGTATGGAACCCTAAAATTAACACTGGACCAACCAATTTGTGAACGCGACGCTAACGTTACAATGTATGTAACCATTGACGCACGTCTTTCTCCAGTCTCACTAGATGGTGCTAGTGGTTAAAATACATCGCGGTATCGTTGCGTTTTCATGTACCTCGCGTTTGTTTACGTTTGATGTATGGGAGCCCCTATTAAATATTTGTTTTATTTCGTTTTTAGGCTACAAAACTACATCATCTGTGAAAATTTCAACTGTCTAGCTATTTCAGTTCATGAGATACAGCCTGGTGACAGACGGACGGACAGACAATGAAGTCTCAGTAATAGGGTCCCGTTTTTACCCTTTGGGTACGGAACCCAAATTAAGTTTGTTGTATGGGAGCCCTATTTAAGGTCAAGCATCTATTACCGCGCGGTAGCTAGCTCGAGTCGCGGGCGGCGTCGCAACGACGACGCGTCGTAAGCGCTAAAACAGTATTTGTGGATTAATATTAATTAATATTGCTAACTAGGTAAAACTGTTATTACCAATTTGAAGTAAAGATTACTACTAATCAATACAGGAAATATCAGTGTTCAAACATAACCAGTATCGTTGTAAAATAAAAATCTCTAGGTATTTTAACGAGTGGTTTTTTTTTTAAAGTTAACTAATAATGTAAACAGAACTACCAAAATGAAGGCAAAAGAAGGATAAATTAAAGGGTATAATTTAGACGGTCACCAAAATTATTTTTAAGACTCTAAGCCTAGGCACTAAATAAAATAAACAACTCCAAAAAAAAAATTGTCTTTTTTAAAAGGGCCCATAAGTATTAAATATTATGATCCAAAGTAAATGAAATAACGTCAAAAAAATCGCAAGCCTTGCACAAATATTATTTTTGATTCCTAAAATGGATTAACGGTCACCAAATTCTGCCTAACTCAAAGTGTTTAACGCCTTGCGCCACTAGATGGCGCTACTAAATATAATGCAACACGCTGAATCGCGCTATCGTTGCGTCTCAGCTAATTGTATGGGTAAGCCTTGAATATTTTTTGTAATGAGTTTTGTTAGAGGTAAAATAACGTAGTGTGTGTGACAATACAGTGTACTAGTGAGTTAGTAGTGAGTTTTATTTTATAGTCCCCTCAACCCCCTCTAGAGAGGATACATTGGTGCCGAAACCCGGGACGATTGAGAGTGAACAAAGTGACTAAGTGTTGTGATTAACGGATTGTGGACCTTATTACCGTGAGTACTTTAACATACAAAAAGTGAAGTGATTAAAAGACTTGTAAAATTTTAAAATTTATAGATTACTGGACTTAGAAAATTTGCGATAATTTTGGACTTGTAAAAAATCTGTGAAGTTATTCTATGGACTTAGAATAATTTGGATAAAAAATTTGGACACTTGTAAAATTTTAAATTTCATAGATTATCAACATAGAAAAATTTACTCTATACAGGACTTGTAAAATTTTCAAGTTTATATTTTCAACTTAGTACAAATTTACTATATACGGGACTTGTGATTTTTTTGCGATTGTATGCTATAGACTTAGCGCAATTTTCAGATAACATTGTTAAATACTAAGTTTAGAAGTGTTGACCTTACCAATACAAAATGTCTGAGTCGGAGGCAAGTACGAACGAGCGAATACAAGCCATCGCATTAAATCAGGAAGAGTTGGCAAGACTGATTACAAAAGCTAACAACAACTATAATAAGTCCCCTAAGTCGAGAAAAACAGCAGGATACATAGAAACAAGACTAGAAGGGTTGAATGAATCATGGAAAACATTTATGAACAATCACAATGAACTTACTAGTGCACGCAAAGAGGATCGAGATTTGCCTTATTTTAAGGAGAATGTATTCGACAAAACGGAGGAGATATATATGGATTACAAAACAAAACTAAAGGAGGATATGAGTACAGTATCTGCTCCGGCTAGTGCGATACAAATTACCGGCAATGCGAGTACAGAAGAAACAAAGTTACCACAAATAAATCTGCCTACATTTTCAGGAAGTTATACGGAATGGCAAACATTCCATGACTTGTTCGCGTCTATTATTCACAGAAATCCAAAACTGAGTCCAGTTCAAAAACTGCATTATTTAAAAGGATGTCTACAAGGTGACGCTGAGGAAGTTGTGAACAATTTTTCTATTACGGATGCAAACTATGAAGAGGCGTGGCTTGAGTTGAACAGGTTGTACCAGAACAAGAGATTTAATGCCAACGAGTTACTGAAAAAACTTTTCGGACAGAAAGTTGTTCCAGCGGGTTCATCAAATGGAATCAAGCAGCTCATAAATACTACTTGCAAATGCTTGAAAGGTTTTGCGTCGTTGGACATAGACACAAGTACGTGGGATGTCATCATTATACACATCGTGGCATCAAAGTTAGACAATGACACTCGGTGTCACTGGGAGACGAGCCTTTCAAAACACGGAACAAATGAGCTGCCAACGTTTGAGGAGATGAAGAAATTTTTGGAGTCGAAATATAAAACGATGGAGATTTTGAGTGTGACGACAACCAATAAGCCCGTTAATACGACAAAACCGAAAGTTTTTCATTCTATGAGTACATCGCCCAAGACTATATCTTGCGCTATGTGTAGTGGAGATCATCACATTCATCATTGTAAAGAATTCTTTAAATATACGCCGAAAGAGAGGTCAGACTTCGTTCAGAATAAGAAATTATGTTTTAACTGTTTTATGCCGAATCATGCCGTCATGAAATGCAACCATCCAATCAATTGTCGTAAATGCGGCCGACGTCATCACACACTACTGCACATTAATAAAGAGAGTCACGAAGTGACAAAGGAGACGAGAAATGTTTCGCAGCCAGAAACAAAACCTCAACAGACTTCAATAATTTCAACATTTGCGAGAAACTTTTCACCCTGCGACGTTCTATTAGCAACTGCCGAGGTTAGAGCTACAGCGGTTAACGGAGTTACTTATTTTGCACGAGCTTTAGTCGATCAGGGGTCACAAGCGTCATTTATTTCAGAGAACACTGTGCAAATACTGGGACTTAAACGCACACCAGTCCATGGCTGGGTGTCAGGAGTAGGAAATGGTCAAACCCGAGTTAAATATGTAGTTTCACTGTGTATTCAAGCACGCCATCATCCTAACAGTACAATCTCAGTTAACGCATATGTGTTAAATACCCTTACATCGATGCTTCCCTCAAAAGTGGTTCACGCACCGGATTGGTCAGAGTTACAAAACTTAACTCTGGCGGATCCTAAGTTCACAGCCCCTAGTAAAATTGATATTTACTAGGAGCCGAGGTATTTAGCGAAATTATACTAAGTGGTGTTATAAAAAATCCGTCGAGAAATTTAATAGCCCAAAATACGGTTCTCGGCTGGATTGTTTCAGGAAAACTTTCGCCAAATACAACATCGGAACCTCGAGTGATTAGCATGCATATACAAGTTACGAGTACAGACGATTTATTGAAGAGATTCTGGGAAATTGAAAAGGAGCCAGATACTACCAACACGAAACAATTAAAAACAGATGAAATTCAATGTGAAACAATCTTTCAAAACACAACAGAGAGAAGAACCGACGGAAGGTTTATAGTTCGATTACCTTTTAACAGTGAGGATCCAGAGTGTCAATATGGCCAGTCATTAGAAATAGCTAAAAAAAGATTCATGTCACTAGAAAGAAAATTGAGTAGGAATCCTAGTTTGTATAAGGAATACGCGAAGGTGCTAGATGAGTACCTGGAATTGGATCATATGAGACTTGTGCCAGAAGAAGATATTGATAATCCTAACGCAGTCTACCTGCCTCACCATGCAGTCGTTCGCGAGGATAAAGATACCACAAAGGTTCGAGTTGTCTTTGACGCGTCCTGCAAAGGTGTAAATAATGTGTCACTCAATGACGATCTTCTTGTTGGTCCAAAACTTCAGCAGGATCTGCATCAACTGTTACTGAGATGGCGTATTCATCGAATTTGCATTACTGCGGACTTGGTCAAAATGTATCGTCAAGTAATAGTCAACAATAAAGATATAAATTATCAGAGGATTTTATGGAGACCAAATGTAAATGAATCCATGAAGCATTACCAACTATTGAGGTTAACGTTTGGAACTGCGTGTGCACCGTACTTAGCGGTAAAGACCGTACAAAGTCTAGCTGAGTCTGGAAAGGAAAATTATCCTAAAGCAGCTGAGATTACAAACAATGATTTATATATGGACGACCTTATGACAGGCTGTGAGACAGAAACTGAGGCTATTTCTATTTTTGAGGATATGAACAAGTTAATGGAAGCAGCCGGATTTGAATTTCAGAAATGGAGTAGCAATTGTGATTCTTTAATGCAGCGAATGGGTGAGGAAAAGACACGAGAAGGAAAAGCTGTGGTGCTTAGGAACGACATGACATTGAAGATTTTAGGAATCACTTGGAACAGAGTGGAGGATAGATTTGAATACCAAATTAAACTGCCGTCAATGGATCTTCCTGTGACAAAACGTAAGGTGGTGTCGGATGTTGCACGCCTATTTGACCCATTGGGGTGGGTGGCTCCAGCGATAACAACAGCTAAAGCTTTCATGCAGAAGCTTTGGTTGGCAGGAATAGAATGGGATCAGGAGTTACCTAAGCCTTTACTTCACGATTGGATCACATATCGCGGGAAACTAGAGGAGCTTTCAAAATTCAATATTCCGAGATGGGTAGGAGCAAGCACAGGTGACAACCTTTTTGAACTACAGGGATTTTGCGATGCGTCGAGTATTGCTTACGCAGCAGTCATATATTCGCGGGTGATAGATAACCAAGGTAATGCACATGTCAATTTGCTTACTGCAAAGACAAAAGTGGCTCCCGTAAAACAAGTGTCTATCCCACGCTTAGAACTGTGTGGCGCTGTGTTACTGGCTAAATTATTACGCGACGTATCCCAGGTACTAGGAGTAAAGAACGAGAACATACGAGCATGGACTGACTCTTCAGTGGTTCTTGCGTGGTTAAGCAGTCATCCTAGCAAGTGGAAGACGTTCGTCGCAAATAGGACTTCCGAGATACTAACGATCATGGATGCCAGTCAATGGTCACACGTCCGTACAGGAGATAATCCAGCGGACTGCGCATCTCGTGGTATTAATCCAAACGAGTTAGTCAACTTAGAGATATGGAAGAGTGGCCCCAAGTGGTTGAAAGATAAAGTTATAAACTACAATAGAGGAGACTTGAAGAAAACAATATTAGAAGAAAAAGGAAATAAGACAGTTTGTCTAAAAGCTACTTTCGAAGAAGAGAATATTTCAGAGGAGATTATAGATAGATTTTCGTCATTTAGAAGATTGCTGAGAGTTGTGTCATATTGCTATAGACTTTTTTTGCCAAAAGATAAGCGTCGTAATATTTCAGAAACAATAACAGTTGAAGAAACGGAGAATACTACATACAAATTAATTAAAATAGTTCAGTCTATTCAGTTCCGAGAAGAAATGGAGAATATCAGATCTCATGGACGTGTTATGAAAAAGAGCTCGCTTCACACTCTTTGTCCCATATTGGATTCCAAGGGGATTCTAAGAGTTGGTGGACGCATAGAAAAAGCTAAGCTTAAGTTTGAGACGAAACATCCAATCATATTGCCTGATAAGAGCAATCTTACCAAGTTAATAGTATTGGATGCACACTTCAAGACACTCCATGGAGGTCCACAAGTTATGCTTAATTACATAAGATCCAAATATTACATAATAAGAGCTAGAGATCAAGTTAAGAAATGTTTTAGACAATGTACTACATGCAGAAGATATTCTTCAGCTAACAAAACACAACTCATGGGACAGATACCGGAAGTGAGATTAACTCCCAGCAAACCATTCAAATCAACCGGAGTTGATTACGCTGGACCGATAAATGTCAGATTTGCACCTGGCAGAGGATCAAAAGCTTATAAAGGCTACATATGTCTTTTTATATGCATGGTCACTCGCGCCATCCATTTAGAGGTAGTATCGGATCTCACATCCAAAGGTTTTATTGCCGCTTTCAGACGATTCACGTCAAGGAGAGGTCGTTGCACAGACTTGTATAGCGACAACGGTACCAATTTCGTTGGTGCAAATAAACAACTACTAGATATGCTACGTACTGTTCAAGTTGAATGGCCCAACGAAATTGTTAATCTTTTGACACTGGAGTCGACGACGTGGCATTTTATACCTCCACAAGCACCGAATTTTGGTGGGTTGTGGGAGGCTGGTGTCCGTAGCGTGAAAACACATTTGAGGAAAGTTATCGGGGAGAGTACTTTAACTTTTGAGGAGTTAACGACAGTGCTGACACAGATTGAGGCATGCCTCAATTCACGCCCTATGTCAATATTGAGTAACGATCCGGGTGACCCTCTACCACTGACACCGGGTCATTTTCTGGTAGGAGAGCCATTGTTAAATATTTGTGACAGTTATTATGATGATGATTCTTTTGTGGGCTTAGATAGGTGGGTATTATGTCAAAAAATGGTTTGTGGTTTTTGGAGAAAATGGTCGAAAGATTATTTGCTTAACTTAAATCAACGTTATAAGTGGAACGATAAGCTAAAAGAACCTAATGTTAATGATGTTGTTGTTATTCGAGAAGATAACGTTCCACCAGCTAAATGGGTCTTGGGAAGAATTGTCGAAAAACACCCAGGCTCAGATAATTTAACTAGAGTTGTATCACTAAAAACTGTAAAGGGTATATTAAAACGCCCCACTAGTAAAATTACTGTTTTGGTTTAAATCTTACTTATATTTTAAGAGTTTGTTTTTTATGCTATGGTGGGCGGTGTTTGTAATAGGAATAAGATGTTTTTTTTATACTTCGGTCATGGTGGGCGGTAACTAGTAACTTCATATATACTTACCATACCTACTAGTTACTGGTCATGTTACTACATGATTGATTGATTTTTTTTATTCTTTTAAATTTACATACTTGTATATTTTGAGGATTAGTCCTAACTTTTTTTTATGTAAGTAAACCTTTATATGTTACAATAGCTTGAGTTCAAAGGTTTGTGAAGGACAAGTCCTTGGTGGGCGGAATGTTTAACGCCTTGCGCCACTAGATGGCGCTACTAAATATAATGCAACACGCTGAATCGCGCTATCGTTGCGTCTCAGCTAATTGTATGGGTAAGCCTTGAATATTTTTTGTAATGAGTTTTGTTAGAGGTAAAATAACGTAGTGTGTGTGACAATACAGTGTACTAGTGAGTTAGTAGTGAGTTTTATTTTATAGTCCCCTCAACCCCCTCTAGAGAGGATACACAAAGATTAATATTACTACCAAAAATTTTACTCCAAAATAGTTTGAAGTGATCCAAAATACATTATTTGATCCCAGACTACTTTAATGTAAGACTAAAATTTTATTATTTTGCCTTTTTTAAGGCATTATAAAAACTCAAATACGGAGCACCCCGACTAGGTTAGGTTAATGTTAGAACATGATTACACGCAGCGCTTTGGCGAGCGAGCGAAGCGAGCGTGCCTCGGCAGCGGTCGCCGAAGCGCCTAATACTATAAATAATAACATTATTTAGCATAATGTTTATTTATTCTGTAATTCTGAAATTCACTAAATATACTGGGGTTTGGGAACCCCAGTATATTTAGTGAATTTCATATAACAATAAATAAGCGACGTACGTTTGGGAAGCCCAGTATATTAATTGGTATTCGAGAAATATTCTAGCGATCGTTAGCTTTTTAGCCTAGCAAAAATTACCAAATTAGAACTCATGGTATAATATAATTGGTAACATCTAAGTAGTGACAATATATAATCTTTAGTCTAAAGTGTATTTTATAGGCGTCCATATATTTTTATGGCAGTCATTGATACGAAAAAAATGTTTTATTTCATAATATTTTAGGAAACGTAATTTGGTGACTATTTATCCATTTTGGTAACTGTTTAGAATTTTTTGGTAATAAAATAGGTACTTTTTTGGGCGGCGTTTAAACACAAGCCTAAATTAAATACCAATATATAGCGTAACTTCAATACAACGAATCGCAAGGGGACAACTAAATATTCGTTATATCAAGTAACTAGCTGCGTCCCGCGGTTTCACCCGCGTAAGACCCGATCCCGTGGGAATATCGGGGTTAAAAGTAGCCTATAGTCTTCCTCAATAAATGGACTATCCAACACTGAAAGATTTTTTAAATCGGACCAGCGGTTGCTGGGATTACCGCGTTCAGACAAACAAACTCTTCAGCTTTATAATATTAGTATATGGATTTATTATACTACTAAGGTTTGTTATGTTGAGGTTAGATTGGTTTAAAATTCGTTATAATGAGGTAAAATAAATAGTTTTAGTCACCTCAACATTACGTACTAAGAATCGTTATAAAGAGGTAAAAACGAGTCAAAACTTGGTATTGGTGTTCCTAATAAATAAATAAATAAAGGTTTTGGGATGACAAAATTCGTTAATTAGAGGTGATTACACTTTTTTTTAAATAGTTGAGAATTCGCTATAAAGAGGGAGGTCGCAAAAAATATTCGCAATGTAGAGGTTCCTATATTTTATATTGACTCTTATGGGCAAATCAGGGGCATTTCAAAAAAATAGTTAAATAGAGGAATTCGATAAATTATTGAGGTTCGTTGTATTGATGTTGCACTGTATTATGGTTTAATATGTTTTGTAATTACGGAGAAATATTGACATCCAAATCTACCCATTCTTCAATTCGTCATCTTATTTTTTTTATTTAGGTACTTTGTTGTTATAGAGCGGTAACAGAAATACATGTTCTATGAAAATTCCGTCTATAGTCTATTTATTCTTCTCCGAACAAATTTGACGTTTTCGGTGTTGCCGGTTTTTAATGAAACAAAAATAGTGATGTAGTAAAACTGTTCATTCAATCAGAATAGAATCGGAATCAGAATTCTTTATTGCAAAAATGATGAAATACCCTAAAGTTATAGTTTCAAGGCTCTCCATAACTTCTTTATTTCAAATAAGTTAGCTACAATACTCTCCGAATGAATATTACCTACAATTAAAAGTTTCATCAAAGACTAACTGCTTGATCTATTTGAATAAAAAAAATCGTAGATAAGGGCATAAAGTGATATCGAAATTCCCATAGAATTAGGATTCGGACCTCGGCCACAACTGCACGAACGTAGTGTCGTCGCCGTCGCCGCGAAAAATGCGTTCGCAGCGCACTGGGCACGCGCTGTATCGCGGCACGAGCGACGTCGTACCGTATTACGGTGTTCTCACCGCGCTGCGTGGTGGTTCAAAGTTAAATCAATTCTTATTCTTTTACATGGTAAAAATAATGCAACGTAGATTAGGTATGTAGTTAATGAAGATTTTATTCTGTCTCTGATGATGATGAATCACTTTGAAGATCAATTACAAATCTATCCGGAGCGCTATCCAAAAGGTGTTCGAGATGACACATTTTATGATCTTCCGTTATTATTTGTGTGACACAGTTTTTCACAATAATTTTCACAATGTTTCATATTAATAAAGAAAATTTAAGTAGGAGGTAGGTTGATTTTAATCAGGAAAATTCGGGTAGATTAAAAACAAACTTACCTTACGTTACGTCCTATATACATACGTTGTAGTCACGATAAAGTTTTGGAAAAATATTTTTTCGTAAAAAGGACATTTTCTACTGTATTTCAAAAAGTTCAGTGATTACTAATATTACTTTGCTTAGTTGCGTTTCGTTTTACGCAGAATACAAAGCAAATCGACCACAAAAGTATCGCAAAAGAAAGGTGAAAATGAAAACCTTTTTTTTCGTCCCTTTAGACTAGCCGCACACGTACGATTTCCGTAAACGTATTCCGAATACGCAATATCGACTCGGTATTCAATGACCCTAGCGCAGACGTTCGTTTTTAGGGTTCCGTACCTAAAGGTCCGTCCGTCCGTCCGTCTGTCCGTCTGTCCGTCTGTCACCATGAATGAACCGTAATAGCTAGAAGGTTGAAATTTTCACAGAAGATGTATTTCGGTTGTTTTTTTTCATTTGGAATGTTTACAGTTAGTATGTTTTCCGTTTGGAATATTTTCTGTTGGGAAACAAAACATTTTATATGATATGGTAATCAAGACATATTATATGGATTTGAAGCATTCAGGAATCCGATTACGGAAAACGTACGTATGCGGCCAGGCTTACGAAAATTCGTGCACGCAACACTGCAGAACTGGTGCGTGTTTGAACTCAAATTAAACGTGGTCCGGTCAACTGTACTACCCAACTGCACCAAGGAAAACAAGTGAATAAAAAAAATGTGTTTTGTACATTAATAGATGACATTAACACAAGAACTTGCTTTTTCGGCAATCCCATCATTTAGAATTAGATTCCGATATATTATTGTCAATTTTCATTATTTAATTCAAAGAGTTCATTTAATCTTTAGAATTGTTTACAGAATATATACCCATCACTACCATCTTGAGGGTGACAACATTATCTCAAGTTTTGACATTTCGAAATGTCAGATTTGTTCAGAGATTAAGAAATAGACTATAGTTATCATACGATTCATGAGATACCTCTGACGCTCGTGTCAGACAGACAGACAGACGGACAATGGAGCCTTAGTCAAAGGGTCCCGTTTTTACACTTTGGGTACGGAACCCTAATAAAAAAGGATCGTCCGTTCACAAGATGGTTTTTTTACATGCTTAGGCTCGAAAATCGGCACCTTATTTCCACCACCATTCCATCACAAAAACAAACAAAAAGAAGTATAAATATGTAGTATGTCCATGCCTAGTGCTTAGTTTGGGGCTAGATTGCGCTGTATTATGATGTCGTGCAGTATTTATTTTATTATTTTATTTATCACTTCAAAATCGGACTCGTCCGTTTTCCGATACGTTGGCCGGTGCAGCCACTAAGGAAGACGGGTTGGATCTTGTTCCACAGCCGTCTTCCCTCATTTAGATGAGCGTGTTACATCTAAGAACATATCATCACTTACCTACCATCAAATATTATATTTTGAAGGAACAATACTTCTGCAAAAACACAACGCATGATCGACGGAGAGCGGGATTCGAACCAACAACGCATCTTTACTCAATCCGAGGGCACTGACTTGACCAATTAGTCTACCTGCGTCGGTGCCACAAACATGCCTAAATTGTGTTATATCGAACAATACGGATGCATGGATAAGATAGTGGTCAAACGCTCATCTATCTTGTGTAAAAAAGCTAAATAATCTTAAACAGGTCAACGAATTGACCGTGAACATAAAACAGACAGACTTTCGTTTTAGCTATATTAGTGAGGATGTCGGTACAAAGAACATGAACCTTTCACAGTTGAACGACTACGATTTGTCTGCGACAAAACCATTGTTTAGGAACGCCTTGAACTACGTAAGTGAGATATTATGTAGGCACTAGTACTAGATAGAGGTGATGTCTCAAACATTGAGGCTACCGCGCTAAATCCGTTGACATCAACTCGATGTCGACGCGGTAGTTTGACATCTTTGACAGCGTGGTTTTGAATTTTGACACCGCGCGTCCACCGCCGCGCCGTTAGCCGTCGATTTGAAGATTTTCTGTCAGAAATCTTATTTTCATTCATTCAATTTGGCGTCGGCATCGGCATGAATAGTAATCGACGCGTCGGTTTAGAATTTTCGCGGTGCGAAATTCGGCTGTCAACTGTCAAATGAATTCGATGCCGATGCCGACGGATTTAGCGCGGTAGCCTCGCTAATTCCAAGTTGCTTTTACACGAAATATAAATAAAAAACCGCTGTTACACTAAATTGTAGAAAACAATTCCTTCTAGAGAATGCGAAATTGGGATTTTTCTGAAATCCCAATTTCTGTTAAAATACTTTCTGTTAAAATACTTTCGATTAAAATGTGGATTATCCGGATTTTCCGGATCGGATTCGGATTCGGATAAACCGAATTTGAGCCCTCAAACAGAACCGGATTTTAAAACTCCTGAAAATCTGGTTTTTTAAGTTATTTTCGAATTTCGAAGTATCAGGATTGCAATCCCTAATCCCTACTCAATCCATAGATAAAAAAAATCAACAACATTCTGTCATGAAATTTTAATAAGGTCAACTCGTCGAAGACCGTCATAGGGGGCGTCACCGTCTACCTTTCGATTTAGGGCTTCAGGCCATAGACAACACAAACATTTGGTATATGGGCCAAAGAACAAGATACGCTCTTTGGTTTATAGGCCATATGTCCGTATTACCCATGCCACAAAGCCCTAAATCGAAAGGTAGACGGTGATGCCCCCTATGACGGTCTTCGGCGAGTTGAACTTAATCAACAATTTTCGATGAAACCGTCTGGTTTTTGGGTTTAGCTCATATTTCTACACCTACCCTATAATTTATTCGGACAAAGTGTCAACGCCCAACGTTACAGTCTTATCTGAAGAAGAGACCTGTGAAGATCTCAAAACGTTAATCATTAAAACAAAGCTAAAAGTAATAAACACCACGCGATGATTAAAACCGTAAAAATGAGTTTAATTTAAATCGATTAATAGTCGATTATGTGTGTGGTTTATCAATTAACACACATAAATAACGAGTAGGTATATGTATAATTACATCATAGCCTTGTTAACGAAGTGTTTGATAACACATGTTATTAGCACTTTATTCATTTACCAAACTACTAACTGGGTATGGGCAATGTTGTTTTTAGGGTTCCGTACCCAAAGGGTAAAACGGGACCCTATTACTGAGTCCCGTTTTACCCTTGTCTGTCCGTCTGTCACCAGACTGTATCCCATGAACTGTGATAGCTAGACGGTTGAAATTTTCACAGATGATGTATTTCTGTAACCGTATTAACAACAAATAACTAAAAACAAAACAAAATAAAATAAATATTTAAGGAGGCCTGGCTCCCAAACAGAAAACATAATTTTTAAAATTTTAAACACAACTATATATTGCGATTTTTTTTACCACTGGCGCCATCTAGTGATAGAGTGATAGACTGGAGCCAGTGGTAAAATAAATTTTGACATTTGTGTTGCGTTTACGAATTGGTTGCTCCAGTGTTCATTTTAGGGTTCCATACCCAATTGCAAAAGTGGTACTGACGGAACCCTTCGTCGCACTTGGCCGGTTTTTTCTTTTTGTTTATGTTTCAAATATAACATTAGGCAAGTTTCCTGTAGGTATACATTGCTGTGAGCGCTGTTTGTAAACTAGGTGCCCTGTGGTTTTCCCTGTTTATTTTCCTATTGTTTTGTTTCGGGAGCGGGACTTTTTTGGTGATAAAATTGTGCTTTTTGAAAAAATGCTTCCAAAAACTTTAGTACCTGGCGGGATTCGAACCCGCGACTATTGGTAATCCGAACCAACGCGTTAACCGATAAAATTGTGTTAAAATGTAGCCTATATACTTGCTACCTTGCTTGTATTTTTTTTAAACTATCTTTTTACTCTGTGACGCTCGACCTAACCTAACCTAACCTATCCACGTAGCTACGTAGTATACTTACAACGATCTCGGTGTCCGGAGTGCGTTGTGACGTCATCCCGGCAGCGTACCCGACATGTTGGCCGACAAGCTCGCCGCGCTCGTCGGACACTCGGTGAGCGAGTGTCACTGCGGCTGTCACTCGGGGTTGAGTCACACATACTCTGTGACCGATCTCGTTTACGTACTGAAATTAGGAGAAAATAATGTTATTAGCAAAATATATGAGACTAGCTGCGTCCCGCGGTTTCACCCGCGTAAATCCTGATCCCGTAAGAAGATTAGGATAAAAAGTAGCCTATGTATGTAGCTTTCTAATGGAGAATGATTTTTTGAAATCGGACCAGTAGTTTTTGAGTTTATTCATTACAAACATACGACACACAAAAATACAAATCTTTCCTCTGCATAATATTAGTGTAGACTAGCTGACCCGGCGAACTTTGTTCCGCCTTCGAGGCAAAAATAAAGTATAACCACCAATTTTCATCCAAATTGGTTCTAATATTATGAATGTAAAAGTTTGTGTGTAGGTACGTAAGTAAGTAAACGAGATTTGATACTCCTTCACGTAAAAACAACTGGACCCAATTTGATGAAACGTGGCATACATATAGCTGGAAATATTTATTAAAACATAGGCTACCTTTTCCCTATTAACCATTAATAATAACCCGAATTCCTAATAGAAACAACGAACCAAATGCAATTCATTTTCCCGTAAACCTACAACCAAAATAGCACATCGAAGAATTAGAACAACCAAAATAAATATGTAGGTAAAGTCCACGTTTACATCATCGCTCACCAAATTTACCACATCTGTATTTTGTATAGAGCATAGTCAGGCAAGATCGGATACGGGGGAATACCATCATCATCCGAGCGAGCGATGTTCCAGGTTGCTATAGCATTATATTTTTGATGAAAAGAATCCATGGACATGATTGTTAACTGCTCCTGTTCCAATTACAAATATCTGTATTATGACGATTGTAATTCAACACATGATAAAAAAACCTCATGAGTTTCTTGTGGTTTATTCTCATCGGAGGCCGCGTTCCGAAACCACAGTAAAATCTCGACATTTCTAAACGTTCATGTTACTTATACACCGTTCTTAAAGAACAAATATATTTGATTTGATCCCTTTCGAGAGCCCGGGGTCCGCTTTTCTACTTTTACGTCTTCACTTCGCACGATCTTGACTATGACTTAAATATCTCCCAAAATAGGTGGCATTGCAACTGCCGGGTGCCACAGATCGGTGCAAGATGAATTGCTCTTGTGAACCCCTTGGCTAACGCTAAAAATATCACCTATTTTGGGAGATATTTGAGTCATACGGTGTTCCCTCGTATCCGTAACCTGACTATACTCTTCCTACCTATAGGTATAGCTGGTAACATATACCTAAATAGAATTCAAAACCGATAATGTTCGGAACTGAAATGGGCGGCGGTATAGACAAAAATAAAGCATTGTGTTTCGTGTTTCTTGTCTTGTAGTGGTATGGCTCACCTAGTGTTTTTCTAAAGTTCTAAATATACGACGACATTTACACTTACACTTTACATAAAAGACACAACAACTTGCAAGTTGCAACACACACACGGACACATGCGCGAATTTCTTTATGTGTGTACTGTATTAGTGGGCTGCTTTAGGGAAACTGTCTGTTAAGGCCTCTGTAGTACGCCAGAACTGATTTTTCTCGGACGGTCAACTATAAAATTTATTAGAAACAGATTGATTTTTTTTTTTTTTTTTGATTGATTTGATTGTTTTTTTTTTGTTTTGATTTTATTTTAGTTTTGAAAACAATGCTTATCAAAGTTGAGGATATTTACTAGGTAATATAATGATGTGAAACAAAAAAAAATCTCGATAGAATAAAATCAAAAACTTCCCTCTAAATTTTAGAATAAATAAATAGTACAGGTCAATCAATATTTTACTTAATTTACTAATAAAACTTTGCCTTCGACTGTGTTCCTCGCGTGATGATTTGGTGGGCGCTGCGGTCCAAAGGGGTGCCAGAAACTTATATTGAAACCATAAGGGACATGTACCGAAATTCCGATTCTGTGGTGCGAACTGCTGTTGGTGACACTAAATCTTTCCCCATTACAGTCGGAGTCCACCAAGGATCCGTGCTAAGTCCGTTTCTGTTTAGTGTAATACTGGACGCACTGTCCGTAATCATCCGAGACGCACACGAGCAGCCCCCGTGGATGCTCATGTATGCTGATGATATTGCGCTAGCGGACTCGGATAAGGGGCGGCTTGGAATGCGTGGAAAGAGTCACTTGAGAACGGCGGTTTGCAACTCAACGTAGCGAAGACCGAATACTTGGCTAGCAATACCACAGATCCCACACCTGTCTGCGTAGACAGACCAGTTTAAGTACTTGGGATCTGTGCTTCACGAGTCCGGCGACATCGATTGTGATGTCAAGTCCCGCATTTCGGCAGCTTGGGCCAAGTGGCGAGAGGTAACTGGTGTCATCTGTGACCCGAAAATGCCGGTTAAACTGAAGGGACAGGTCTATAAAACGATCATTAGACCTGTCCTTTTGTATGGTAGTGAGGCGTGGCCGTTGCTTGAGCGACATAAGCAGGAACTGCGTGTCACGGAGATGAAGATGCAGCGCTGGATGTGTGGAGTGACGCGAAAAGATCGCGTCAGAAACTCCCGCATCAGGGGCAGCCTTAATGTCCGAGACATTGCAGACAAACTGCAAGAATGCCGCTTATGGTGGTACGGCCACGTTCTACGAAAACCGGCTAGTTACGTGAGAAACAAATGTCTTGCCATGGCGCCTCCGCCCGGCCGCGGCAGATTGGGAAGACCCAAGAAGTGCTGGATTGACGTTGTAAGATCGGATATGCGTGCAAATGGCCTCACTACGCGGGATGCCGATGATCGTGCTAAGTGGAGACGTAAAAGTAGGAAAGCGGACCCGGGGCTCTCGAGAGAGATGCAACCGGGAACCACGCTCGGATGATGATTACTAATAAAACTTTGTAGATAAACTGACCTTAGTTAAATGCAGGGCATCTACGATTTGAAATTTCAAAATAAGGCCCTTAGGGAAAAATACATTACAAATACACTCTCCTACTTAAAACTACACGTTTTATTACTCCGTTTTCGAAGCCGGTTGTTTTGAAGATCTATTTTTCCTTAAAATTTCAGGCTAGTTACTTATTTCGATCTAAATAGGTGAGGCGCCTGCACGCTTATATAGAAACAAAAATAGTAGATACGGTATATTCCAAGATTGCGTATTAGAAAAATGAGCTAGAAACACCTACATGCATTTTCATAAAATTATTGTATATAAAAACATTTGTCTTTGAGAATGATTCAGGCTTTGTAAATAAGCAAAAAGGCATTCTTATGGATGTCAAAAACATAATAGCAGTGTGACAGCACGTGCTAAAGCGGCAATGCAACGGTTCGACATACGACTGAGGCTAGTGCGTCAGCTAGACGTAGTTTTATAGTCTCATTTTCAGAGACTAGGCACCGTATCTTTAGTTTTTTGTTTTAATCTAAGCCTGCACGACAGTTATCGCTACACAAGCCCCCCACCACATAACACCGCGTGGGATAGTTGGCTATACGCCAACCCCTTGCTTTGGGAAATATCGGTCAAGACACAAGAAGGCCCTTGCTTCAGATACTGGAGAAAAGAATATTTTGCATCGTTGTTTGTTTAAGATAAACTTATCAATTTAACTAAATCTTAGCGCTAAAGCTCAAAATACACGGGCGACACTGACACTGCAGTTAAAGTTAGAATGTCGGTGTTGCTCGTGTATTTTGTCCTTTGTAAGTATACACTTCGAGATAGGACCTAGTGAGTATAATAATAATTATTATAGCTTACTGCCTAGCTATCACGGTTCATGAGCCGTGCCTAGCGTTATAAATTAATTGATTGATTGATTAATTCTTTATTGTACACACCACAAAATTACAAATAAATGGCGCTAGTAGTAAAAATACATCGCGATATCGTTGCGTTTTTATGTCAATAATCACGTTTGTTGTATGGGATTGCCCCCCTTAAATATTTGTTTTATTTTGATTAGTATTTGTTGAAATTAAAGACATTTTTCGGTTTTAATTTGTTGTTATAGCGGCAACGGAAATACATCATCTATGAAAATTTCAACCGTCTATCTATTACAGTTCGTGAGATACAGCCTGATAGAGATACAGGTTCAAGACAGACAGACGGACAAACAGATAGCAAAGTCTCAATAATAGGGTCCCGTTTTTACCCTTTTGGTACGGAACTCTAAAAATTAACAATATAAACATTATAATAGATAAATTAAATATAATATTTGTGGTAAAAACTATAATGTTCAGTAAAAACATCATCGAACCCACTACCTGAGCATTGGGTCGTATTTACACAAAAAATTGAGGCGAAACTCGAAGTTTTTGTCGTCGCGTCGTAGTAGGTACCTACTTACTTCTACCGGTCAGACGATCAGCGATGTCACCGCGTAACTTACTTTCAATTTCAATTGCTTTTCAAACAACCGATTGAAACTAGTTCCAATCGATTTAACGTTAAACGGTTAGAAATATCGAGATTTTACTGTGGTTTCTGTGGTGTCTAGGAGGGTTGGTGTCAGACAGGCGACCGGCCGTAAAAAATATTGCCAAATCTATTTGCAGTAGGTATGGTCAATGATGACTACTTACCTGCTGCACCGACCGCAAATAATTTGTGGTTCAGCGGACCGCGGGTTCCCGAGAGGGAACCGGGAACTCGGATAAGAAGAAGCGTTTATTTATCACTAGCTGTGCCCGCGACATCGTCCGTCTATTTTTTTAAATTAAGAGGAGTATCAACGTCAACGACCTTGAAACTGAAATCCCTGTCGGGCTCATCGAAAATTTTTGATTATTTCATGACGGAATGTCGTAGAACTTTTTTTTGTGCACAGATTGTAGGTGACATTATTTCCTACATTTTGGTGTAGTTTTAAGACTAGAACCTCCTATTGGTGCAAAGCCTATCCAAATTTTAGACAAAAAATGTCTGATTTGGCTAAAATGTCGATAGGCTTCAATACGTTTCGACATATTTGTATGGAAACTGCACTAAAATATCGGAAACAATGTCGCCTACAATCTGTACACAAAAAAAAGTTCTACGACATTCCGTCATGAAATAATCAACAATTTTCGATGCGTCCGACATGGATTTTCAGTTTTTCAGAATAGGGCCTTTAATATAGCCTATAAGCCTTTCTCAATAAATGGACTATCCAACACTGAAAAGATTTTTCAAATCGGACCAGCGGTTCCTGAGATTAGCGCGTTCAAACAAACAAACAAACTCTTCTTCTAAATCTAACTAAATCTTCAGCTTTATAATAATGATGACGACCTCTGTGGCGCGTCTGGGGAATGCCCGACTGCAATTAGGGAATGCAATCCCGACTCGAGATCGTAAATTCGGGATCCCGCGGGATTAGAAATATCAAACCCGCGGGATCCTGAAATTTTCGGGATCCCGAGTAGTTTAAAAAAACCTGCCCAAGTGCGACACTCGCGCACAAAGGGTTCCCGTACCACTATCACAATTGGGTACTTAATCCTAAAATAGTTTACAACAACCAATTTATTAATTTTATAGGATAATGTGAAATATTTAGCTTCGATTCTTATTCCCATCATACAACACCATTTCTCAAAAAAAAATATAAAAAAAAATTGGCAAAAAAAAAACAGAAAATTATAAGGTACTCTTTAGTAAGTGCAGGCAGACTGGTATATTTGAAAGACAGGGCAGCCATTTTGAATTCCATGCACTACTCGTTTGACTCCGGCCAATCAGAAGCGACCTCACATTGTTATTACAATCACTTGTTGTTTTTGACACACGTTAAGTGTATGGGAGCCCCTCTTAAATATTTGTTTTATTTTGTTTTTAGTATTTGTTGTTTTAGCGGCTACTAAAATACATCTTCTGTGAAAATTTCACCCGTCTAGCTAGCTATTACGGTTCATGAGATACAGCCTGGTGACAGACGGACGGACAGACGGACAGACAGCGAAGTCTCAGTAATAGGGTCCCGTTTTTACCCTTTGGGTACGGAAACCTAAAAAATTACATGACAGAATACTTTGAACAATAAATATTGTGATAGTGAGATTAATTAAAACAAAATATTATTAGAAGCAAACAAAAGCCTATATTACTAACTAAATAATTAACAATTTTACAAACATCAACATAATCAAAACAAAAGTAGATATAGCTCAATGAAATTAAAAGTAGTTACGGGTGATTTTGAAAGTAACTTGTTAAAAAACAAAGTGTATCAAGAGTGTTAACTGCCAACCGGCATCTAATGTCCGTTGCAATGTACCCAGCTGCTAAGAATGCCCTTTCCGATGTGTGTAGTATCGCTGACCATTGCCGCTCAATCCCGTCAATCCCGAACGGGATCCCGTCATATTATGCTTCGGGATTGACCCCGAAAAATAACACGGGATCCCGCGAGATCGGGATTGCATTCCCTAACTGCAATGCAGAAGGTTGCGGGTGCGATACCCGCCGGGTGCAAGTATTTATGCTTAAAAATAAATATTTGTGTCTGGTCTGGGTGTTTTCTATGTATAATATGCATGTATTTAAAATAAAAGTATAATATGTAGTATATCCGTTGTCTAGTACCCATAGTACAAGCCTAGTGCTTAGTTTGGGGCTAGATTACGCTGTGTGTAACGTCGTACAATATCTATCTATCTATCTATATCTAATAGAAGGAGATAGATAGAGGATATCCAATCTCGATATTCGGGTCGTGTAATGAACAATATTGACGTAATAAGGCCGCAGTTTTTTTAAAAGTAAACTAAGGTCGCTTAACAAGGCCCTTTCCGAGGTTATCTTATTGAGATGAATACATTAAAAAAAACTGAATTTATCAGTTAATTTTAGAGCTCACGACGAGAAGTTTTTTTCTTCTATGTATTATATGTTATGTATTTACAAAAAAAAGTATGATATGTAGTATATCCGTTGTTAGTACCAATAGTACAAGCCTAGTGCTTAGTTTGATTGGCTAGATTGCGCTATGTGCAACGTCATGCAATATTTTTTTTTAACCAACTTCCCAAAAACCAAAAGAGGTTCTCTAAATTCATCGCTAGGTTCCGTATACTCAAAAGTTAAATACGATTGGCGCCACTATATGGCGACAGTGGTAGAAATAAATCGCGATATATAGTTGTGTTTAAAAGTTAGTTTTTAGTATTTGTTGTTATAGCGGCTACAGAAATACTTATATCATATTATTTGAAAAATTTAACTGTCTAGCTATAACGGTTCATGAGATACATGATACATAATATGAGTCTGGTGACAGACGGACAGACGTCTGTCTGTCCGTCTGTCAGACCGTGTCCGTGTCTGTCCGTGTCCGTGACAGTCCGTGTCCGCTGTCTAGCGGAGTCTCAGTAATAGGGTCCCGTTTTTGATAAAACATCGTCCCCACGGGATCGGGACATACACGAGAGAAACCGCGGGACGATGCTAGTAGGCATATTAGTAAAAGGTGAAAAGTCAATAGGAGCAAACATGATACGAATTGTAATATAATTAGGGTCAGGTTCAGACGAGAATCAAGCCAATTAGTCGGTATCTACACTCGCGGGCGATAGATCTAGGTCACCTGGCTGACACCAACTCCCCTTGATAATGGATCTGTTCCATTCATTTATAGCGTATAATGGTGATTCATAGTGTCATTTATCTACAATTTGTTATAATACAGCTGATTTTCAAGCAAACATAATCTGAAAATGTTCTAAAAAAATAAAAATAAACAATTTGTAGAACAAAAATTGTTCGCCTAGACGTCTAGAACAACCCCCTTCCGGCACGTTGTATAATTAGGGTCAGGTTCAGACGAGAGTCGAGCCAATTATTCAGTATCTACACTCGCGGGCGATAGATCTAGGTCACCTGGCTGACACCAACTCCCCTTGATAATGATCTGTTCTATTCATTTACTGGTGATTCAGAGTGTGTTCTTACGTCTATTTATTTGCTTATACAATGTGCCGCCGCAAGGGGTCTAGACGTCTAGGCGAACAACTTTTGTTCTACAAATTGGAAAATAGATTTTTTAGAAAATTTTCAAGCAAACATAATCAAAATGTTTTGAAAAAAGTTTGAATTAATTTAGAAAAATTAGAAAATGAAAAAAGTCAAAACGTAGGGAGGGACATGGTCGGTCATGGCAAATCATTTTAAGTTTTTAGGCATATTTTTTCTATTTCCTTAATGAATTAAGCAGTGGACTACGTTTGTAAAGTTTGTATGGACTAAGGAACACTATTCGGCCTTCACATGACTCAGACTGTAGGTAGTTACCAGATAAATTACCGAAACTAAACTTCATTATCATAAATAACAAAACAATAGATAATAAAGTCAGAAAGTCAAACAAAACTAATTGAAATGTCAAAATTATGTATTATTTCGCACTAAACATCCGCCATTTTTTGCTAAAGGGACAGTCTACCTACTCTTTTCTCCATACAAACTTTACTACGAAAATGTAGGTAGACTGTCCTCGTATTTATTTATTGAAATTATAAACACTTGTCCAGTTATAATCGCGTTGCTTTTATTATTTTAAGCATAAGAGGTTAAGTTCGCGATTAAAACCGGAAAAAATGTTTAATTTCAATCCTACCGAATACAGCCAAAAATCACATTTTTTTGATTCGTATCTAAGGAGATTTTGAAACATAGTTTTCCAAATCCATTCCACCGTTTGGAAGAAACGATTACCTCGTTATCGTTTCGTCCAAACCTAAAACCTACCTAAAGATATTTATTATAAACATACCTACGAGTACATAAAAAAAATCTAAATCTACCTACCTACATAAATACGAGACGAAAAAACATAACCCTTTCGTTTTGAATAATACCTAGGTATGGATAGTCATGTCATGAAGCTATTTATACAAGTTAAAACGGCAGTTCGAAATTAGAGTACCTACTAGGGAATTTGACCCGGTTTTATCGTTTATTCGAAACCCGATTTTTGGTATTTTTCGGTATTTAAAAAATTCTCCTAAAAACCAGTGAAAAAAAGTATTAAGCTATTGCATAGCTTTTATCGCGGGCTTTGAGCTTTGAATGAAGAAATTTCGTAACGAAAAAAAACCTAACACCCCCCCACTCCGCCTACCATGTTGCCATGGCAACCATGGCAACGTGGTACAAACTAAAAAATAAATATAATTGCATAAAATGATAAAAAATGCTATGCAATAGCTTTACCGCGGCAGTCCCCGAGTGCACACGTTTTTTTTTAAACGTTTCATAACAGCTGTACACACGCACCATTACTAAGCATGCCGGTTAGTCGAGTAACGCCTAATGTTCCAAGAATTTTAATAGTGACCACATGGTGACCCAAATCGACTGCATGAACTTGCAATAATTAAAATAGTTCCTTCTGAATTAGCCAGCCATTATAGCTTCCCGTGTGGGCGTTCAGAGCTAAATTTAGACATTAAACGTCGATACAACTCTTTGTTCTGGTTATAAAATTATATGTAAGTAAATTACCGCTATATGAGTTACTAGCTGCGTACCGCGGTTTCGCCCGCGTAAGTCCCGATCTCGCGGGATTTTCCAAAATCCCTTTCTTTGAGGATGGTTTCACACCACAAAGAACACACTCTCCAAATTTCATGTCTCTAGGACCAGCGGTTTGGGCTCTGCGTTGATATATAGACCAGTCAGGACTTTGAATTTTATATATATAGAAGATCAATACATCATTGATCATCATACCTACTGCAAATAGTTAGGCAATATTTTACGGCCAGCCGCCTGCCTGACACCATCCTTCCTAGGATCAAGCAGTTTACCCGCCACCCAGTCTGTGGGTACCTAAAAACCTATTCTTGTACGGAAATAAATAATCTATATTAGAATAAATAACCTACCTACTCTAATACTCACTATACTAACTTTCTTACTAATTAATAACCCTACTAATCTATACTAATATTATAAAGCGGAAGAGTTTGTTTGTTTGAACGCGCTAATCTCAGGAACCACTGGTCCGATTTGAAAAATTCTTTCGGTGTTGGATAGTCCATTTATTGAGGTAGGCTATAAGCTATTTTTGATATTCCCGATATTCCCACGGGATCGGGACTTATGCTGGTGAAACCGCGGGGAGCTGCTAGTAATATTATAAACGCGAGAGTTTGCAAGTTTCTAGGTATGTGTGTATGTAGGTATGTAAGTTTGTTTCTCCTTCACACGTAAACTACTGAACCGATTGCGATGAAACTTGGAATATAGATGGCTGGAGACCTAGAATAACGCATAGGCTTTTTATTCCGATATTCCCGCGGGGTCAGGACTTACGCGGGCGAAATCGCGGGGCGCGGCTGGTAATATTCTAAATGCGAAAGTAACTCCGTCTGTCTGTCTGTTACGCCTAAACCGGTGAATCGTTTTATTGTTTTTTTTAGATAGGACCTTGGAGAAAGACATAGGGTACTTTTGATCCCATAAATCCCGCGGGATCGGAACTTACGCGGGAGAAACTGAAGGGCGCAGTTAGTGTGGAAAATAAATAATTGTCGCTAGCATGACAATGTATGAATAATACATTAATAATTAGGTAATAGACACAACTAGTTGCGTCCCGCGGTTGCACCCGCGTAAGTCTCGATTCCGGTAAGAATAATGGGACAAAATTAGCTTAGGTAGGTATATGTTGAAAATAAATACATTTTTCCGGTTTTTATCGCGTAGTGTTTGTTATTCTATTCTCGAAACGTTGAGCTTTGAAACAATGCTGTAAGTAATAACCACCACGCGATTAAAACCAAAAAATACCGAGTTACATGGCAAACGGTTTAGCTGTTTTTGCGTGAAAGAGTAACAAACGGCCGAATACAGAAACGCAACTCAAAATTTGAGATCTACTTAAATAACTAAACACCTCTCAAATTCAAAAATTCCAATAGGTACTTTTTTTAAATTTAGAATCTGCTCAATTATGTAAGTACGCCTCAAATTTTAAGTGGCGTTTCTGTATTCGGCTGAAAGTCACATAGCTACATACTTTCTCGTTTTAACATAGAAGGATGTAGGTACTAATTTACTTTTTTTTCTGCTTCTGGCAACACCGCGATTGACAGCTGATCTAAATTGTTCCGATTAATTATTGTTTTAAATTAATAAAAACTAGCCCTTCGCCGATTTCTAAGGTCAAAATAGGGTTTTAATAATAAGTATTACGTGTGTGGATGTTTTGTTATGTGTTAAAAATAGTAAATAACTAACCAAGAAATTCGTTGTAAAATCAAAGTTTTTTTTCAAAATATATCGTTGTTTTTCCGTGTTTGTGGATTATTTGTGCCTGAATTTGGTTTAAAATATAAATTCTAAGCGTAACCACGTAAGTACATTGTAATTTACGTGTATTTTGTTGCGATTTAATAATAAAAATTCACCTAACCTCACTCGCCGGCCGGTCTGACAGTTCCATAGAATTGTGTTTACGTCGTAGACTTTCTACAAGGTTTGCTTGTAAACATGATGACTCGCAGAGCCTTATCTCGTGAACAGGAGAACATGAAGCTACAATTAGCATTAAAAGAACTACAAGCTACCAAGGAACTGTCTGCCCAGCTTCAAAGTGAAAGGGAAGACAACGAAAGGTTGTTGCTTGAGGCCTTAGAGAAAAACAAAATGTTAAAAAGTGAGATGTCTTCGTTACATACGAAATATCTCGAAACTATAAGTGAGCGGGACACATTTAAACAGTTGGTAGGCAGTTTTGAAAAATGTAGCTCTGAATATGACCGCACCCTGGACAGAATCTGTACGTTGGAGCAAGAGTTGGTTGAGGCACACCGGTACATTGCCTCTCTAGAAGAACAATGCCACAACTACACAGTCACCCAAAATCAAAGTCTATTCGATGAATTAGTTAGTGCGGACCCGCAGTTTGTTTCTAATGGAATCGATGAAAACTGTCCTGTGGTTATAAATCTCACTCAAAATAAAAGAATGCCTAGTGAAACAGACGGCCCGGTACGTCTAATCGGTTGCAGTAGAAATAAACTTAAAAAATATATTAAAATCAGTAAATTTATTAAAAAGAAAGTTAAATTAATTAAAATCCATAAAAGATTTTATAAAAGTGTAAAACTAAATACTAAACGATTACAAACTATTGAAAGTCTAAAAATGTACTGTACACAATTAAAAAATAAGCAGCTGAAGTATGAAACTGACACACAGACTTGGGAGTTTGAGGTTAAAGATCTTAGGGAGTCATTGAACTCAGCGCTCAAGAAATATGAATCATCACAAAGTGTTATCAGTGAGTATTCATTGGCTATGGATGCCCTTGTTAAAGATCTTAAATACAACGCAGATCGATATGATTCCCTAATGGCTTCTCAAACATGTCCATGCCCACACGTTGACCCGACTCCAACAAGCAGTTGTACTAATGATAATCCCTCATCGGTTGAGTGTGACAGTTTCCATAAGACAGCACATTTAAGTAAAAGTAATATAAATACACAAAATAAATTAAATAATGTAAGCCAAAGCAACCTCCTTCTAAACCAGCCGTCAATTTTAATGTACTCCGACGAAATCGGCCAACATATGGGCTCAAAATTAAATTTGTTATTAAAGGAACAAATAATAATAAATAACTGTTTTCCTAATACTTGTTTTAAAAATATAATAAGAAAAGTAATTAATTCAAAAAATTCTTTTAATAATGCCTCAAAATTAATTATTTTAGTGGGAGATAGTGGCAATGTGGACAGAAAAGAACTGATATCTTACTGTGACTCCCTTAACAATTTATATGTAAACAAAATTGTAATGTTCACATTCCCCTACATAAAAAACATGCCAGAAGCAGAAAACCACAAAAGGTACATGCTAAATTGTATGTTACATACCATAGCATGTAATAACAATAAATTTGACCTCATTGATTCTAACTCTATAGTTAGTAATTATTATTATATGACAAAAGGTAAATACTACCTTAATAATAGGAGTAAACGACAGATAGCTTGTTAGCTATCCTATTTTTTAAATATTTCAGCCAAGAACTTGGCTAATAACCAGGCTGTCTCTATTGAGCAGTATGACATTTTGAATAGTGACACTTCTGATGAAAACCTTTCATCGAATAATTTAAATTACAATCTGAGACAATAGAGGTATCCTCTAGCTCATTAGTGGTAGAAAATAATAAGGACATTGCTCAATTTTTAATAGCATTGTCCAAAAAGTCAAATAATAATGGTTACCTAAATAAATGCCCTCAATCAAATAAAATTAAAAATAATACTAAAATTAATTGTAATATAAACCTGGTGCATCTAAACATTGATCGTTTGACAAAGGGCAAGATACTAACACTGGAATTATTCATGAACTCGGATAATATTGATATTGTATGTTTAACTGAGCATCACCTGCGGGCACACGAGCTCATGTTTAATTTCAGCAATCACCAGGTCGGTAGCGCATTCTGCAGAAAGAGCATGGCAAAGGGGGGATCTCTTGTCTTATTAAATAAAAAATTAGTATTTAAAGAAAGAAAAGATGTTGTGTCTCTCTCTGTAGAGTGTCATAGAAATAGCTTGTGTGGAATTGGAGCAATTAATAGTGGCTAGTGTATACAGAAGGCCTGTTGATGATAATTTTAACGTATTTATTGAAGTACTTGATGCTTTGCTAGGAAAGTTATCTAATTCTAAGAAACAACTGGTTGTATGTGGTGATTTTAATGTAAATCTCTTTAGAGTTTATTCTTTTTCAAATAAACTCCTAAATTTATACAACACATACAACCTGTCCAATGTCTTCCTGGAGCCTACTAGAGTAACGGATACTTCGGCAACATGTATTGATAATATCTATGTTTCAGAAAGTGTAAATATAAACAGTAAATGTGTTTTAAAAAAAATTAAATCTGATCACTATGGTCAATTAATAAATTTCGCCATCGTTATAAAACCTATACCTAAGAGGAAGATAACCTATGTACCAGTAACTTTAGCTCGTCTTGAGAAATTAAAATTAAATTTAACTAACATTATACCATTTCTTCCGTGTGAAATGGATCCAAATGTATTGTATAATAATTTCTTCTCGGTACTCAATGACCAATTTAAATCAATTTTCACTCCTCGAACAATGGTAGTTTCTAACAAACGCGAATTTAGTGACTGGGCAACAGTTGGAATCCATCGAAGTAGACAAAAACTATATGAGCTATACGCGGAAAGACAGTTCAATTTTTCAGAGGAGTTTAAGGTTTATGTTAAAAATTATTCCAAAATATTTCACAGAGTATGTGTGCTTGCTAAATGTTTTTCCATTCAAACAAAAATCCAAAATAGCAATAATATAATTAAAGACTCTTGGAAAATTATAAATGCTGAAACAGGGAGAACCACAGCTAAAAATAGTACATTTAAATTAAAGATAGATAATAAGATAATCATTAATGATGTAGATGTTGCAAGCGAATTTGAATCCTTTTTCACAAGTATACCTATTACTTTGACAAAAACTTTGAACTCCTCAACCCCCATTGCAGAATCTTTGTTAAAAAGTCATGTACTCGAATGCAACACAAAATTTAAATTTCAACATGTAAGAAATCATGATATTATGGTAAGCCTTAAGCAAATAAATCTGAAGAAGACTAAAGATCTATGGGGGATCTCCGTGCCTATTGTAAAGTCTATTATTGAACATATTGTGCCAGATTTAGTCATAATTTTCAATAGGTGTATTGACTGTGGTGTATTTCCTGATCTAATGAAATTAAGTAAAATTACTCCCTTATTTAAATCGGGTAGTACGTCAGATCCCACTAATTTTAGACCAATTTCTGTACTACCATCACTTAGTAAAATCTTTGAAAAAATTATTTTAAACCAACTTTTAAAACATTTTCATGATAATAATATTCTCCACAATAAACAGTTCGGTTTCAGTAAGGGACGTTCAACTACTGATGCAGGTATTGCATTACTTCAAAGTATATATAAAGCCTGGGAGGAGTCACACGATGCCTATGGGGTGTTCTGTGACTTATCCAAGGCATTTGATTGCGTTAAACATGATACATTGATCATGAAACTACATCACTATGGTATTAAAGATAGCGCTCTGGATCTTATTTCCTCCTATTTGAGCAATAGGGTTCAGTGTGTCGATGTCAACGGAAAACGATCCCCCGGCTCTCCTGTAACAATGGGGGTTCCTCAAGGATCCATATTAGGACCATTCCTGTTTTTAGTTTATATTAATGACCTACCTTACCTAGTAAGGGACAAACATGAGATAGTATTGTTTGCAGATGATACCTCATTGGTATTTAAAGTTAAAAGACGCCAATTAAATATAGACGACGTGAACAATGCTCTCTCTAAAATAGTATATTGGTTCAATACCAATAATCTTTTACTGAATGGATCCAAAACAAAATGTATTAAATTCACACTTCCTAATGTTAAACATGTCAAAACTGTAGTGAAAATTAATAACGAGGAAGTCGAAAAGGTTGAGAAGGCTGTCTTTCTAGGTATAACTCTAGACTCTAAGCTTCAATGGGGCCCACATGTGGAAGCTTTGTCCGCTAGACTAAGTTCTGCAGCTTACGCTGTTAAGAAAATTCGTGAATTCACAGATATTAAGACTGCCCGCCTGGTCTATTTCGGCTACTTCCACAGCATTATGTCATATGGCATCCTGCTGTGGGGGTGTGCTGCAGATATTAAGGATATCTTCATTTTACAGAAGAGAGCGGTTCGAGCTATCTACGGGTTGGGCCCTAGAGAATCACTTAGAGAAAAATTTAAAGAAATAAATATTTTAACAGTATATTCACAATATATTTACGAAAATCTTTTATACGTCCATAAAAATAAGGACAAGCTTGTTAAAAATCGGGACATACATTTATTTAATTTAAGAAATAAAGATGATCTAACTGTGCCCTGGAGTAGGCTCCAGAAAATAAACAGGTCCTTCTCTAGCTCATCTATGCTCTACTATAATAAGTTACCCAAGAATGTGTGTGACATGTCCATTAATAAATTTAAAACATATATTAGAAGCAAACTGTACAGGATGGCATACTATAATACATCGGATTATATTAACGATAAAAATCCATGGAAATGAATACTTTATTGAAAGACGGGGACAGACAGGGGCACGGTCGCGTTCGCGAATGCTTGGTTCGTTCGGCTCGGTTCGGTTCGTCCTGGGGCGTTATTCATGGAGTTCTGTGGTAAAGTAGCAGGATAAGTTATGGAAAGGAGTAAATAGATGGTTCTACCTACGAATTTTATAATAAAATTCTAGAGTGTAGGAAAGGAATGCAAGGCTGGCACCACAGAACTCTGATGGTGGGTCCCGGGGCGGTTTGGGCGGTGTTGGGCGGGTTGTATGTTTGTGGATGAGATAGTGTTTTAAGTAAATAATTTTTTTTATGTTTATTATTTTGTATATTATAACTTATTTGAACAGATAGACAGACAGACAGAGTTACTTTCGCTCTTGTAATGCTAGTAAGGATTATTATAGCAAGTATGGATTATTGCTCCAGTTCCACTTTTCTTCAATACCTAATATTATATATGCGACAATGTAAATCACATGATTACTGCAAAAAAAATATACAAAAAAAAACCCCATGAGTTTCTTGTGTCTTCTTCTCATGTCATGGAGGTCGCGATCCGAAGACATAGTAGAGTAGATTAAATAAAAAAAATAAAAAATGACATGTCAAAGAGATATCTTGCTAATATCCGAATGAATAAACGTACTTTGATTTTTTTTTTTTGATTTGAGTAATTAGTGTAAATTTATTGCTTTTGTCGGTCTCTTTGCATGTCTGGTTTGTAGGTAGGGACAAATTATGGACGATTCATACTGAGCGGCGCGGCGTGCGTCGGAACACTAACACACATTACAATTTGCTAAAGATTTTTTTTAAATAATCGACTTATATATATTACTTGCCCTCTTACTTATTATAAACGATGCATAAGTCTATGTAACCCTTGTCTCTGTCTCTCAACTTTGAAACTTTATCTCACAGTATGAAACATACAAAGTTTTATGCAGCTATATTTATTTAGAACTAGCTGATCCGACAGACGTTGTCCTGTCGTTTAGTACAAAAAAAATAAAATTCATCAAAATCGGTTTAGCATTTTTTCTTTCATAAGAACCTTCTCCTGACAATAGCAAACACAACAAAAAAAGAATTATCGAAATCGGTCCAGCCGTTCACGCGTGATGTCGTGACAACGGAAAACGTTTCATTTTTATATATATAGATGAGAGGAAAGATTTGTATTTGTGTGTGTGTGTGTGTGTGTGTGTCTTTAAAAACTAAAATAAACTCAAAAACTACTAGACCGATTTTAAAAATTCTTTCACCAAAAGAAAATTTCTACATTACAGAGGAGTAACAGAGGCTACTTTTGATCCCAATATTCCACGGGATCGGGACTTACGCGGGTGAAACCGCGGGACGCAGCTAGTCTACACTAATAATTATTACAGAGGAAAGATTTGTATTTTTATGTGTGTGTCTGTATGTTTGTAATGAATAAACTCAAAAACTTCTGTGCCGATTTCAAAAATTCTTTCACCAAAGCTACATTCACCCTGAGTAACATATGCTACTTTTGATCCCGATATTTCCACGGGATCGGGACTTACGCGGGTGAAAACGCGGGACGCAGCTAGTCGTTTATAAGTTAAGTAAATGGTTAACCAAAAAATATTAGGTACCTTAACTATGGTTTACAATACGCTTACACTTCGTTTACAATAAAAACCCAAGTAGAAACATTATCGGTCAAAGTCCAATATAGCCGGCAGAAACAGGCTATTAATTATACAGAAAATGATAAAAATACACAAGAATACGTTGACATCTGTTGAGCAAACAAACAAAAATCAGGTGATTATATCAATTCTTAACTATTTCTAATCACCTGATGCTCACGCGATATCACGCCACTACATTTACATACGGCGACCTACAAATTCGACGTTCGCTAATGCGCTCTCTACACGGTCAAATTAAGCTTCAATTTGACAGTCTGTGGCCTATATAACGTATAGTAAACTATAACTATAGTTTACTATACGCTTACAAATGCCGCAGATTGCATACGAATCAATAGGTACGAGTATACCTACCATCCTACCACTAATTCGTACGCAGTTTACACGTTTTCATAGTACCTATTAGGAAAGATGGGATTGTTCGTACGTCTCCGTACGTTAGTGCACGAATGAAATTCAGACGAAACCGTATCCAAAGTGCGCCCGGCCTTAGACTTCGTTTGCAATAAAAGCCAAGTAGTTAAACGTTATCGGTCAAAGTCTACAGCTGACTGAAATAGCCTATTAATTATAGGAAATACCTACAGATTATGATAAAAATACACAAGAATACGTTGACATCTGTTGAGCAAACAAACAAAAATCAGGTGATTATATCAATTCTTAACAATTTCCTGTTAAGAATCACCTGATGCTCACGCGACATCACGCCACTACATTTACATACGGCGACCTACTAATTCGACGTTTGCTAAAGCGCTCTCTACACGGTCAAACGAAGCTTCAATTTGACGGCCTTGGTGGCGCGTCGGGTGCCCGACTGTAGTGCAGAAGGTTGCGGGTTCGCTTCAGCTTCAAAATAAAGGAAAGACTTTCTTTCTTTGACTACAATTTGGAAACTCATGAATGTATACCATATTCATGAGTTTCCAAATTATCTTTTATCTCTCGAAGAGGTGTTTGAAAACTCTTGTGTGACCGTGTAGTAGCCGCCTAATGCCTACCAGTCTGGTATATTTATCAAACGGAACTATTTATCATTGAGTAGGCGCGTCACAACATACGATCGACCCACACTCATGTCATGTAGGTAGTAACAGCGGTCGGCCTATAAAATATAATCTAGACTACCTAAGTAATGGGATTATTTTTATGCAAAAGACTTTTTTTCGAAAAGTACATAGGACGAAATTAAACTCTTTTTTTGGGTTTTAATCGCGTGTTGATTATTACTTTTAGCATTGTTTTAACGCTCAACGTTTTGAGACCTTTACAGGTCTCTCTTCGGGATTGACCGAAGAGACCTGTAAAGGTCTCGAAACGTCGAATCAACTCCAGCCTCATCAACACATTTTTAAACTCACACAATTTCTGTCCATCATTATTATAAAAAACATGGGTCTTAATAATAATGATGGATCGCGTTGTAGATAATCATTGTTATTAATTACCTCGACGTTTAGGCGAACGGGTCACACCGGCCGTGATCGCGAGAAGACAGCCTTATCAAGTTTAAAAAAAAACCGGTCAAATGCGAGTCAAGACGTCTATTGTATAAGCATAAATACTTACTATTGATACATATATCAATAGTAAGTATTTATGCTTATAAAATAACATATGCTTAAAATCACATATGATTTTGTTTATTTCTCTTTTTGTTTTGTTTTTTTTTTTATTATTGTTTTAATTTCTTTTAGTTTTAGTTAAGCTTTTCATTGTAACCTTTATTTATATTTGTAATTTGACAACAAATGTTTCCGTTTAGGTTAATTTAGCAAATACTTACTTATATCCATAAATGCATATTAAGCATAAATACTTGCACCGGGCGGGAATCGAACCCGCAACCTCCTGCATTGCAAAGAAACCCTTAAGGCGGAACCAGACATCGCGAGGCGTGCGTCGCGAATGGTTCGTCACGCAGTGCATGCCTCGACCTGAGGCATCCGTGATTACATTAATGCATTCGTCCCACACGACACATGCTCAAGCTGATTATTCAAGCTGAGCTGAGCTCAAGCTTATGGATTATTGCTCCAGTTCCACTTTTCTTCAATAATATATATGCGACAATGTAAATCACATGATTACTGCAAAAAAAAAATATAAACAAAAAAAAACCCTATGAGTTTCTTGTGTCTTCTTCTCATGTCATGGAAGTCGCGATCCGAAGACATAGTAGAGTAGATTAAATAAAAAAAAATGACATGTCAAAGAGATATCTTGCTAATATCCGAATGAAAAAACGTACTTTGATTTTTTGAGCACGCTAACAACCGCAAACAAGCTTCGTCAGTAGAACAACAGAAAAACACCCGTCCACACGGAGCGCACGGCTCGCACTGAGACGGCGTTCGCAACGATCGTATGATGCGAATGCTCACTGTGAGTGAGCGCCAAACAGCCCGAGTCATGCGAGGCGAACTGTTATGTCCCAGATAAATTAATGCACAATATACACAAAGTGTTTAATATAAAAACCTTCATTAAGTTAATTAGCTAAGTTGCACTTTACATTTGATTAGAATATTACGTGTTCGAGTTGTAAGTGATTAAATCCGTGTATTCAAGAAAAACGGTGTTTTTCTTAATGAGCCAAGGTCATCCTGAAAAACAAGATCTTCGAGACGTCGTAGGTCATAATAGAACCATTCGCAACGCACGCCTCGCGACGTCTGGTTCCACCTTTAGAAACACTTTGAATGTAATCAAGCTCAACAGCAACAACGGTAGGTAGCCTATCGGTAGTAATGAAGCCAACAACAATTGTTTACATACTCGGCGGACACGGTATGGTACGATCGATTTTATTGGGTTTATCCCGTTCCTACAAAATTTTGGTCCCACTTCCTCCACAGCATTATTAATATGAATTTTTTGTTAATAAGTAGGTATGATACAATTATGTAATATAGGTTCTATCTAAAATAAATGATTGTTTTTTATTTAATTTTAGGGTTCCGTAGATAGATAGATGAACGCTTTATTTGCACAACTTAAGTACAGAAACACAAAAGCTTAAAAAACGTAACCAAACGGTAAAACCCTTTTACGAATAGTCTACTGTCCGGCCATCTGCCTGTCACCAGGTTGCTTTTTATGAAACGTAACTATATATTTTAACGAGTATAAAAGTACATTATATTTCGTAACATAACAATCCTATGGAAGTAAGAACTTGGGTTGTTCCCCGAATCTTCCATCTAAACTAATATTATAAAGAGGTAACGTTGGTAACATGATTTATGTACGTATGTAAATTGGGGGTAATCTCCGAAACTACTGGATCGATTTGAAAAGTTAAATTCTTTTACTAAGAGAAAGCTACATTATCGAGGAGTAACATAGGCTACTTTTGATCCCGATATTCCCACGGGATCGGGACTTACGCGGGCAAAATTGTTAATAAAATCTATACTAATCTATGTTATAAAGAGGTAACGTTGGTAACATGTATGTACCTATGTATGTATATTAGGGGTAATCTCCGAAACTACTGGATCGATTTGAAAAATTCTATTACTAAGAGAAAGCTACATTATCGAGGAGTAACATAGGCTACTTTTGATCCCGATATTCCCACGGGATCGGGACTTACGCGGGCAAAATTGTTAATAAAATCTATACTAATCTATGTTATAAAGAGGTAACGTTGGTAACATGTATGTACCTATGTATGTATATTAGGGGTAATCTCCAAAACTACTGGATCGATTTGAAAAATTCTATTACTAAGAGAAAGCTACATTATCGAGGAGTAACATAGGCTACTTTTGATCCCGATATTCCCACGGGATCGGGACTTACGCGGGCAAAATTGTTAATAAAATCTATACTAATCTATGTTATAAAGAGGTAACGTTGGTAACATGTATGTACCTATGTATGTATATTAGGGGTAATCTCCGAAACTACTGGATCGATTTGAAAAATTCTATTACTAAGAGAAAGCTACATTATCGAGGAGTAACATAGGCTACTTTTGATCCCGATATTCCCACGGGATCGGGACTTACGCGGGCAAAATTGTTAATAAAATCTATACTAATCTATGTTATAAAGAGGTAACGTTGGTAACATGTATGTACCTATGTATGTATATTAGGGGTAATCTCCGAAACTACTGGATCGATTTGAAAAATTCTATTACTAAGAGAAAGCTACATTATCGAGGAGTAACATAGGCTACTTTTGATCCCGATATTCCCACGGGATCGGGACTTACGCGGGCAAAATTGTTAATAAAATCTATACTAATCTATGTTATAAAGAGGTAACGTTGGTAACATGTATGTACCTATGTATGTATATTAGGGGTAATCTCCGAAACTACTGGATCGATTTGAAAAATTCTATTACTAAGAGAAAGCTACATTATCGAGGAGTAACATAGGCTACTTTTGATCCCGATATTCCCACGGGATCGGGACTTACGCGGGCAAAATTGTTAATAAAATCTATACTAATCTATGTTATAAAGAGGTAACGTTGGTAACATGTATGTACCTATGTATGTATATTAGGGGTAATCTCCGAAACTACTGGATCGATTTGAAAAATTCTATTACTAAGAGAAAGCTACATTATCGAGGAGTAACATAGACTACTTTTGATCCCGATATTCCCACGGGATCGGGACTTACGCGGGTAAAATTGTTAAAAAAATAATTCATTAAGTGGGATTTGTTTTTATAGCGATGACTACAACAAATAATTGTTTTTAAACGCAACAAAACCATGATTTAGGCATAGTAAATCATGGTTTGAACCAGGTCTGGCACTTAGAACTCATATTATAATAGCAAGGTTTGGAGGATTGAAGACGTTTCAGAGTCAAACAAGAGTTGTATGTAAATTAAAATATTTATTACTATAAATATGTAACAGGTATTAGGTAAAAACATACTTATTAGTATAGATATTTTTTATAATTTAATACAACAATTATATGTTTTTTTTTTTAAGAAATAAAGGTAGGTAGGTAGGTTATAAAAACGAAATTATAAAAGACAATAGAAAATAAAAAAGCATATTTGTATTCGTTTATTCATATGTCGGTAATATATCCATATTACAGACATTAATTATCTGAAATTAATCTTTTTTTTTTAATATCCGTTTTAAATGATGTTAGACGGCACCAACCAACAGACTTATGTTCATTCGCTCCAAATCTATTGTTCTCAAATACATTTTATCATTAAATGCTGAGTTGAGTAGTACCTATCAACAAACTACTTCACGCGATTCTTTTTAGCAATAACTATTTTCTAAAATTTAATTTTTAAGTGTTTCACACACTAAGATGCAAAACTAAAAATATAATAAATAGCAACACAAAAAAAAACAAAAAATAAGAAAAAAAGATATTTATTTTGAGTAACAAGCCGCTGAATCTTAACCGTACTTTAAATATTTTTACATCAACATTAGATTAATTTATAAACTTTCAATCTGCTCATCTTCAATCATCATAGGATTATGATTAACTATAAAAATAACAGTTCTTTATAATAATAACAATATGCTTATTTCGACTATTTCGCTTAAACTTTCGTCTCCCTAGGGCTCCATAGCCCTGTGGATCACTACCACCCACACCTATAGACTTCTCGCTCTTTTCTCTGTTTTTAACGTCAGCGGAAATGAGACAGAAATATTACTTATGGTTGATTTTTGAATGTCTGGATAAAGATATCTGTTTAATAAAATGTAACACCAAAAACGTACCAATCTTTTAGACAAAATCTAACTATAAGAGGTTGTTAAACTGGTAGTATTAGTTTTTTTTTCGATAGATATCTTTTATCTTTAGATTTTTTTTTAATTCATACGATTTGATAACATAGTTACGTTTTACCGTGTCTTAATCTCGTATTATTATTTATTTTCTTGCCTCGACGTTTCGACTGTTACAATAGTCTTGGTCGAGATGAGACAATACGCGATTAATTTATAGTGAATTAATGATTTATGTGAGTAATAACTGTTTTTCCTCTATAAGAACGGGTAAAAGATGTTTTCTACTTCCGCAGCACAGACTGTGTGTTTAGGGAAAGGAAAGCCGAAACAAGGTTGTTCTAGACGTCTAGGCGAACAACTTTTGTTCTACGGCTTTAGTGAATGAGTTTTTTTTGGAAATTTTTAGGTCTTGTTTGCCACATCTTCCTTAAGAAAATAATGTCAAATATTAAGAACCAAAACGTCAGATCGTATTCTAGAATTACAAAACTTAGGTATAAGCAGTAAGGCCTTTTATGTTTATAGAGAGTAGCAGTCTAAACTAAACAAAATTTAAGGTCCTCAGACTGCTGATTAAGTAAAACTATCATTTTCGAACAAAATGATTTCGAATTTTTCAACAGTCGTCAAACAAAAGTTGTTCGCCTAGACGTCTAGAACAACCTCCTTTCGGCTTATATTTCTATTACCGGAACATGTTGTATAATAATTATACTTATATCGATTCAACACACACATAGCTATTTCACCATTTTATCTTAAATACATTAAATCACAGATAAATCAAAACTATTTTAAACTATAGGTATATTTTAATTGTGATAGATGACTATTTACATGTAATTAAACTTTGATGTTATGATTAGATTTGTGTATTTGTATGTAATCTGGCAATACTTATCTATTTATATTTGCCTTCTGTTTTCGCGATGTTCGATTGAAATTAAACTTATTTTTCGGTTTTAATTGCGTGGTGTTTATTATTTTAGCATTGTTTCAATGTTCAACGTTTCGATACCTTTAACAGTCTCTTCTTCAGGATTGACTCAAGAGGTCTCTATATCAGGATGTGACCTTTACAGATCTCGAAACGTTGACCATTGAAACAATGCTAAAAGTAATAAACACCACGGGATTGAAACCGAAAAATGGGTTTAATTTCAACATCTAGTTAAACAGCAAGTTGATCAGTTGCCAGAGCAAAGGACAATTTCGCATTTGGTATGAACTAAATAACAAAATAAGAAGTAAAAAGGTTCAAAATACAAAAAAAAACTTTAATAAATGGAAAACATAATATTATATGGTTTTTTTATAACATGGCATCGCTTTATAACATTTAATTAGAGTTCTTTTTAACAAACAAACATTATAAAAAAAGCTTTCACATAAATTGTAAAAAAAAATACATTTTTCTAAGAATATCGTGGAAGATTCAATTTAAGAATGAAATACATTTTAGAATTAGAATAAAAAACATCAAAAATGACATAATTTTCTATTAGTATCATAAATAAAGTACCTACTTAAATAAAATAGCACTTATTAAAAAAAGAGCCTAATTGTTTTTTGGAAGCCTAGAAGATGCCTGGTTCCTCCAACAAATACTGTTAGTGGCTGCAGCGGCCTACGGATCGGAACAATAAGTTCGCTTGGTGATACGACTTGGCCGGTCGGTGGGTAAAAGAGAAAGATACATTTTTTTCTCATACAATTTCTGTTAATTCCTTTTATCTACAAACGCTATCTAGACCCTTAGTTCTGATAATAATAAAAGTAAGGCTGTCAAACTAAATGAAGAGGTGACGTACAGACAAAGATACCACCAACTATATTCTTTCTAGCAAGCAACGCATAAAATATTTTATCTTCAACAATATCTACACAAAATCAGTCGATACCTAGCGATTTATGAGAGCTCTTCTCTAACTACAGACCTCTAGGCCTATTCAGATCTGATGGCCTTTTAACGTCAGATCTGAACAGGCCATTACAACAACTATCCAAATTTGACATAACGGCGTCGATTCTCTTGTAACTAAACTGAATACTTTATAGAGGTCACGGAAATAAAACTGTGGGGCCAGTGGGAATCAGCCAATTTTGTCATAAACAGCGCTTTCTAGTTCTTAAAAACTTAAGACGATTTTCAATTTTATTTATTTATGTATTTTAAAGTCCTAGTTACCCTCCTAGAGACTGAGTTAGGGGGACAAATGGTAATAACCCCTGTCATGAGATACTTAAATAAGTATAGTGTACAGTATATAGTGACATATTGTAGAATCGACTCCATTATTAAACTAAGAATTAGATATTAAATAATAATTATAATAACTTTGATAACACTTAAGTAATATAATATAACAGTGATCAAGGCGTTTTAATTAGAATATATTTTAGGTACCTACCTACTTCAGAGCTAAGTCGATGAACTTTGTAACCGTTATTCCACGTTGGTACCCTAGATGATATCATCCAGGTGAACAAATGGGACATGAAGAGTGTTTTGATGACCTGGGAAAATAATCATCAGGGGCGGTTGTATTCATAGTAATTTTTCAGTAGGTATATTGAAGGTGGTTATTTGACATGTGTTTCTCCATACAAAACGAAAAGCCCTCCTTAACATTTTTAGGGTTCAGGAATTACACAAAAAAACCCGCTGCTTAAACTCTAAAAAATACAGAACTAGAACAAAACCTAAAGGTACCTGAAATTAAACTCATTTTCGCGGTCTTAATTTTTATTGTTCATTCCCCCATCCATTCTACCCCAGTTCCTTTTGTTATTTATTCCCCAGTCTACCCCTGGGAAAGAGATCTCGAAACGTAGGGCATTGATAAAATGCTAAAAATAAAAGCAACCCAAAATCGCGAAATTAGAAGAAAAAACCGAGACCTATCGAGCAACTGCAGTCATAACATGAGTCAGAGATACAACAAAACTTAATTTAGAAGAGCATACGTCAAAAACTATTTAAGACAAACATAAAATCTAGACTTGGAATCGGCTAAACCGATAACGATGCGGTTACGGATACGGGAATAATCAGTATAGAATATCCGGCGATGACAAAAAACTTGGTAATAAAAATAACGTATCATGTAAGTTGCATTTGCAGTTTTATCGACACTAGCTGTGTCCCGCGGTTTCACCCGCATAACTCTCGATCCCGTAGGAATTTTTAAAAATCCTTTCCTATCGGATGCCTACATCACATACAGAACCCTACACTCTCCACTATCAGCGGTTTAGGCTGTGCGGACCACCGCAGTCAGGACAAAGCCTTTTATAGATATAGATTTCGGGATGAAAAGGTATAGCACTATAATAGTAGGTACATAGAATAGGACCGTTACGCAGCCTAAATATATTCATTGATATTTTATTAATATGATAAATAATCGATTAGGATACGAGACAATTTAATGGTATATTATTCTCAAACAGTTATACAAACACTCCAGATTTTTAAATGTTTTTTACACAAAATCATTGATTAGTTTTTTTAAACCGTTAGAAAACTCATTCGTTTTCTACCGCATATACGAAAAGGCATGGGAATTAAACCATTTACGTCTATGGTTCTTATTAGGTATATAAAAATCAAGGTACTGAGTCAAAAAAACTCTAAACTGAAAAATGATTTTTAAATCCACGCTGATTTTAAAAGAGACATCGAACGGTGGGTTGAACTAAAAAAACCCTAAAAACATCCCTTAATTACACCATAAAATGTTTTTTGTTTGATTTTATTTTAAGTTAGACATTCTCGGAGTGATCAATATGTACTTAACCTAAACTCATATAAAAGTCACATCTTCGGAGTAGGTACTAAGCGTCTCTGAGCTAAGCCGCGGACAGACAAACATGGCAATCCAATAAGGCCGGCCGCACTTTGGTTTGCTACGTTTTCGACCGAAATCATTAGTGCGCTAACGTACGAAGACGTACGATCAACCCACTCTTCCAAGTACTATGGAAGCGCGCAAACTGCATACGAATCAAAATACTTACAACGAATTCGTAAGCAGCGCACATGAATGAAATTCGGACGAAAACATTGCCAAAGTGTGCCCGCCCGGTCCAAGGGTTTCTTGATAACGACAAAACCATAAAAAATACGCCACCCACCATAGACTTCCGCGATAAGACACATTTATTAAATGTACATTATATCAATAAACACACACATATTTCGTGTACTTACATCAATAAATGAATGTATAAATTAATCAATATGATGAGTGTTCAGGCAATACACATTATCTTATCGGCACATCGATGGCTCTGCAAATCCATTCAGGTGGTCAAATGACGCAACTATTGCATACTCCACTGAGGTGCTTTCCTTACCTCTTCTAATGACGACCTGATAAAACTGTAAAGTGTATACTGTGACTAATATCTATACTAAATTATAAAAAGGTAGTGTTGGTAACGTGTATGTTTGTATGTATGTATATTGGGGGTAATCTCCGAAACCACTGGACCGATTTCTATTGGTACAAAAAATATTTTACAATAGAAAGCTACATTATTATTACATAGGCTTCTTTTAATCCGTGTAAGTTCCGATCCCTCAGAAATATATAAGTTAAAAAGGATCATCAGTGGTATTCCACATCTCTAGCTATCTGCATACCAAGTTTTATTGTAATCGATTCAATAGTTTTAGCATGCACACTCACAAACTGTCAAATAAACCTTTACAATATTTGTAGGATTAGTTAAAAAAATACACTTGAAAAGACAAGGGTGTTTCCTAACACTTGTGAGTAAGTGGGAGTTAATCTTAATTTTTTTATTACAATTTGTAAATTGTCGGAATTCTTTGAAACTTATCGATAAGTCTTTGAGTACCTACTGATAGGCTGATAGCAAATGCGTAAGAGTTTTGACGTGAAAAATACATTTAGGTACCTACTTACACTTACAGGGGTTTTTTTTTCTAATCATAAACCACGCAAGGGTAGTTTTTAAAATGCAGTGTAAGTACTAAGTGTTAATCATAATCTAAGTATTTAAGATAAAATCTAGATCCTTTTTATCCCGATTTTCCCGCGGGATCGGGATTCAGGACTTACAAGGGTAAAACCGCGGGACGTATATATTAACAAAATAAAGCAAACAGACCGACAGACATACGCGACAAGCGAGTTATCTAGGGTTCCTTCCGTCTCCTTTTAAAGCACGGAACCTTAAAAAATCAGCTATTGCTCAATACAAGGTGTCCTATTGTCACCTTTAAAAACCCTTCAGTTTTTTTTAACATTAGGTAGGTACACGATTTTATTTATTACGCCTTGAGTTTTTCTTGTGTTAATTGCAAATGAAAACCAAACAGGTATTATTGGTTTTTATCGCAAGTACTTAGTATTAGAAAAAACAAAATCGTTGGTATAAACAAATATGTTTATTGAAATTATTTTCGAGTCAGTAAAACCTATAACTTTGATTTTGAATGATTATTTATTTAGTAGAAATATTTCGTAATAGGTAATATAATAAAAAAAAACATTTAGAACCATTACAAAGGTGAGCATAAGGTGCAAGTTCATGTCTCGTTATTGATATTTTTTTTAGTTACCTCTATACCACAGAATATATAATAGTACTAAACGTATACTACGTGATTTAGCGAGGATACTTAAATAATATGAAAAAAAGTTATTGTAATAGGAGATCACCCATACGTGTGGTAGACGAAACTGTTGGTCTGCTACTTTTGAAAATTAGAACAATTTATTTTAAACAAAAAATGTGTTAAAAAAAAACTGAAAAAAAACTGTATTGCCCTTGACCCCCTTGCTTGAAAACAATGATTTACAGACGACTAAGGTTTTATGTAATTTTGTTAATTTTAATCATCGTTAAAATAAGTAAGGGGATTAGCGTTGAAATAGGTACTCCTGATAAATGCTAAACCGTCATTGAAACCTACACAATAACCAGTGACTTCACTGCATCATGCGACATAAGTATTTACACTCCACGTGTACTATATTACGCAGAAAACGTAAGTACTTGGACTGCATTGGTGAATGAACTCTAATTCCATTACAGAGAGTATGAATTGCATTGTACTTAATTTAATATTTTGTTGAAATTTAAGGGACAGTTGAAAACGAGTGTGTATTTTTTTTAAATCGCTCATTTAAGAAGACAGTCAACCTACTCTTTCTTCATAAAAACGTAGTCGACTGTTTTCTTTGGATAAAGACATTAGAGCAAATATGTTTATGCCATAAAACCTATATCTGCCATGACTATGCCCCAACGTTTTTATTTATTTTACAATTCAAATAGAAATAAAATTCAGAAATATTAGAAAATGAAAAAAATCAAAACGTAGGGGCATGGTCATGGGTGATATACGACTTATGGTATAAACATATTTTTTCTAATGTCTTTATCAAGGGAGGAAACAGTCGACTACGTTTGTAAAGTTTGTATGGAGAAAAGAGTAGGTAGACAGAATAGCCAAAGACTTTACTGCATCATACGACATAAGTACTTACACTTCACGTGTACTATATTACACAGAAAACGTAGCTACTCAGACTGCATACGTAAATGAACTCTTATTCGATTAGAGAAAGTATGAATTGCACTGACACTTGTAAGAGTTCTCTTACTTCAGGGCTGTATGACGTACATTTGAAACTGTATCTAAAGGTATAAGATACATCTATACATATAAAATTCAAAGTACAGATGACCTATTCTCGCATTAAAAATTATCCAAAATAGCATTTCATCATCATTGCATTTAAGATTGAGTCTTTAATCTCTTTTACGTTTGTCGAATAACATTTGACATTAATTAATACATTTTTCTTTGAAGAATACCGTATTCTCTACATTTATGACTTATAAGAAAATTCGACGGGATCGGGGACTTACGCGGGTGAAATTGCGGGACGAATATAACTGGTTAATTTAAATAATTGATTGGTGAGTGATTCTGATTAGTCATGAAGTTCCGACTCACGAAGTTTTTTGTTGATTGCCTATTATTCGCTTGATTTTAGCTAGAAAGGGGTGCACAATTTCTCCCAAGAAGGGAGCTGTTAAAATATTGTTAAATATTTTTGCAGACTTGCCTGTTTTCTAAAAAAGGGGCTTTGACATCAAATTTCCTACAACTTATGTGACCATTCTACAACTTTTGTGACCTTTCCTACAATTTATGAGACCGGTCACATAATAAGGTTCCGTGAAACAAATTTGTGAAAGCTGAAACAAGCGCCGACGCGCCAACTACTGATTAAATTGAGGTGGGGCATGTGGTGGGGCCAAGGATGACTTGCCTAACTGTGCCGACCACAAATAATTTGCAATTTAGCGAACCCCGGGCTTCCAAAAGGGAAGCAACCGGGAACATCGCTCAGATGAGGGACATTTAATCTTAAAGTAATGGAACTATTTCTGCGAAATACCGAATTTATACAAAAAAATAATAATATTCATATATTTATTTTTTCTTGATTTTTGGAATCAAGTTCATAAATATTTGTGTAAGTTTCGAAATGCTTTATACATTCTTCTGGTTTGGAAGACGTTTGGATATCTGCCAAATGGCCGGATTGTATAACAGAAATAATTAATTACTTAAATACGACAAGAGTAAAAATAAGTTAACTTTTAACTATTGGTTTGTCCACAGAGGAATTTATTGATTTGTCCTCACAGGAATTATACAAATATGTATGGGGGCATGGTCCTGGCAGATAAAGGTTTCATGGCATAAACTTTTGTCTGGAGAAAGAGTTCTCCCCTTAAAGACTCGAAGGTATTTTTGTAAGTTTCACATCACTCACTCAAATCACAAACAAAATGCAGTTATTTACAAGACAAACTTCACGTCCTGTCCATTCGTTTTCACTTTTGAAACCTCAAAACTAGCTCAAAGACCATAAAAATCTACATCTATATCCTAACCGAACTAGACATTACCTAGAAATCTCACAAAAACCCGTTACAGAGAAACTTCTTACAAAAACGGAGTCGACCTCGGAACCGGTTTCTCGAGCCGACGAAATATCGATCACAGTGCGCTTTGATACTCTCAAACTTCCAAGACATGATCCAGCAAATACCTCAAGTATTAAACTACCGACTAACACCAACTGCTGAAGGATACCCATTAAAAGAGAAACAGCGACGTAAGCTCTCCTGTAACTTTTAACTCGACTCTCAAGGCCAGTCTTGCCACAAAATATTGCCAAATCTATTTGCTGAAGGTATGGTCAATGATCAGATGACTTACCTACTACGCCGACCCCAAATTAATTTGTGGTTTAGCGGACCCCGGGCTCCCGAGAGGGATGCAACCGGGAACATCACTTGGATGAGAAGGAGAAGATGGTATGGCCACTGGGGCAACTAGCCAGTCACAATAGGACCCACCTTAGTAGGCAAGAACTAAGATGGTCTATGCATCATAAAATGATATAGCCAGGATCGTCGTTAATCGCTGAGAAGGACTAAATTCCAGGATTCACACCAGCGTAGTTTAATACTTGCGACTTGAGATGACTTTGATCATGACTTGAGCTCGTCGTAGACAAAATCATCGTCCATCGATACCGTTCCGGACAAAACTCCTTGAATAATCAACTAAATACTCCGACGCGGCAACCACGACAACAAGCAAGATATATCCACTGTAATGAACAGCTTTTAAAAATGGCCAAGTTTTATCACAAAATACTGCCAAAGACAACAAGTGCAAATAACAATGAGGATTTATAATTCTCCATAGTGCGGTTGCGAAGAAAAATATACCAGATTTGAACATTGTTTCGCGTTTGTAGACGTCATATTCGGTACAGTTTTCAAGCAGTTCTTGGTAAATGTCGATGTATCTGTTCCAAGCCAAGGACGACAGAACCATCTGACCAGAAAACAAGCCCATAACTTGCACAATTCTCTGAAACGGTACTTTGGTCTTGTACGAAATACCTACTTCTGTCGTATGCTCTTTTTCAATGTCCTCAGTTGAATTGATTTCTTTTAACTGGTGATAGGGTAATGTGCTAACTGGGGTCCCTTTATAGCCTCTTCTAGGAGGGTTATTTTTTAAATATATTGCAATACCGATAACCATGGCGATAACACCTACCAAATCACAAAGTCCATCGACCCAATATCCCAGAGTACCAACCTCTGACCTTTCCCCTTTAATATGCTTTCTTTCTCTCGCAACATGACCATCAAGGTCATCTAGAAACATTCTAACTTGAAATAGAACTACACCTAAACGCCTTACAGCTAAGTTTTGACAAGTTAAAAGCTTTGCACCGATAAACGATATGAATACATGGAAAAAAGATATCATATTCGGAGTGATATACAACCATTTCTCCGATATACCTAAACCTATATCTATTATTGAACACAGAGGTCCGTATATGTAGTGGTTTATGTGGTCTACCATCAAGGCTTTGACGGTGGGATGACATAAAGGATTTATAGTACAAGGAATCCATAAAACTTCTTGATAATCCTGGATATATTCTTGAGATTCAGTCGCGTTCGGAGGCACGGCGTCGGTGTGGAATATATCAATATCGAATTTCCGTATCCTTAGAAAGAGAAATGTGTCCATAGATATGCAATAGACGACTATTATTAAGAGCAGAAATGTGAGGATTTTGCTCGCTTGCGATGCTGGCCACATCATGTTGTACACTTCTATCTTCTTTTCTTTTTAACTTGATGTACAGATTGTATTACAGTTCGATTGTAACTGTAGATGGCACTCGGGGTCCCACGCGTTAAAAATAACATTTAACACAGAATTTGTAGCACAATGTGGGTTTTGTGTTGTTAAATACAGTATTCTGATCGACACTGGATTCACTAGCACTTGTTTTTCAACATTGTTTTAAAAAAAAACGATGTATACAGTCCACTGTTCGATGAAGTGTTTACATTTCGATCTTTGTTTGGGTTAGCTGGTTTAATACAAGGTATTTGTATCGAACAGCGCGACATGCGTGCGCACCGTGCGACCGCTCGACGCGTTGTGGTCCCGCTCGCTCAAGTTACAAACGAATAGAATTAGGGACGCTAAACGTCGATATTTATAAAAAAAAGCTGTATCGATAAAAGTTTTGATGGTCGATAAGATAGTGACTCGCTTTTTCGGGATCTTTTCCGATTAGACTTTCTTTTTTTATATCAAAAGCATGAATGAATCAGGTGATAAGAATTAGTCATTCACTTTATCGAATTATTATCAACGTGAAATAAAGTTTAGTAATAAATTGATATAGTTTGAAATCGATTCGATAACAGATAATAAACCTTAGGCTTTAAAAAATATAGCTTTCCGCAATGAAATAAAATTAATATGATCTTTTGATATGACTTAATTAAGCCGGGGCTGTTTGTAACGTCAATGAGAGATGATAAAACATAAGTACAACGATAATTTTCATAGTATGTATGTTTTTTTCATTTCTCATTTCTCGTTGGCGATAGAAACTCGGCTATGGGAATTTTGATTGTATTTTTTTTAATTTTAGACTTTCAAATAACAATAATATCTCTTTTTTTTCGGGTTTCGTGATTTATATCTATACTAATATTATAGAGAAGTCACTTTGGTAACAATAATGTACCTATGTTTGTATTTTCCGGGTAATCTCTGAAACTACTGAACCGATTTTAAATTTCTTTCACCAATAGGAAGCTACATTATCGAGGACTAACATTCAGATGTTTTCTGTTTCTACTTTAACATTTACCGACACCTGATGTTTCGAGGACATTACAGTGCCTCCTAATCACAGTTAGAAACAAAGTAGATCTAACCAAAAATTGGGTTTAATTAAAGAAGGCACCCAGACCAGAAACAAATATCTATTACAAATACCACAGTAAAATCTCGACATTTCTAAACGTTAATGTAACATCGTTCTTAAAGAATAAATATATTTGACTTTGACTTAACTTTATTTTTAGGCATAAATACTTGAACCCGGTGGGGATCGAACCCGCAACCTTCTGTATTGCAGTCGTCGTTCCATAACAATATTTTCTAGTTTTTTTTAAGGAAAATAGCAATCAAAAATTTTCACTTGCGGCAGTCAATGCTATGATTTTTGAATGCTATTTTTCCTTAAAAAATATTCTAAATAAAATACCCTTGAACTACATACAAAATAAAAAAGAAATTTATGACAATATTATCGTCAAAAAAGCTTGTTCGTTTCCCATCCCTAACCCTGACGAATAGGAGGGGCGTTCTAAATCCAAACCGTCGAATGGCGGACGTCACATTCCCGCCAAAACATCAACAAATGTCAAGTTACAAAGAATGGGCGACTTTAACGAGTTGAAGGGTCAAAGTACGGAGATAAAAAACATTCGTTTCACATGACATTTTTTATTTATAAATTACTTAAAATATCTTGCATTTTATTATAGTATCTGTACGGTGATTTCCATTTTATAAGTATCTATTACAAATACCATAAGTAGTATAAAACTAAAAAAATATTTTAGTATTAAAAAAATGATAAGTAGGTAAGTATTTTTAATCGAATTGAGACCACCTTTTTTGATATTGGTTAAAAATTAAAAATTATGTTAGAATAAAAAGATAGATAATTCGGGGAAATGGTGGTAAGGTGACATAAAAAATATACCTATACCTACACGTTCGAATTAAGAACTTTCTCCTTTTTTTGAGGTCGCTTAAATCGAAAAAAAAATTTTTTTTCCATAGAATATCGAAAAAAAAATGTTTCGTGATGTCCCTTTTAACATTAGTCAGTAATAAATGTGACTAACACATTAGCATTAGTAAAAACTGTTTTCGTGTTGTGTCCATTGTTATTTTAACTAGTTTTAGCATTCGAGGTCGCGGCTCGCGTCGAATCTCGTGGAACTAATAGCCTTTGTAGGACACCTTGTATTGTTTATTTATTTACAACTAGCTGCGTCCCGCGGTTTCACCCGTAAGTCGGGATTAAAACATAGGCTATGTTACTCAGGGTGAATGTAGCTTTCTAATCGTGAAAGAATTTTTGAAATCGGTCGAGTAGTTTTTGAGTTTATTGATTACAAACATACAGACGCACACACACACACAAACAAAATACAAAGTTTTCCTCTTTATAATATTAGTATAGATTTAGATGGATTTTTCCGTTTTTAGAGTTCCGTATCTAAAGAGTAAAAACGGGACCCTATTACTGAGACTTCGCTATCTGTCAGTCTGTCACCAGGCTGTATCTCATGAACTGTGATGAAATTTTCACAGATGACGCTGCGCTATAACAACAAATACTATAAACTAAATAAAACAAATATTTAAGGCAAGCTCCAATACAAAAAACGTGATTTATGACATAAAACGCAACGATACCGCGGTGTATTTTTACCGCTAGCGCCATCTAGTGATGGAGAGATAGACTTAATGTTCGCGTTGCGTAGAGCAGGGGTTCCCTAACTGGGGGGCGCAGAGTTATTTCAAGGGGGGCGCGGGCCACCTGTGCAGTTAATACCTGCGATCGCTGAGAAAATGCATTCCAGACGGCTCGATACGACCAATGAAATTATTTGAAATTGACGCCTGTCATCATCATCCGAGCGTTGTTCCCGGTTGCATCTCTCTCTCAGCCCGGGGTCCGCTTTCCTACTTGTACGTCTCCACTTCGCACGATCTTCGGCATCCCGTGTAGTGAGGCCATTAGCACGCATATCCGATCTCACAACGTCAAGCCAGCACTTCTTGGGTCTTCCCAATCTGCCGCGGCCGGGCGGAGGCGCCATAGCAAGACATTTGTTTCCCACGTAACTAGCCGGTTTCCGTAGAATTTTTTTTTATGGTCGAAAGGGGGCGCGACTCAAATAAGTTAGGAGGGCGACGGTTCCTGTGGCGCGTCGGCCGACTGCAATGCAGAAGGTTGCGGGTTCGATTCCCGCCGGGTGCAAATATTTATGCTTAAAAATAAATATTTGTATCCGGTCTGGGTGTTTTCTATGTATCATACATAATGTAATCTAGCCCTTAACTAGGCTAGGCTTGTACTATGGGTACTAGCCCAGTGCAGTCTGGGTCTATATAAAGCCCAGTGCAGGCTTAAGCACTCAAAAAAGAATATTAATGTATGTAATGTTTTTATTTTGCAATTCTTGTAATTAAGTTATTTTTAACTGTTTAATAATAATATTTTTGTATGCCCGTTGTGGTAACTATTTAGACTAACTTATATTATCTACTGATGTACATAGTTATGAACAATAAATGATTTCTATTCTATTTTACTCTTGGGGCTAGATTGCGCTGTGTGTAACGTCGTGCAATATTTATTTATATTGAAGTACGACATACCTGAGGCACCTGGGTCGACTTGCCACACCCTGTCTCTCCGATGAGCACTAACGTTTGGTACTTTTCCAGTAGATATAGGATGTGGTTTCTGAAACAATATCAAATTGCAGTTACATTTTCCCGGGTCTTTATCGCGTATTATAATTTATATAACTACTAGCTGACCCGGCAAACGTTGTTTTGCCTTATAAATTATAGATAGTAGCCGATTCTCAGACCTACTGAATACGTATACAAAATTTCATAAAAATCGGTCAAGCCGTTTCGGAGGAGTACGGTAACTAACACTGTGACATGGAAATTTTATACAGGGTGGTCCAACTAGTGACGTCAATAAACTTTTTTTAGATTCCTCACACCTGGGGGTATCCGAAAATACCCCATGTATGTTCTGCGATTTTTTGTAGTTTACGACCACTGAGACCTATTTGGTTATACTAACTGCAATAATTTAGATAATTGGCTGATTTCTTTTCAAATGTGGCTGAATAATAGGGCCATGTTACCTGTTACAAAAAAAGGCGTAACACTAACCAAACTGTTACAAATAAAAAAAGTATTTCATAAAGAGAGTGTAGACAAAACGCTATAAACACTTTAAAGAGCAATTAAAAGAAAAACTCGCCTAATATTTTTTTTCCAAACTAACTTCAAAAACTTCCTTACTTCATTAGCTATCTACTAGAGATGGGCCGACTAGGGGTTCTGCCGACTAGCAGACTAGCCGACTAGTCGGTTCCAAATTTGCCGACTAGTCGGCCGACTAGACGGCAATGGAGATCATTATAATTCCGAGATATTTGGGTTAATCATGATCACTCGGCGATTGTTGCTATTTTTTGATAAATTTGCACTTCGCAAGTTATAGTGAAACTTCCAAAAAATGATTGGAATAAAAATAAAAGAAGGGAAAAAAATGGAGCTAAGGCATAGTTATGAAATTTTTGATGTTTAGATGATGTATGTAAGCTATGAAGTGTTTTGTTTATGTTTTTCTGAGTACCCACCTTCTAAACTGTAGTACTAATTATATAAATATTGGTTTTATTGCATATTTGTTAGTTGACGACTAGTCGGCATAATTTGCCGACTAGTCGGCACCTGCCGACTAGTCGGTTAAACTGCCGACTAGTCGGTTTTCCCGACTAGTCGGCGACTAGTCGGCCCATCTCTACTATCTACCCTATCATTTTTATTGGTCTATCATTACAGGATCATAGAAAAAATTTTATTTAAAAATTCTTTGGTCGAAAATTCTCTCACTCATCCCTATTACTAAGACTTCGCTGTCTGACCATCTGGCACCGGGCTGTATCTCATAAACCGTGATAGCTAGACAGTTGAAATTTTTACAGAGGATGTATTACTGTAGCCGCATATATTTAAGGGAACTCCCATACAACTAACGTAATTTTTGACATAAAAACGCAACGACACCACGATGTATTTTACCACTAGCGCCATCTAGTGATGGTTTTTGTCTTCCGCAAAAAAACTTCCACACAAATCTTAATTAAGATTTGTACAAATAAACGTATTAAATAAAATAAGAACAAATATGTTTTTTATGTTATTAGATTAGGCCGGGAGTTTCCCTTCAGGTTTAAGTTCTTACTTAAGTGAGTGAGAGAATTTTCGACCAAGGAATTTTAAAATAAAATTTTTGATATGATCCTGTAATGATAGACCAATAAAAATGATAGGGTAAATAGCTAATGAAGTAAGGAAGTTTTTAAAGTTTGTTTGGTAAAAAAATAATAGGCGAGTTTTTCTTTTAATTGCTCTTTAAAGTGTTTATAGCGTTTTGTCTACGCTCTCTTTATGGTATACTTTTTTTATTTGTAACAGTTTGTTTAGTGTTACGCCTTATTTTTATAACAGGTAACATGGCCCTATTATTCAGCTCCACATTTGAAAAGAAATCAGCCAATTATCTAAATTATTGCAGTTAGTATAACCAAATAGGTATCAGTGGTCGCATTTTAGTAGAAAATGAGGAAAAAGGCCATAACTCCTAAACTACAAAAAAGCGCAGAACATACATGGGGTATTTTCGGAAACCCCTAGATGTGAGGAATCTAAAAAAAGTTTATTGACGTCACTAGTTGGACCACCCTGTATATTAGATGATAACAAATCGTGTGAATTTAAAAAGTTTAATATCAAATTGCTATTTTGAAGAAATGCTTTAAAAATGTAGTTCCAGGCAGGACACGAACCCAAAGGCAAAGTATGAAATGGACACCAAACCGGCCTGGCCCTAGCCAATTCCTGGCTGGCCCTAGCCAATTCCTGCCTGGCCCTAGGCAATGGCCCAATCCTGGCTAGGGTAGGGAATTTATCAAAATCACATGAATGATGCAACTTACTTTCATAATTTTTCGCTATCTCTCATAGTTTAGGATATTCCTCTGAAGGCCCGTTAAAATTGACCCTGTATACATGGGCGTAGCGAGACGGGCAGGGGGGGGCAGCTGCCCCCCCCTAGAAGAGCGGTCGGTCACCAGTTTAGGGCATAATAAACCACGCGGTCTGCAGCATACGATCTCCACCGAGTTTAAAAGATTGGATAACTAGAATCCTAAAGAGTTGCAAAGGTCAATCAACTAAGCTAGTATTAGTTATGTTATGTAACAATGTTCAATTTGCGCAGATTATAAAATAAAAAAATAAAAAAATCGTTTAATTGCAATATTTTGTGGTTGTTTACAAAACTTTGATAGCCCTGCCACTTCAACGAGCGCAAGCTGTATAACAAGTGACAGTTCCTTCCCATTAAGGCCCCTCGCCCACGGCGACTTTTTGTAGCGATGCAGTCTGGCGTTTAGCATACGTGCGACTGCATCGCTACTAACGCGTGGTAGTCGCGTTTGCAATGCGCTACAGCATCGCTGCTGAATCGATTGGCGATCGCTACTAAATCTGAGCGCCCCGTGGGCGAGGGCACACAGCTTGCGACCGCTTCGCGACTGTATCGATGCAGAAGCGCGTTAGTATCGCTACAAAAAGTCGCCGTGGGCGAGGGCTCTAAGTGAAATGAAGATATATTCCGTTTTGTAAGTTAGATATTTTTTCATAAACTGAAAAAAAATAAAAACTACTTTCGGGGTATAGTGTCCCCACGAGAAATGAGGTTGGCGCATTTTGAAAGGACTTGCTTTAGAGAAAAGATTGGAAAAAACAGATTCGAATTTTGAAAAGTCTTTGCACGGTAGCGCGCAAAATGTGATTTTGCAGGTCTTTTTCACCGCACAACCTCGGAAAGGATCTGTTTTGCGCGCAGATTTCTTACCGTGCAAAGACTTTTCAAAATTCGAATCTGTCTTATCCAAACTTTTCTCTAAAGCAAGTCCTTTGAAAAAGCGCCAACCTCATTCCTTTTTTAGGGTTCAGTAGCCAAATGGCAAAAACGGAACCCTTATAGATTCGTCATGTCTGTCTGTCTGTCCGTCTGTCCGTCCGTATGTCACAGCCACTTTTTTCCGAAACTATAAGAGCTATACTTTTGAAACTTGGGAAGTAGATGTATTCGGTGAACCGCATTAAGATTTTCACACAAAAATAGAAAAAAAACAATAAATTTTTGGGGTTCCCCATACTTAAAACTGAAACTCAAAAATTTTTTTCATCAAACCTATACGTGTGGGGTATCTATGGATAGGTCTTTAAAAACGATCTTGAGGTTTCAAATATCATTTTTTTCTAATCTGAATAGTTTGCCCGAGAGGCACTTCCAAAGTGGTAAAATGTGTGTCCCCCCCCCTGTAACTTCTAAAATAAGAGAATGATAAAACTAAAAAAAATATATGATGTACATTACTATGCAAACTTCCAACGAAAATTGGTTTGAACGAGATCTAGCTAGTAGTTTTTTTTTAATACGTCATAAACCATAAATCGCAATTTTCCTTTCATTCAATTCAAAAATGTACGGAACCCTTCGTGCGCGAGTCCCACTCGCACTTGGCCGGTTTTTTATTTGTTCATAGCATCGAACCACGAAGTCTTGTTGCTCATCGGCCAATGTCGTATTTATTGTTTATTTAGGGTTCCGTAGCCAAATGGCAAAAACGGAACCCTTATAGATTCGTCATGTCTGTCTGTCTGTTTATTATTAGTATCAAGCAGGTTTTTTTCGTGAATTATTCGATTTAGAGATTGTTTGCTTATTTATTTACAAAAACGAGCAATCATATATGATTTTTACGCTATATACAGGCTGTTCCGAGGAGGGGGTATTAACTCACTGTACCGTCATTCAAAGCTTATATTAATGAGAGTGGCAACTCTATTTTTCCAATCTGTGGCGGAAACAGTGTCTAAACTACTAGCAACCCTACCTACATTGCGCCTCTTTCCTTTCCTATTGGTTGACGTTTAGTTCCATAATCCCCCACCAGGGGCGCATCTGAGCTATCAAGCTCAGATCGGTTTTTCAATCATTGGCAGTTTATTCTTCTAACTGTGCGGACGTAAAAAATTGTCGCTCAGAGCGACCTACTCTGTGTAAGTACTTAGTGTCTAAATTACATCAGTGCTTAATATTTCTATTTTTAAAACGGTGCTACCGTTCGGTATATGAGTTCTTCGTGTCTGAATAGTTCGTCTGATTCCGAGGGTCACGATGACCCGAGGGGTAGCAAAAAGAAATCCAAAGCTCAAACGCCGGACAAGGTTTCAAAAAGGCGTAAAAAGTCACACGAGTTGCGCAAGCTCGCTAAACAAGTGAATAATATACAAAAAATTATGTTCAATCACATGGCCCCCGGGCCGTGTTACAATTTGCCCAGTTTCGAGGACTGCGATGATAGTATTAGCCTAAACGCTAGCGGTGATTTATATTCGGATAACGATGAGCATTCCACTTTGCTTAATTGTGATAAACATGTTAATTTTTCTTTAAATACGGTGTTGAAAGAACCCTCAGTTCCTAAATCGTTAGAGTCGCATTTAGACTTATTGAAATCTATCCAACATTTTGATTCTCCTGAGTGGTGTAACGTTCGGTATTCTGAAGTTCAAAAGTTATATTGTTCTACCCCAGGATTTTTAGAACTTGAATGTAATGAGGAGCTTAAACCTTTTGATAAATATTCTAACTTCTGTGTAGCTGAAAGAGGTTATGCCGCAATAACTCAAGCCCTAATTAAACAAAAAGAGGCCGCGCAGGCCGGTTTCGAAGCGCTCCTTTCTTGGGCCGCCGATAATACAGAGGAATTATCTCCTACTTTGATCAAGAACAAAATCAATGAAATTTTTGTTGAGGGTACTTACAATAAAATATCAGGTGACCTTTTGCAACTCGCTTGCGGTCATAGGGCTGATATGATCGAGCAACGCCGTGACAGTCTTCTAAAAACTGTTAACCCTATAGTTGGCAGAGAATTTTACCCTAAAAAAAATATACTTTTGCTACTTTTCTACGTTATTTGGGTTATAAGGATGTCAGGAAAAATAAAATAAAAATTCTCTGATTTTCAGTTTTCAGGTTTTATTATGTGTCTTCTAGTGCACACTGCCAAGCTCTCAAGAAAAAAATTACAAAGAAAAATGTGTCTTTACATGCACACTGCCATGTAATCACTAAAGTAAAAAAAGAAACAAAACATAAAAAAATAACATAAATCTTGAAAATACTTAAGATAAAAGTCTGTAAGTTATAACTTTATAACATATCAACAAGTTTTGAGTAGTATTAGGAACTAGGTCTACGAGTATGGAATGTTAAAACATAGCAATACAATTTAAAATAAAAAATTAAGTCATACTTTGTATTTATATTTAAATCACAAAATTCAGTCGTAATAGTCTGAGATCAATGTTTACTTAAATATCTATTTATCTACCATGTGACAATAAAAAAAAATTAAACACTACTTAGTGTGAAAATCCATAAAGCAATTACGCCCTTCAATTATACATAGCCGTGCGTTACACTTTGGACAAAAATATTTGGTTTGGTTTAAGGTACAGTTTCTACACCTGCCTTTTGTAGTAAAAGTAGGAAGATGTCCCATCAGGTCGTAACGAGTAGCGTCATCAGGCCTCTCAGCAACTGGTTTCTTTACCTTACTTATGGATTTGGGAAGAGCTTCAGGTTGTAAATCTGAAGAACTCCTCTCAAAAAGACGCAGTTGCCTAAATAACGCGGCTCGAAACTTCTTAAGTGGCATATATTTTTGTTTACCACTGTTCTCGTAACGATATAGCAACCAGGCATTATTGACGCAGATGTCCAGAATCTGTGAAAATAATACTAAATACCAACGGTGACCTTTCAAATCTGTACGGTATAAAGCGATTAGCATATCGGCGAGATCCACCCCACCCATATTTCCGTTATAGTGCTTTATTAAATTTGGGCATGTGACTAGACCTTTCTTCTTTTCTTCTTTCTTGTACCGCATTATATTCTGCACAGGTTGGGCGTCGACATAAGTGCTTGCAGCCACGACAAATTTATTGTCATACCACTTCACAACAGCGATATTGTGTTCGTTAGACACGACCTGAGCAAAAGCTCCTCTGCCTTTTTTCTTTAACTCCTTATCAGTAGGTAATTTTTTTTCTGCCCCTCGAAGTCGATTTGTCCTGACCGTACCTAAGGAGAATATACCGTACTCATTCCGTAAATGATGCATCAATTCAATTGACGTAAAAAAGTTGTCAAAGTATAGTACCGAGCATGGCTTTTGCTTGATAGATTTGGCCAAAGCTATGACAACTTTAGCTCCAAGACCCATACCTTTTTCTTTTTCAGTAAAAGAATGGAGTCTGAAAGTATCATCCCCTCCATAAATAATAAAATCATGTACAAAGCCAGATGGTGACGCACGAACGAAAAACTTAAATCCCCATTTTTTGGGTTTATTTCGTACATACTGTTTTCGACTACCGGCTCTAGTACCCTTGTAAGGGACCATCATCTCGTCGATGCTGAACCGTTTCCTTTCAGGAATATTCGATGCGCAGTTATTACGAACTTTTTCTACTAATGACCTTATTTTATAGTATCTGTCACCATCATCTTTTAAATTATCATTAAAATGAATGTAACGTCGTATAGTTTGAAATTTCTTTAGTGTCATGACATCAGCAATCTTGGTGTATTTAAATTCATTTGACCAATAATCGGTGTAAGCTGGCATATCTACGACACCCATTAAAATATTTATAGCTAAAAAATCTTTGATATCGTCTTTGGTTATATTAATTGAAGTACCCTTTTTCTGTACAGAATATAAATTGGAATGATATACTATTAGATCTACTATATCGTCAGTAAAAAATAACTTAAAGTAATCAAGCGGGGATTTCTCATTATCAGTAGAACCGAACAACATATTATCATCAATGTCTGCTGCTCCTTGAAATTTTATTCTTGTCCATTTAGGGAATATTTTGGTAGGCTTCAAAACAGTTTTTTTTACAATTACCGGAGTTTTCTTATAACGCCGAAGACGTACAGTAGCTGCTGTAGGTGCGACAGATGCTGGAGGTGCGACATATGCTGGAGATGCGGGACTATTAATTGAGTCTATAGATGGTGACGGTGGAATGTAAACTGATGGTGAAGGCAGTATAATGTCAGGATCATGTTGAAGAATAGAAGGTGAGTTTGGAGTAGAATAATTAATAGTACTCTGTCTGAATCTTGGCTCTTCATGAACAGAAGCAACGGCGAATATTTCTCGATACTCACATTCATCGCTATCGGAGAGGTTTATATTTTCAACAGAAGACGCTATTGATCGGACAGGAGAACTGTCTTCGGAGACGTCTCGGTGAGGTCTACATATCTGCAATTCATCTTCCGAAGATTCGCTGGATTCTACGTCAGACTTAGCTCCGCATTTAGGCACTAAAGCGAGGATTTTGTGACTTCTGGTCATCTGAAAAAAAGTATTGCATGCTAAGAATTGGAATTTGGTGTAATATAAATTGCTGGCATGCATTATGAATAAAACTTTGTCTAAACAAAGGTTCGAGTATGTAGTAGCACAGTAGGCAATGTGCATTTAAAGACACAACATTCGCAAATAGTAATAGCCTATGGCGTTGGCTTGGCAGTGTGTATTTATATGTACACGACAAGTATTGTGTGATTCACAGCAAAGCAAGCAGTGTGCATTTAAATATACACAACAAATTTTGAGTCGTTCACTTTGGACCAGGCAGTGCGAATTTTAGTGCACATATAACAAATATCGTGAATTACTATATATTCATAACTTACACAACAAAAATAATATTGCCAAACAATTGCATAAACCTTGTAGAAAGTAAAACTATAAAAATTTCATACATTAAGCATAATTTAATTGAAATAAAATAGGATACTTACAGAACGCTGCGTGGGCGCCGACCGACGGCTCGCCATTTTGTTCACCACTGACAATGTGTGAGCGAGACCGATATAGCTTTCTTTTTCGTACGTAAGCAAACGTTTACGAAGTCAGTTTCATTTATTATTAAAACGATTCGATGATTATATTTCGCATAAAAAAAATCTGAATTGAATGTGTATTTAAGTTCACAATGTCAAGTATAGGGTTAAAGATAAATTCATGCGGTCTAATCTGCGCAAGATTCCGCCTTCAGCAGAATATCTGTTCAATAAAGATCTGTTCTCCGGAACAATAGAAAAGAATGGAGGTACTGCTAAAATATTCTGGCCGTCTCGAAATACTAACCAGAAACCTAACAATAATTGGTCAGCTGCGCAAGCTGGACCATCTAGCTCTCAAACTCCCGCACAGGGATTTTCGTATAACCCCTCAAAGGTTAGGAATACTCAGGGTTTGGTCATGCAAAACCCATACCAACCTAATTTTGCACCACATGGCAGGTGGCCCGCTCCATCGAATTTTTATCCTGGGCAAGGGTATCATAATCACCCTCCGCAAGAGTCACAAATAGACGGTTTCCGCAGAACCATGAAAGATTGAGAACCGACTATAATAGGGCCTCGCGCCAGAAGTTTAATAATGTAGAGAACAGGGCCAATAAGTCTCGAAATAATAATAACTTTCGTTCGAAACGAAAATTATGACTCAGCCGCCCCCGTGGCCGGTCGTCTTTCCAAATTTGTCGATGTTTGGAAAAAATGTGGGGCACCAGAATCGATTCTCAAAATAATTCAGGGCTACAGAATACCCTTCAAACGAAAGCCTCCTTTATGTATGCCGGGTGCCATGACCCATCGGTGTCGAACCAAAGTCACCTCTCAGACGACACAAATTGTAAATACATTGATGGAATCGGGGGTTCTAGAAAAGGTTCCCGTTTCTCCCAGTTTTGTATCCCCCATGTTTTTAACTCCCAAAAGCGACGGGAGCATGAGACCAATTTTCAATCTTCGTCTCCTAAACAGATATGTGGTTCTTTCCAAATTTCGTCTAATCAACATGCAAAGAATTCCCAACTTCCTACAACCTTACGATTACATGGTGAAAATCGACCTATCGAACGCGTACTTTCACGCGCCCATTGCCCCAGCCCACAGGAGGTACCTCAGACTGATCTACGGTCAAAATTTACTACAATTAACTTGCCTGCCGTTTGGCCTGGCAACGGCCCCTCATGTTTTTGCAATATTGAGCAATTGGGTCGCGCAGACTCTGAGAGATACAGGCATACGTGTTGTAAATTACTTGGACGATTTTTTATTGGCCAACCAAGACAAAAACATCCTGATACAGCAGGTACAGTTCACTGTAAATTTCCTACGAAAGTTGGGTTGGCAACTAAATCTACAAAAGTCTGTTCTAGAGCCTCAAAAATCTATAGAATTCCTCGGCATATGCTGGGATCCTTGGGCAGGCCTCAAATGGCTTCCTACAAAAAAGCAGCATTCGATACAGACAAAGATTCAACCATTCTTGTTGAGAAAAACGGCCAATTTACGAGAGATTCAAAGTCTTGTCGGCCTTGTCAACTTTGGCAGTTTTGTCATTCCCCGTGGTCGTTTGAATCACAGGCAAATGCTTCGCTATCTCAACTACCTACTGAAGGTAGATTCTTGTCGAAAATTCAAAGTCCCAGATCAAGTCTTAATAGAACTAAGATGGTGGATAAAGAACTGCAATGTTCGCTCTCGTCTTCACCAAGCCTCGATCGAACACTTTTTGACGACGGATGCGTCTCAAGTAGGCTGGGGAGCCCAAGTAGACAACCAGAAACTTTGTGGTCGTTGGTCCCCACTAGAAATAGGATTGCACTCCAATCAGAAGGAGATGCTGGCCGTGTTATATACGATAAGACAACGGTGCTTATATCTAGCGAACTCTGCAACAATGCTACAAAGCGACAACAAGACAGTCGTGTCTTACCTGAGAAAAGAGGGAGGTTCGAAATCTCACTCCTTGATGAGCCTAACGCGAAAGGTGATTCAGCTTCTCGACTTTTACCATATAGACCTAGTCGCCTATCACCTCCCAGGGAAATTGAACAACGAAGCGGATCGCTTATCACGCTTTCGGCTCCCACCAGAATGGCATCTATTACCGGGCATAACCAATGTGATCTTCAGGAAGTGGGGAGTACCTCAAATAGACTTAATGGCGTCAAAAACAGCGCATGTTGTCTCCCGGTATGTGAGCCTAGATCGATCAGACAGAGACGCCGAATTTCACGACGCGTTCAGTCAGCAATGGAACTACGATCTCGCTTGGGTGTTCCCTCCACCGTTTCTCGTTCCGAGAGTCTTGAGGCACCTGAACACAGCCAGAGGTGTGTACCTGATCGTGACTCCTGTCTGGGAGAAAGTGTTCTGGAGACCAGACGTCAAGAACCGGTCTACGGCTCCTCCATTCATAATAAATCGCCTGCACCAAGTTCTAGTGGACACATCAACCGGGATACCCCCGCCGAAGCTTCACGAGATAACCCTACAAGTTTGGAGATGTGGGGGTGGACTTCAAAGTTGGTCGACTGGACACCAGAACAACGACAGCTTCTAAAATCAGGTTGGCGTGATTCCTCTATTAAAACTTATCAAAACGCTTGGCGAAAATGGTTAAAATGGTGTGCAAATAACAATGTCAATAACCCTGCTGAACCCGATGGTCCACTTTTAGCCAGATTTTTGTCAGATTTATTCCAGAAGGATCAATTGTCCTATAGTACTATATTAGTTTATAAATCAGCTATTTCTACACTTTGTAACCCTGATTTATCCGAAAGATTGAGTTCTCATGTTCTAGTTAAGAAAATGCTTGCTTCAATTGCTAATCAGAAACCTAAGCAGACTCTGAAACCCCCTATATGGGATGTGGACGACCTTTCCTCCTGGCTATTAACTAATGATTCGGATTCTTCTAATTTATATCAGTGTTCAAAACGCACAGCCACATTGCTAATGCTATGCTCGGGACGTCGCGTCCATGACCTAACACTACTAGCAATTGACAATAATCATTGTTTTATTTCAGAAAACACCATCATATTTTGGCCTAAATTCGGCTCTAAAACCGACAAGTCGGACGTTCGTCAATCTGGTTGGCGACTCACTAGTAACAGCGATCATCGTGCAATTGATCCAGTTTATTGGGTAAAACAGCTGTTGAAACTTTCTTTGCTGAGAAGAAACCAAGCCAATTCCAACAATTTATTTATAACGGCATGCGGTGAACCAAAACCCGCTTCGCGCTCTGTTATAGCTGGCTGGATAAAACGTCTGTTGCAAGAAGCAGGTATCACGGCAAGTGCCGGAAGTATTAGACCAGCAGTCGCTTCGAAAAATTGGATATCAAATTGCCCAATAGACGAAATCTTAGCTCAAGGAAATTGGCGCTCTGAAAACACCTTTAAAAAGTTTTATTGTCGCGAAGTTAAATCTACTAATCACCAAACAAATGTGGTAACTGCTATGTTCTCACCCATAGCAAACTGATTTATATTAATAATATAGGTATTTAATTACTACTTATCAATCAGATATTTGTTATCAGAACTATACATAACGTATTTTGTTTCATTTCATGTAGTTCATTTACTAATTTTACCTTTTATGTTTACTTATACTACCTTTACCTATGTACTTATTTGTTGATTTGATGTACCCAGGTACTACAATTTTATTAATCATAATATCATTTTTAATACCTACCTTGTTATAATTATAGAGTTACTCTGATTACAACCACTAGGTGGTATTTTTAGAAAGTGTTGCACCAACACTTACTTTCGTAATATTCTTTATTCTTAGTTAATATTTTTGTATCTACTTAATGATGAAATATTCTTAAATAAAAAGTATTAATTTGCTTAAAATGGTTTATTTGCTTTTCACCTTTGTATCTAATCGTAGGTATACTTATACAGGCAAAAGTACAAATACCTTTCCTATCTACCTACCCTCATGTTAAATTTAGTTGAAATCTACCTTTCTTTAGGTTTATAAAACGCCTATATAGAATAAGTATAAAATTAAAATAATGGCTTCCTGCATATAATAGACTTGCAATTTTTATACATACCTATTTTTATCTAATGCCTATATAGGTACTTACCCGAAAGATTCTATACCATGGCATAGCAAGAACATTCTTTTATTTCTAGCATTATAATCCCCACCAGGCGATATCAGACAGCTCTCATTAATATAAGCTTTGAATGACGGTACAGTGAGTTAATATCGGCGTTTTACCTAACAATAAAACGCTTATTAACTACTTACCTCATTCAAAGCTTAACTTTAAATTCTGCCTGGTTAATTCGAGTACAATGATTGAAAAACCGATCTGAGCTTGATAGCTCAGATGCGCCCCTGGTGGGGGATTATGGAACTAAACGTCAACCAATAGGAAAGGAAAGAGGCGCAATGTAGGTAGGGTTGCTAGTAGTTTAGACACTGTTTCCGCCACAGATTGGAAAAATAGAGTTGCCACTCTCATTAATATAAGCTTTGAATGAGGTAAGTAGTTAATAAGCGTTTTATTGTTAGGTAAAACGCCGATATTAAGCCGAAAGGGGGTTTGTTCTAGAGGTCTAGGCGACCAACTTTTGTTCTACGACTTTTGGAAATTCATACTTTATTTTTTCGAAAATTTGAGGTTGTATCACTGAAAAAAGTAACAGCTGTTTTTTGTAAATAAAGGCAATTAATGTTAAGATTGTAGTAGTCCAAACTAAATACAAGGGCAGATTAAGGTCAATGACTTAAAACTCTAGAAAACAGCTGATTTTCATGCAAAATTTATTGCAAAACTGCAAAAACTACTTCATATTTCTAAAAGTTGTTCGCCTAGACGTCTAGAACAAACCCCTTTCGGCTTAATACCCCCATCTCGGAACATCGTGTATAGCGTACAAAAATATAACTACCCACTTTACAAAAGAAAATAATAGTAAAGGTTGAGGAGAGAGGTAAAATATATACCTCATTTTTTTGAATAATTGCACTGGCCAGCCGCGACGAAGATATTAATTTAACAACTGCAGAGTTAGTGCCGAATTGAGTTTTTTTACCGGAAAAATGCACCTAGTGTTTTCCTCGCTGTAGTGAGGTGCAAAATTGTGTGTTTCACTTGGCAGCAAAGTTTTTTGCATTTTGTACCTTTAAAATCCTTACAACGCTCAGCATTCTATATTTAAACCTCTCGCTGCGCTCGTGGTTCAAGCCTAGAATGCTTCGCTAGCTCAGGTTTCAATACAAGTAAGTACTCGCTGCAAAAACCAACTTTGCAGCCTTGCATAACAAACGTACACCGGAAAATTGTCCAAAAAAAAATTGTAAGAGAAGTTTTAAATAGATTTTGTGAAGAACCGCGCAGATTACTAGTCAACTAATAAAGGTGTTTTTATTTTTATTTTTACTTTTCTCCACTACCAATCTCCTCTACTCATATGTAAAAAACCGCGATTAAAACAAAATAGTCTTAGATTTTCTTTGTCTGCCCCCCCCCTATATAGAATCCTGGCTACGCCCTTGCCTGTATATATATTTTGTATAGGTTGGCCGACTAGTCGGCAATTTAACCGACTAGTCGGCAAATTGTGCCAACTAGTCGTCAACTAACAATTATGCAATAAAACCAATATTTATTGAATTAGTAGTTACAGATAGAAGGTCGCCGAGTGATCATGATTAACCCAAATATCTCGGAATTATAATGATCTGCATTGCCGACTAGTCGGCTAGTCGGCTAGTCGGCTAGTCGGCAGAACCCCTTCTCTAATCTATACTAATATTATAAGGAGGAAAGTTTTGTATTTTTGTGTGTGTGTTTGTCTGTATGTTTGTAAAGAATAAACTCAAAAACGACTGGACCGATTTCAATTCTTTCACCATTAGAAAGCTACATTCACCCTAAGTAACATAGGCTACTTTTGATCCCGATATTCCCACGGGATCGGGACTTACGCGGGTAAAACTGCGGGACGTAGCTAGTATTTTTATAAATTTAGTTACCTGTATTGAAACACAACTAGGTTTTGCCGCTGTGCCTGCAAAGGCAAGTGATGATGCCGATTGTACACAAAGTTGGTTTTGGAATCGGTATCCGTCGACAAAGCAGCATCTGTGTTAGGGTTGACAAGAGTCTCGATGACTCCATCTTTGTTGCGAGATGGGTAGAGAGATTCATCGCCTGCAATAACATGAAAGGTAAGGTCACCTGGGGTAAGTGCGGCTTTGGGGAAAGGGTGGCAAACTAGGGTTGCCAACACATTGTTCCTAGATAGTTTGTATTTATAGTTTTTGTGGCTAAAAAAATCACACAACAAAAAGATTTAATATTTTTGTAGGCTGATTGCATAAGTCCTAATTTCAAAAAAAAATGTGGTGTCGGTGAAATTCTTGTAGAGTTCTTAAAATCAAACCATAATAGAACATTATTATCACAATTGGGTACAGAACCCTAATATGAACACTGGACCAACTAATTGGTGAAGGAAATGCAAACTTTAAATTTTATTTAACCACTGGCGCCCCTGTCCATCACTCTATCACTTGACAGCCCCCTAAAAAAAATATTTTATTTTGGTTGTAGTATTTGTTGTTATAGCGGCTACAGAATTACCTACATCATCTGTGACATTTTCAACTGTCTGTTCATGAGATACAGCCTGGTGACAGACAGAAAGACAAACAGAGAGACGGACAGACACCGGAGTCTCAGTAATAGGGTCCCGTTTTTACCCGGCTGCAAGGAAAGGGTTATGTTTTTACCCTTTGGGTACTGAACCATTAAATTTACTGATCGACTTAATATAAAGTAAATCAATGCAATGCAGAGCCCAAACAGCTGGACCAAAAATCGTAAAATTTGGAGAGTGTGTTCTTTGTTATGTGTAGGCAGGCTTAGATAAAAAGAAAAATAGGCAGATATGGTACCCAGTCTCGGCAAATGAGACGATAAAACTGCGTCTAGCTGACGCACTAGCCTCAGTCGTATGTCGAACCATTGCCATGAGAGCATGTGCTGTCTCACTGCGATTATCTTTTTTAAATCCACCAAAATGCTTTCTTGCTTATTTTACAAATGCCTGAATAATCCAGGGAAACTAAAAAAATGTCAGGAATTACATTTCATGCGCAATTACTCTAATAAATCTATAAAATTACATTAAAATCAATTTTCAAAGACATTTGTAATTTGTAACATACAATAATTTTATGAAGAGATAGAAGGATGCGCGAGTGACATGTGCTATCGTTCAATTTCGGTTGAGTGTTGCTATCTCGTTCGCGCTACAGTCTGGAATGTCTCTCTATCTCTGTCATTGATTACAATGTATGTACACGACATTGGAAATGTTTCTGTGGGGGTGTGTAATTGCATGTAGGTGTTTCCAGCTCATTTTTTGACAACGCAATGTTAGAATATACCTCCTTTTCTTCTCCTTTTAAAACATCATTGTCTGTAGGTAAGTAGGTATCCATCCATCTAAAGGAATTTTTTGAAATTCCCACAGGATCGGGACTTACGCAGGTGAAACCACGGAATGCTGCTACTAAATCCATAAATGTGCAGTGTGTAGGACATAGAATAGGCGTGCATGTTACGTACCTACCACCCTTCAGTCTATAACCATGCCCAGAGGTAAGAGGGTCAATAATTATTATGTTGAGACCTTAGATCAAAACAAAGTTGAGACAAGGTTGTCTCGAGGTTGCCTAGATAGGTATCTAGGCCGTAATTATCATTGGTAAAGTATTACAACGGAGGAACCATTGTTTGGTACAGACACTAACGATGGGTCTGGAGCTTGATTCACGAAATTGTTAGTAATCTGTCAGTAAATTAAACTACGAAACGCTTAAAGTACGACAGTTACAAGTGTAAGTATGTAGGTACTAAATCGTAAGAACTTAACCCTAAATATAATACAAAACTTACCGGGCTTAATAAACCTTGGCCTTTGACTCATCGATTACATGTAAAAAATTAAAAGACGTAGGTACTAAGAAATACTATCTAGCAAAGAATTAATAACCACTATTTAAATTTAATATCCTTTTTTTCACTTTCTATGTAGGTACAATAGGTACGTATTTATTTACGACTTTTAATTCTTTTTTTTATTCTCTCCCGGTCTTAAACTAATAACGGCTATTTAGGAATTACCCAATGCCAAGTATTTTTTATTATTTGTTTAAGAATACGTTGACATAAAAGAGTATTTAATATAGAATCGAAATAGTCGATAAAGCTGCCTTTCTGGGTATAACTTTAAACGCCACTTACTTTTATAGTAAAATGGCGGCTATTTTACTACAACATTAAAAATTAAGCAACACATTTTGTCCATGCATTCCCGCCAAAACTCCTTTGGATTTTTTGTAGTCAATGGCTGTGACAGTTACAACAAGACATTGTCTGACAGTTGACAAATGATATTTCAAAGGGCTTTCATGAGTTTTATTATTATTATTTATTTCGGTCTGAGACCGATATGACCAATTTGGAACAGCCAGGTTCAAGTTTTAGAATATTTCAAGTTTCTTCATATTATAGTTTTGGCGTCGTACATCTTGCCAGTATCAAGTATTTTGCATGAAATTAGCCCGATCGGGCCCATAGTTTCAAGTCAGGGGCTATGGTAAAGCGGTGGCAACTTTACTATAACCTTCAAGGAGCTTCGGCGCGAACGACGGAAAGTCCATGTTTAACACTCAATTTTGTTTTCACTACACTTGTGCACATTCACGGAACTAAATTGAATAAGATTCCACCAAAATTACACAATTTAATCGAGTTTAGTTTAACGAAAATAAAATTAGAGCACGACATGTTGTCTCCGCTTTCCCGCTGAAAGTCCTGGTACTTTAGTTGAAATATTGTATCTAAGACCCTGGCTGTTCCACATTGGCTACATCGGTCTCAGGCAGAAATATAAAAAAAAAGTTTTATTGTTGTATGTATGTAGGTAAGTATTACTATACTAAGTATGTGGCATAAAATTTATTCCAACCTGTGATTCCACTTGAATAATATAATAAATATCTGTGGATTCCACCTCTCCGCTAGGAGTATAGTGTTCGGTGATTCCACCCATGACTGTTGACCCACCCATTGTACCCTGTTCTAAAATTCTTCGCTGCTGACTTACCACGTGGAACTGGCTAAATTGCTCTGGACTGCTAGCAGAAGGCCACAAAGAAGAATCTGAATCTCTTACCTATTGTTGTGCTTGGAACTGCATGTTAAACTCCAAAACGTAGTGATTATAATATTATCCTGTTTGTAGGTACTCCACTCTCATCACTCTCGTTCTCCCTTTCATTCAGCAGAAGGCCATAAATAGAATCTGAATGTACTTTTCAATGTGGTTGGCGTCCGACGTGAATGTCCGACTTTTCAATCTGCTCGGTCTCTCAGTGTTCAGACATTCTTATTGATTCGGAGTGTTTTGAGCGCGTGTAGGGAGCAAAATCTGATCAACGACGCTGTTCTCCCTCTGTCGAAGCACCATGGAGTTCTTCGACCACACTCGTCTCAAGTCAGTCGAAGTCAAACTGGAGACGGACTGGGAAGGTACCTAATATTTATTCTTTTCCTTGAATGGAATGCCATAACTGAAACTTTAGAATAACTTATTTCATATAGGCACTTCTGCAAATTATTGCTTCGTATTTTTTGGCAATTAGCTCCAATGTAATCACCATTGTTGTTAGTATAAATTATTATAATAAATTTATAATAAATTAGTTACTTACATTAATATTAGAGATGGGCCGACTAGGGGTTCTACCGACTAGCAGACTAGCCGACTAGTCGGTTCCAAAATTGATCATTATAATTCCCAGATATTTGGGTTAATCATGACCACTCGGCGATTGTTGGTGTTTTTGGATATTTTTTCACTTCGAAAACTGTAATTAAACTTCCAAAAAATGTTGAAATAAAAATAAAAGTTGGAAAAAAAATATTCATGGAGCTGAGGCATAGTTACGACATTTTAGATGTTTGATGTTAAGATTATGTATGTAAGCTATGTTTTGTATACGTTTTTCTGACTGTCCACCTTCTTACTGTTCTATTTATTCAATTAAATATTGGTTTTATTGCATAATTGTTCGTTGACGACTAGTCGCCTTAATTTGCCGACTAGTCGGCCCAACTCTAATTAATATAGAAATTTCAATTAAAAACATATTCAGAGCATATTTTGTATTTTTTTCCAGTGATTAAAGATACTGAAATGATTGATGGCCACAACAAGGGTACCTCTGATGATGAAGGCAATATCCAAACTCTGACCGAGGAATTAAAGCATGAAGTCGGAAGTGACAACGAAAACAACACCAAACAGATGTTAAACAATATTGAATGCCACAATTCACAAATATCATCTAATTCGGAATACATCAATGTGTATGATGATATGATAGATGTAGATGATGTTAAATTTGAAATTTTGGAGATGTTAAACAATGTTGGAGGTGAAACCACTGGAGAATGGAACGATGGAAGGAATCAAGCTTCTTCAAGTGAGGATATATCTCTCTCACAAAGATCCAGAAAGAGAGTCAGGCAGAATGGTGACACCGAAGGTAAGTGCCTATAGTATATAAAAAATATCATGTGTACTGTGTACATGCAATATAAAAAGAGTTTCTATGATCCAGTAATTATAGTAAGTTCACCTCGGAATTCGAGACACCCAGCTGTAAGTCTGTAAATACTTGTATATTGACACCCTAAAGTTGTCTCAAAACCTACTTATGGCAGGGTGTGCGCAACTATTAAATTTCAAGGTCAAAGGTCACAAAAATCGGTTTTTGCGCTTGTTTTTGTAAACATCTCATTTCCTATGGGTTTTTTGCTATTTGTATTTCTTATCAATATTGTAGAATACAAAATTCTCTACAAATTTTGTTTAAAAAAAAAGGTATTAAGGGTATTAAGCCGAAAGGGGTTTGTTCTAGAGGTCTAGGCGAACAACTTTTGTTCTACGACTTATGGAAATAAGAACTTTTTTCGAAAATTTGAAGTTGTATCACTGAAAAAAAAAACAGCTGTTTTTGTAAATAAAGGCAATGAATATTAAGATTGTAGTGATCCAAACTAAACAAAAGGGCGCCATACCGGTCAATGACCTCAAACTCTAAAAAACAGCTGATTTTCATGCAAATTTTAAACTCAAAGTTTTCGAAAACTACTTCGAATTTCCAAAAGTCGTTGAACAAAAGTTGTTCGCCTAGACCTCTAGAACAAACCACTTTTGGCTTAATACCCCTTAATATTCATATTTTTTTTAAACAAAATTTGAAGAGAATTTTGTATGTAATTTTGTACTTTGACCTTGAAATTTAATAGTTGCGCACACCCTACCATAAGTAGGTTTTGAGACAACTTTTAGGGTGTCAATATACAAGTATTTACAGACTTACAGCTGGGTATCTCGAATTCCGAGATGCTTACCTAATTTAAGCTTAAATGACTGGATCACTATACCATTTAATTTTACCCTATTCTAGAAGGCTATGAATACAAGAAATATCATAAAAATTGTTGCCGCTATTTTTGCATGAATGCATTTCGAACTAACGCAACTTTGTTTTACAAATTATACATATATTTTCCTACATATACCTAATCCAACTCAGAAGTATCACTCTCTGTCTCTATTTGACATAACCACATTGTAGAGTAGAAACTCGTAGAATTGTATGTATGTGTCTTACAAACCTAGATTCTCTCATTAGATTCAGTAAACCTAGTAAGAGAAAATTGTCTAAATTCTAAATTAAGGGAGACTCGAGAGCCCACTTAATATGAATGATACTATATGTTAAGAGGAATGTGATGCGCCCTATGTTCATTGTTGATATATCTCACAGAACGTCCCCCAGACATACGTCGAGAGGAACAGAAACTGATTGTATCGGAACACCGCAGCGGGAACACCGACCGACAAGCGGACAAACTTCAAACTACTAACGAAATTATTTCAGAGGCACATTTAAAGACACACTCTACTGATAAAGTGACGCAGTTTGTGTGCAATATCTGTCATCGTACATTTAAACTAAAACGTTATTTAAAACAACATTTATTGACACATGGTAAAAAACGGTTCTCATGCGATAAATGTGATTATAAATGTAATCAAAGAAGCAATTTAAAAACACATTTATTAACACATACTAGCGAAAAACTGTTCTCATGCGATAAATGTGATTATAAATGTAATCAAAAATATAATTTAAAACAGCATATTTTGACACATACTGGTGAAAAACCGTTTTCATGCGATAAGTGTAATTATATATCTAGTCAAAAAAGCCATTTAAAACGTCATTTATTGATACATACTGGTGAAAAACCGTTCTCATGCGATAAGTGCGATTTGAAATATACTCGAAAAGCCAATTTAAAATATCATTTATTGACACATAATGGTGAAAAACCGTTTTTATGCGATAAGTGTAATTATATATCTAGTCAAAAAAGCCATTTAAAACGTCATTTATTGATACATACTGGTGAAACCCCATTTTCATGCGATAAGTGTAATTATAAATGTAGAAATAACGGCAATTTAAAACTTCATTTATTGACACATTCTGATGCAAAATCGTTCGCATGCGATAAGTGTAATTATAAATGTATAAATAACGGCAATTTAAAACTGCATTTATTGACACATACTGGGGAAAAACCGTTCTCATGCAATACGTGTGATTATAAATGTAATCATAAAAGGAATTTAAAATATCATTTATTGACACATACTGGTGAAAAACCCTTATCATGCAATAAGTGTGATTATAAATGTATTCGTAAATCCAGTTTAAAAATGCATATTTTGAGACATACTGGTGAAAAACCGTTCTCATGCAATAAGTGTGATTATAAATGTAGAAATAACGTCAATTTAAAACTTCATTTATTTAGTCATACTGATGAAAAACCGTTTTCATGTGACAAGTGTAATTACAAATGTATTCAAAAAAGCAATTTAAAACGGCATTTATTGATACATACTGGTGAAAAACCGTTCTCATGTGATAAATGCGATTTGAAATATAGTCGAAAAGCCAATTTAAAATATCATTTATTGACACATACTAGTGAAAACCCGTTTTCATGCGATAAGTGTGATTATAAAATGTAGTCATAAAGGCAGATTAACACGTCATTTATTGAAACATACTGGTGAAACCCCATTTTCATGCGATAAGTGTAATTATAAATGTAGTCAAAAAAGCTATTTAAAACAACATTTATTGACACATACTGGAGAAAAACCGTTCTCATGCGATAAGTGCGATTTGAAATATAGTCGAAAAGCCAATTTAAAATATCATGTATTGACTGACACATACTGGTGAAAACCCATAATTTTGTTATTATCCCGGGTCTTAATCGCGTGATTTTTACTTTTTAATTCTCTTACCTCGACGTTCGACCATGTTGCAACGGTCTTGGTCGCGAGGGGACTGGAGCTGCGGCGGGTGTCGTCCTCTATTTATAGCCGTCGTGTACCGGCTATTGTTGAAACTTGTGGGTAGGTGGACTACCCACATTTTGATGGTGAAGTACCCACATTTTTTTTAAAGTTCGTTATAGTCTAAGGGCGGCGACACTCTAGACTGGCCCCGCGGCTACTTCACGGGCGCATTTTATTTTATTAAATACTACTTTTTTTATTCTGACCTAATAATCAGGATTGGAGGACGGGGGGGGCGCGGATTGTTTTTTAAGTTAGGGAACCCCTGCTCTAGAAAGTTAGCCTGTGGTTGATTTATTTGAGTCGCGTCTGCTAAAAATGTATGAGCAAGTAAGTATATCCTTGTTATTTTTTACGCTTGGGGGGCGTCCATAAATTACGTGAGGTGTTTTTTGAAATTTTCTGTCCCTCCCTCCCCCCCTGGTGAGATGTCGTGAGATTTTATTCAACCCCCTCCCCCATCCTCCAATCTCACGTGAGATTTTTCAAAATGTGGGTTTCTTACGCTCCAGTAACTGAACACACTACAGTTTACACGTAGCAGTTTTTTTTTCTTTTTACAATAACAATCCAACGCAGATTGTTATTGTTATTGTAGAAACTTGTGGGTAGGTGGACTACCCACATTTTGATGGTGAAGTACCCACATTTTTTTTAAAGTTCGTTATAGTCTAAGGGCGGCGCCACTCTAGACTGGCCCCGCGGCTACTTCACGGGCGCATTTTATTTTATTAAATACTACTTTTTTTATTCTGACCTAATAATCAGGATTGGAGGACGGGGGGGGCGCGGATTGTTTTTTAAGTTAGGGAACCCCTGCTCTAGAAAGTTAGCCTGTGGTTGATTTATTTGAGTCGCGTCTGCTAAAAATGTATGAGCAAGTAAGTATATCCTTGTTATTTTTTACGCTTGGGGGGCGTCCATAAATTACGTGAGGTGTTTTTTGAAATTTTCTGTCCCTCCCTCCCCCCCTGGTGAGATGTCGTGAGATTTTATTCAACCCCCTCCCCCATCCTCCAATCTCACGTGAGATTTTTCAAAATGTGGGTTTCTTACGCTCCAGTAACTGAACACACTACAGTTTACACGTAGCAGTTTTTTTTTCTTTTTACAATAACAATCCAACGCAGATTGTTATTGTAAAAAGAAAAAAAAAACTGCTACGTGTAAACTGTAGAGTGTGTTCAGTTACTGGAGCATTAAAATACAGCTCCGGTAGCAGATTTTTTTTTTCAGTGTGTACAATCTGGATTAAATGGACCAAAATAGTACTTATATATTTTTTGTTTCAATTAGAAAAAAAATTGCGTGATATTTGCCGAGACCCTCCCTCTCACCAACGTAAGATTAGATGAGATTTGACTCGACCCCCTCCCCCCCTTAAACATCTCACGTAATTTATTGACGCCCCCTTGCTAATCTAATTTTTTTACTTTTTTAGCAGGCGTTGCTTATGAATTTTTAGCAGGCGCCATTTGACAAATACCTATGTGTCATTTTGTAATAACTTTTTATTAGAGCTTCCTAGGACTGTGTTTTTTTTTGCGTAGGTACCAAATAGGTCCAAAATATTGGCATATATAACGTGGAGCATTTGTAACAGGATAGTGAGAAATTGAAGCTGGTCCGGCCAACCTGACGTCAGAATGGCCGGACGTGCGTCGTCGTTGCGTACACGGATTTCGCTTGGTCCAGTGTTTATTTTAGGGTTCCGTACTCAATTGCGACATTGGTACGGTACGGGGAACCCTTCGTGCGCGAGTTCGTCTCGCGCTTTTCCGGTTTATTGTAGAAATAAATAAAAGACTCATTACTTTTTTTTATAAATGTAACAACACACTGTTTCTTTCAAAATTACACTTAATTACAAATAATTACAAAAAAAAACAGACACACTCTCACGGTGCCATTTTACGAGCAACATGTTTGATGATTGATTCGAAAGAATAATAATATTAGGTCCTATAATATGTCCTTCATTTACTATTAGCTTCATTAATAAACGTGGAGTAAGGTCGGAGTAATTTTACCACTTTTTGTTTAGCTGTCTGTCAACTTTGAAAGGCCTTGTCACGGAAAGTGACAAATTATGTTCTTACTACTTCGATCTCTTACTCCACGTTTACTAATTAATAAGGCATATACCTATATAGCCTTATTAATGAACGTGGGGTAAGGTTGGAGTAATTATCCACTTTTTGTTTCTGTCTGTCAACTTTGAACGTTCCAACTACTCCGACCTTACTCCACGTTTATTAATAAGGCTAATGATCCGAGTGTTTAGTTTTATTTAGATTTATTTATACGATTTTGATTTCAATTGATACCTAAATGAAATATCGGGGACGTTAATTTAACCCGAAAGGGGGTTGTTCTAGAGTTCTAGACAAACAACTTTTGTTCTACGACTATTTGAAATTAGAACTTTTGTTATTTCGAGTTTTTTTAGGTTATGTTTCACTGAAAACATATCTTTTTTAAAGTAAATGTATTCAATGTTTAGATTGTAATATTTCCATCCAAATTAAATAAAAGGACAACTTAAGGCCATTGACATTTAACTATAAGAATCAGTTGATTTTTAAGTAAACTTTGAACTCTAGGTACCTATTTGTTTAAAAACTACTATAGAACAAATTAGATAAAAAGTTGTGTGCCTAGACGTCTAGAACTATCCCCATTCGGCTTAAAACAACGTCCTTGAAACAAAAGACACACTGTTATTAATTAAAACTAAAAATAATGTTTATGCGACAACTATAAGTACTAAATAAATACATTTAATTAAAAATATTTGACATAAAGTAATATGAACATTTGGTTATTTTTTTATTTTATATCTAAATTAAAATAAAAAGAAACGGATCTACATTTTATTTTGTGTAAAATACAATCGGGAATACCTACTTATAAATTACTTGCCAAATACTACCTACCAAAGTAAAGAAAATAGAGATAGGCTACTTTAAAAGAAATATTTTACAAGGTGACATGCATCACCAAATCTCGCCCGGCAAACGAGGGGCACAGGTTCGAATCCTGTCACAGGATTTCTCCTTGTAAAATATTTCTAATTTCTAGTAAAAATGCCTAGAACAAAAAGAAATATTAAACAGAGATATCTCAAAACTTTTGAGGTACGGAACCTTAGAAAAAAAATCTAAGGTTCCGTACCTCGAAAGATAAAAAAATTAAAGTTCCCTTCTTCTTAGTAGGATAAATTAAAAACGAAGCACTTTTACAAATTCAAAAAAAAAAAAAAAAAAAAAAAGAATTGGAAGCCATTTTAAAATTACAAATGTTTTACTGTATATGCTTAGTTACCTAATAATTATTCTTAATAAGAAGTTTATTATTTACATTCTTGATTAATAAAATAAGTAATTTAAGATAATTATTGATTTGCCAGTAATTAATTCCTTACCCATAGTACTACCAAATAGCTCTACCGATACCGGTAGGTAGTAAATAAATAAATAAATAAGCCTTTATTTCCAAACCTTAAATTAAATTACAGTAGATTTTATCTTAAATATAATGGTAGTATTGTTTTATGGGATTGGATACCCAAATACGGGTGAAGGCCTCCTCCATTGAATGCCACTTGTGTCGATCTCAGGTAGGTAGGTAGGTAGGTAGTACCAAGGGTAATATTTTTTATCGGGCTGACAACACTACCTAGGTGTTTATGTTAAATAATGGAAACTCTTATGACAAAATAGTTACCCAAAAGTAAATAAATAATAAATTATTTCAATTCTAGGAAAAAAGGGTTTTAATATGACCTACAGTGAAACATAATATAGTAATAACATAAAATTACAAACGGGATAAAAATAATACAACTTATTTTCTATGACGATTGATTTATCTAAATATGAGAAATTAATATATACCTAATATGACTTTTAAACCTATTTAACATATACTATAATATCATTCTGTATCTGATGTTAAATACATATTGTCATTTAAACATATCAAAATCAATTTTAAATTATAAATTTATGTAACTGATTAGTGTAGTTATTATATTACATATTGATTTTATGACTAAATCTATTTTTAAACATTATTTATTAGTGTTAACCACACTTAGGAAATACTGCTTTTAAAAAATGCTTCCAAACAACATTGCTATCGTAGCGGCTATCGCGCTGGAATGTAATTCCAGTAGTCGCGGGTTCGAGTCCCGCCGAGTACTAAAATTTTAAAAAGCATATTTTAAAAAACAGTATTTCCTAAGTGTGGTATGATTAAACATATTTAATGACTAAACCTATTTAGTCATAGATAGTGTATCACGTATGGTGGTACTGTAGATGTGCTAAGGGATGTTCGTAGAGGGGGTAGAGGGGTTGTGGGGGGTGCGAGGGGTGCGGCGGGAGGGGCGCGGTGGGGTGCGAGGGCGCGTCGCTGTCGTCGTCCGTCGATGAGTCCAGTTGCTTATCGCCGGGGCCACTGGAAACAAGAAAACAAATAAAATTATATATAGGTAATATTTGAGACCTCAAGCAGGCCAAATTGCTAATTAAGACAACCCAAGGCAACTTGGCACCGCGAAGTTAGGAGTCCCGACCCTAAATTACGGGATAAAGGGAAGGAAGAAGAAAATAATATTTGAAGGCCAACGAATAGGTAATGCTATACAAAGAGGCAATGCAGCCTAGGGACTCATTTTTGATTTGATTTGATTTGATATTATTTTAGTAAATTATGATTTTTGAATATTAATATTATGACCAGGTACTGAAGGTATTGTTTTATAGCGTTCCGTATCCAGAGGGTAAAAACATTACGCGATTACAGAGATGCCGCTGTCTGTATGTCTGTCACCAGACTGTACCTCATAAACTGTGATATCTAGCTAGAAAGTTGAAATTTTCACAGGTGATGTTTTTCTGTAACCGCTATAACAATACAGTGTAGGTACTTTGTTAGTATAAAGTGGTCCTTTTATATCTTTTGAAGTTCGGAAGCCTAAAAACTAAATAAAACAAATATTTAAGAGGACAGTCTACCTACTCTTTCTCCATACAAACGTAGTCGACTGTTTCCTCTCTGGATAAAGACATTAGAGCAGGGGCCACTTCACGGGCGCTATCAAAGGTATTTGGTACCTACCAAATACCCCTTGTATGACTCAAAGGTATTTAGTACTTACCAAATATCCCTTCTATGACTACGACACGACTTTTTTTCTCTGACCTGATAACCTAGATTGGCGCGGATTTTTTTTTATGGTCGAAAGGGGGCGCGGCTCAAATAAGTTAGGGAACCCCTGCATTAGAGCAAATATGTTTATGCCATAAAACCACTATTTGCCACCATGACTATGGCTACGTTTTGTTTTTTTTTTTTCATTTTCTAAATAGTTTTTTTTTTTAGAAAATATAGACAACAAAAAAATCAAAACGTAGGGGCATGGTCATGGCTGATACATAATACTTATAGCATAAACATATTTTTTCTAATATCTTTATCCAGGGAGGAAACAGTCGACTACGTTTGTAAAGTTTGTATGGAGAAAAGAGTAGGTAGACTGTCACCTTATGCCGGCGCCTCACATGGGCTATGTTGGCTCCAAGTTATACTGTTGGATCCAACACACCAATGTGAGGATCGATCTTGGAACGTTATTGGATAAAAACAGAACATTGCGTCCAATAGCCAATGTCATGCCGGCGCCTCACATGGGCTATGTTGGCTCCAAGTTATACTGTTGGATCCAACACACCAAAGACAACAAATACCAACATGTTTTTTTCTACAAAATACGAAATGAGTACCTATTGTATAGGAGCCCCCTGGCTTTTTTCGCATTTTAACCGACTTCAAATAAGGAGGAGGTTCTCAATTCGACCCGTAGGTAGGTATATTGTTTATACCTACACACATGAAGTCCTATTTCAATAATGTTTCTTCAACAAAGGTACCTAAATCGATAGGAAGGCAATTCTACAAAATCCTTGAACAAAATCACTGCACCGTATCGAAAAAAAAGTCGAAAACAAAAACAAAACCGAAAAAAACACAATATAACAAAAAGTGTCTAGCTAACGCTCCCTGCCCCACTCGCAGTCCGTATCAAGTTACCGAGGGCTGTCAACTTGCGTCTGTCAGTATGTGTACTGGCTGGCTCGGTTGGTTGGAGAATCAATGGGATTATTGTCTGTCTGTGCCAAGGGACGAGGTGGACTTTTTAATGTTATTATTAGTAAGCTGCTATGGCTTTGCACGTGGTTCCTTCAGGTTGCCAGGAAGAAATCGCTTTTAGCGATAAGGTCGCCCGTTTATACAACCTATACTATTTGCCTTTACCTATATAGTCTATGTATTTTGTTTTCTTGTCTTATTGTACAGTTATAATCTATCTACCTATGTAGGTATGTATCTATTTTTCAAAATAAAATGATTATGAAAATGATATCGAAATCCTCTTTGCATAACTGAGTAAATTTAGTAGAGTTAGAATAAAGTAAAACCTTTATCATTTTGCCGCGGCCATGCCCCTATGTTGTGTTTTTAGGGTTTCGTACCCAAAGGGTAAAAAGACAGGACTAGACAGTTGAAATTTACACAGATGATGTACCTATTTATGTTGCCGCTGTAACAATTCAACAAATACCTACGTACTAAAAGCAGAAAAAATACATATTTAAGTAGGTAAGGCCCTCATACAAAAACGTGATTTATTTATGACTAGCTGCGTACCGCGGTTTCACCCGCGTAAGTCCCGATCCCGTGAAAATATCGGGATCAAAAGTAGCCTATGTTACTCAGGGTGAATGTAGCTTTTCTAATGGTGAAAGAATTTTTGAAATCGGCACAGTAGTTTTTGAGTTTATTTATTACAAACATACACACCCACACACACAAATACAAATCTTTCCTCTTTTTAATATTAGTGCAGATTTCCTTTGATATCGCCCGCCAGTTCTTTGTTTACATTTTTGATCTAAGATTCTGAAATAAAGTATAGTATAGTCTCTAAGAGGAAATTTAAAATTAATAAGAGTAGTAATTTTATTTAGTCCTGTATCCCCGGCTTAGAATAGGGTTACCCTATCTCTTACCGTGGGTGTCGTAAAATGCGACTAAGGGATCTGAGGGAGACTAGCAAACCTTAAATTCTCCCCGCGCGGTGGCGGATAAATTGCTTACTCCCTAGGAGGGCTGGTGGCAGGCAGGCGGCCGACCGTAAAATATTGCCAAATGGCTATATGCAGTAGGTATGGTCAATGATGACTTACCTACCTACTGCGCGACCCTAAATAAAAAAAACAATTTGGGGTTTAGCGGACCCCGATGCCACCGGGAACATCGTCGCAATGAGAAGAAGGTTATTAATAATGGATGTTAGTTTTAGAAATATCGGTAACATCATGCTCCCAGCGATTTCACTGGCGTATTTTTTTCCCTGATATTCCCAATCCCGTGGGAATATCAGGAAAAAAGCCCCTAGATCATCAACTATCTACATCCTGTCTCATCGCAATCGGTTTAGTCATTTTTGCTAGAAGTAACAAATACACAAAGTATCGCGTTTTTATTAAGTACCTACTATCTGCGCCCCGCGGTTTCACCCGCGTAACGTAAGTACCGATCCCGCGGAATTTACGGGATCAAAAGTATCCTATATCCTTCTCCCGGTTCTGTGCTACCTCCCCACTAATTTTCAGCCGAATCGGTTTAGCCGTTCTTGAGTTATAAACTGTGTAACTAACACGACTTTCTTTCATATAAAACTAGCTGTGCCCCGCTGTTTCACCCGCATAAGTCCCGATCCCGTGGGATTTACGGGATTAATAGTATCCTATATCCTTCTCCGAGTTCTAAGCAACCATTCCACCGATTTTCAACCAAATCGGTTCAGTCTTTCTTCTATATCTTCTAATATATAAAATTTCCATGTCACAGTGTTAGTTACCGTACTCCTCCGAAACGGCTTCACCGATCTCCACCAAACTCCACATACGTAATCAGTAGGTCTGAGAATCGGCTATTATCTATAATTTTTAAGGCAAAACAACGTTTGCCGGGTCAGCTAGTAGATTAGTAAATTATCCTTCATCCCATGTCATCCCAATTACCCATGGGTAGTGCTACATGTGACATCACTTGGTTAGAGGCTTCGGCCACGGCTTCTCAACAAACTAACAACTCATTTTTGATAATATTTTCAATAATACTCATTTTCAGATCACCCTGTACGTACAATTCAACTATCTATTCGTCATATACGACACCCTGTATCTGCTTTTAGGGCAGGCAGATGGTGCGGTATCAAGTTACACTGTCGCTGTCTCGCTCCCGCATTATGATACTGTCTCCTTTTAGCGACGAAACTTGGCAACGCTCCATAGAGCATTTTGTTTTTTTCTTTTGTTTTGTGTTTTAATGAGTTATTTTTGGGTTTTCATTTATATAGGGTAGTTTGTAATTATTTTAAATCGTCTTGTGATTTTCAAGATCAACATTTTGGCACTAAATGATTTTGTCCTATAAAATCGCCGGTCTAGTGCTAAACTGCCATATCTATTTTTTGATTTTTTTTATTTAATGGCAGATTAGTGTTGGACCACTATATCACCAGATTATGACAAAGATGTACTTATAATATATCATAAGTAATCATAACTCACCTACCATCAGGTGAGATAGTGGTCATACTCTCATATATCGAGTGTAAAAAACTGATTTGTGTAGTAATTTTTTTTAATATATTTTTTACAAAGATCTTAAAAAATATAACAACAAAAAAAACTATACTTTAGATTTTTTTTTCTGTTTTCGCGATGTTGGATTGAAATTAATGACATTTTTCGGTTTTAATGACCGTTTGACCACTATCTCACCTGATGGTAAGGTGGACTATAACCTGGTGACTATGACAATAAACATCTAAGGGTTTTTGTAATCAACAGGAAACTGAAGAAACCCTTAGTTTCGTCATGCATGTCCGTCTGTCTGTCTGTCTGTCCGCGGCTTATTTTTACTTTAATTATTAACTAGCTGACACGGCCAACTTTGTTCTGCCTTAAAAAACGTTTTTAGAGCCCCGCCAATTTTCAGCCAAATTGGTTCAGCCGTTCTTGAGTTATTAAATTAACTAAAACTACTTTCTTTATAGAAAGTAAGATAATTTAACTTTTCTAGTATCAATTCTTTGGCTATCCTATCATACTAACAAACCACATCAAAAACTGTCAAGCAGATTACAGCTTAAAGTTAACGATGCGAATTTTTCTATTCCGGATTATTGAGGTCCAATGATGGAGAATAAATAAGGTTTTTTTGTTTTTTTGAAGTGTTTACGCTCGAAATGTTTGCTATAGGATTTGCGAGTTAAAAGAAACGACAAAAAAATTAAGACCCGATTTGAGATTAAGGACTGCTTTTAATTTTGACCGACTTATTGTTTTTTTAACTCGACACATAGATTGTTTTTATTTCTAGTTATTTTCGCCAAAAATTACCAAGTTGCAAAAATGTAATATTTTGCAAAACGTTAGTCTAATAGGACATTGTCTCTAAGTATACTCTATTTCAGAAACTTAAATTAAAAAAATGTAAACAAAAATTCCATACATTTTTTTGAAAGTGACGGCTTTGTTTACATTTTGATTAAGGTTTCTGAGATATACTCGGTACTTTAGTTCTGAGTGTTTTGTTTTTTATACCTATGTATCATTTGTATGTAAATTTACAACATAAAAACCGGCTAAGTGTAAGGGTTCCCGTACCATTATTACAAAAAAAAACACGTTTACAAAAAACACGTTTGTTGTATGGACCTAAAATAGGGCCTTGAATATTTGTTTTTACTTTTTAGTATTTGTTGTTATAGCGGCAACAGAATAGATAGATAGATAGGTAGGGTCCCGTTTTTACCCGTTGGGTACGGAACTACTGAACAGATTTCAAAAATTCTTTTACCAAAAGAAAGCTACATTCACCCTGAGTAACATAGGCTACTTTTGATCCCGATATTCCCACGGGATCGGGACTTACGACTGAAACCGCAAGATACAGCTAGTTTATTACATACATTCCCTGTTGGCTATCAAACCGTGAAGTGCGTCGAGTGTACCATCAACAACAAAAGTGGCTACCCACCGTAAGGCCTGATTTCGCTTGCAACGTAAATTTAGATTCACTTAGTAAAAGATACCTACGACTTTATTGTTATTTGTTACATACCTTCTACCTTCTTCTTCTATCGTTTATTACCTATTTTTAGCGAGTTTAGATACACAATCATTGTCACAGATTTGATATTTATAAATATAGGTACCTATATCAATGTGTATAATATCTAGTTTTTTTTTATCTAGATTTTTTAAGGGAAAATACGCATTCAATAATTTCCACTTGCGGCGAGGCTTGAACACGCGTCTTTAGGTCGGTACCCCAACGTCTATTCCAACTAGACTTCGCAAGTCCTCGTCTCGAGCCGTGAAATTCTTGAATGGTCTTGTTTCCTTGTTAGTTTTTACGATTAAGGCACGTTTTCACGCCATCTATCCAACGCTACAGGAACCACTTAATGCAGGTGTAAAATATGCTTATTCCACGCTCGGCGCTTGGTTCAAACGAATCTTTCCTCTAACTGGGTAGGCACTTTTGTTGCTGATAGTACCACCTACCTCCCACCTACTTCACGACCACTACGGTGTCACGTTACGCGTGAAGCCAACCAAATGGATAGACAAACGGATGGATCCCTTTATTTTATTATTATTATATATTGCTATAGCTACGTCCTGAGGTTTCACCCGGTTTTTTCAATACCTTGTGTATTAAACTTTTTTAATTCACACGATTTGTTAACATAGTAACCTTCCTTGTATATATCTTTCTATCTATATCTATAGCCAGCTGCGTCTCGCGGTTTTACCCGCGTAAGTCTCGATCCCGTGGGAATATTGGGATCAAAAGTAATGCATAAACTCAAAAACCTCCCTCCTTTTCGTATAAACTTTTTTGTCAAAACACGAAAGGCATAACGATTTTGGCATAGGTAGGTAAAATTTTTTGGCATAATACGTTTTACGCATAAAAACTTTTGGCATAAATATTTTAGGCATATCTGACATTTGGCATAAATATTTTAGCACGGAGGAGCTCGAGAAAGTAAATTTTTGCCACACAAATTATCGGTCACCCATCCAAGTAAAGACCGCGCCAAGCGTTACTTAACCAGCACGACCGTTTAATACCTATTGTAGCCCCGGCTACAAAAGAGTTACCCATCTCTTCCCGTGGGTGTCGTAAAAGGCGACTAACGGATCTGGGGAAGATTAGTTAACCTAGAGTTCTCCCCTCGCGGCGGCGAGTAAACTAATTGCTCCCAAAGAGAGTTGGTGTCAGGCAATTTTTTATTAAATAAATATTGGCGGACTTTGCACACAGAGCCATCTAGCCCCAAACTGGGCTTGTGCTATGGGTACCTACTAGACTATTGCTATGGGTACTATCAATAATACTGACCTGTCTTTATGTTCAGCCTGTCGATCCCTTTGTCTTCTGTTTTTGAACCAATTTGATACCTGAAGGTTAGACAATACTAAATTAATAAAAATACGGAACCCTAAAAACCGGCCAAGTACGAGTGGAACTCGCGCACAAAGGGTTCCGTACCATTATTTATAGAAAAAACCTTGACAACGTTAGCATTTATTTTTACGATTAGCGCCACTAGATGGCGCCAGTATAGTTAAAATAAATCGCGATAACGTTGTGTTTAAAATTTAAAAATCTCGCTTCTTGTGTATGAACTCCCTTGAAATATTTGTTTTTAATATTTGTTGTTATAGCGGCTACGGAAATACAATATAATCTGTGAAAATTTCAACTGTCTAGCTATCACGGTTCATATTGTATCTCATGAACCGCGCTGGTGACAATTCAAAACATAAATAGCCTTATTAATAATCGTGGAGTAACGTCGGAGTAATTTTATCACTTTTTGTTTTTGTCTGTCAACTTTGAAAGTTCTTGTCACGGAAAAAGACAAAGCATGTTCTTACTACTCCGACGTTACTCCACGTTTATTAATAAGGCTAATAGGGTTCCTCATACCACATAAACATGGTTGGTCAGGTCATGGCAGATATAGGTTTTAAGTCATTATCATTATTATCTCTACATATTATATCTCTAACATCTTTATCTGGGGAGGAAACAGTCGACTACGTTTGTAAAGTTTGTAAGGAGAAAAGAGTAGGTTGACTTTTCCCAGGACAGTCTACCTACTCTTTCTCCATACAAATGTAGTCGATTGTAGAGAAAATATGATAATTACTTCAGGATGATTCACGCTACACCGTGTCGCGACCGGGCCGTGCCCCGTCCGGGCCCCGGACGGGGCACGGTCAAACATTATGGTATACTTTTTGTATGAAGTTATTCATGCCTGACCGTGTGTCGGCAGTGCCCCGGCGGCGCACGGCCGGGGCACGGCGTTGATATGTCGGTGGGTGTTGTTTCCCGGCTCCGGCACGGACGGAGCCGGTCTGCTAATCGTTCGATGGGAGATATAGGCTTTTGAAATCTTGTCATTTTTTTGGTTAGGTCTGGTTTTACTTTATTATGTAAAAAAATAAATTAAAGCATTCTTCATTTCATTTAGTAGTTTCGCTTAGATTTTCCAATACACGTCCCGGTCGCGGCACGGTGTAGCGTGAATCATCCTTTAAGAGGCAATCTACCTACTCTTTTTTAGGGTTCCGTAGCCAAATGGCAAAAACGGAACCCTTATAGATTTGTCATGTCTGTCTGTCATGTCTGTCTGTCTGTCCGTCTGTCCGTCTGTCCGTCTGTCCGTCTGTCCGTCTGTCCGTCTGTCCGTCTGTCCGTCTGTCCGTCTGTCCGTCTGTCCGGCTGTCCGTCTGTCCGTCTGTCCGTCTGTCCGTCTGTCCGTCTGTCCGTCTGTCCGTCTGTCCGTCTGTCCGTCTGTCCGTCTGTCCGTCTGTCCGTCTGTCCGTCTGTCCGTCTGTCCGTCTGTCCGTCTGTCCGTCTGTCCGTCTGTCCGTCTGTCCGTCTGTCCGTCTGTCCGTCTGTCCGTCTGTCCGTCTGTCCGTCTGTCCGTCTGTCCGTCTGTCCGTCTGTCCGTCTGTCCGTCTGTCCGTCTGTCCGTCTGTCCGTCTGTCCGTCTGTCCGTCTGTCCGTCTGTCCGTCTGTCCGTCAGTCCGTCTGTCCGTCTGTCCGTCTGTCCGTCTGTCCGTCTGTCCGTCTGTCCGTCTGTCCGTCTGTCCGTCTGTCCGTCTGTCCGTCCGTATGTCACAGCCATTTTATTCCGAAACAATAAGAGCTAGATACTGTTGAAACTTGGTAAGTATATATATTCGGTGAACCGCATTAAGATGTTTACACAAAAATAAAAAAAAAACAATAAATTTTTGGGGCCCCATACTTACAACTGAAACTCAAAAAAAAAATTTAATCAAACCTATTCGTGGAAGTGTCTCTCGGGCAAACTATTCAGATTAGAAAAAAATATATTAGAAACCTCAACATCATTTTTGAAGACCTATTCATAGATACCCCACACATATAGGTTTGATGAAAAAAATTTTTTGAGTTATGTATAAGTATGGGGAACCCCAAAAATGTATTGTTTTTTTTTTCTATTTTTGTGTGAAAATCTTAATGCGGTTCGCCGAATACATCTACTTACCAAGTTTCAACAGTATAGCATTTATAGTTTCGGAGAAAAGTGTGACATACGGACGGACAGAAAGACGGACAGACAGACATGACGAATCTATAAGGGTTCCGTTTTTTGCCATTTGGCTACGGAACCCTAAAAACGTAGTGGCATGGTCATAGCTGATTAAGGTTTTATGGCATAAACATATTTTCCCTAATATCTTTATGCAGAATCCAGGGAGGAAACAGCCGACTACGTTTGTAAAGTTTGTATGGAGAAAAGAGTAGGTAGATAGACTTTCCCGTTAAAACTTTACAAACTAAAAGAGAGCGGCATTGGATAGAGAAGGATGGAAGAAAGCGTTGAAGAAGTCTGGTATTATAGTGGCCGGCAAATAAGTTGAAAAATTTTGACGTGGAAGGGGAAAGTTCGCGCACTACATTATACACGGACTTCTATGAAAAATCGACTTCTTCGCATCCCCCATTTTTTTTAACTTATCTGCCGGTCACTGTACAGCTATTGATAGATAGATAGATAGATTAGGTAATTTTTAATTGTAACACCAAAATAATAAAAAAACAATAATAAGAAATAAACAACTTAAGTACATACTATAATCCTATTTCAGAAACTTAGATCAATAATGTAAACAAAAATCTCGTACATTACCTAATTTGAAAGTGACAGCTTTTTATTTACTTTTTCCTTTAAAACAGACAATTCTTTGTTTACATTTTTGATCTAAGTTTCTGAAGTAGAGTTGGTACTAGTGGCACAATGGGTGGCTTCATCGCTTAAAGCGATCTTGCAGTCAACCAGGGAGGGAAAAGAAGCGAAAAAGATGAAAGGTAGACTGGAGATGATGATGATGATGTTTTACCTGTACAGTGGTAAGTCCCGTCGTCTCGGCTAGCTCCCGTTTCTCCCGCGGCGACGGGTACGGGTTGTGGAGGTACCAATCCCGCAGGACCGACCGGGACTTTTCCTAAAAATAACAATAAAAACGCCGCTGATAAAAAGCGCGTCAAGTATGTCGGTTTAGAGCCAAATTATTACACTGTGTTATTAATTACTTTGTGCCAATAGCGGTGGATACAATGGGTTGTTGGGGAGCCGAAGCTATTAAGGAGTTGGGGCCTCAATGAGGCCTTAATAGGTAGGTACTTTTAACTATCTACCTAATTGGTTAGTTTTTTAAAAGAAATTCTTTCCAAAATTGTGGACCCGACAGAATTCGAACCAGTAGGTAACCCTTACAAGTCAGTTGTAATGTATGTACTTAATCCTTTCTTATCGAAAGCATTTCTATCTACACCATACAAAGAACACACTCTACAAAGTTCAGCTTTCCACTAGCAGCGGTTTAGGTTGTGCGTTGATCAGTCTGTCAGGAAGCATTTCCATGAAAACATATTTTAAACAAAACAGTCGCTAAGTATACTTTTCTGAATATATTTTGAATAATTATGTTTATCATTCCTGTTGAATAGTTCATCCTTACTTTAAAACAGTAGCTAGTCTCCTCTCCGTCCCATATAGTCCGTGGTAGCGGGAACTTGCGTCGCACGCGGTACTTCCCGACTGCGCCGAGCGGCCGCCCGCGCAGCCTCTCTGCCTCCATGTAGTGTGCTGCCGACAAATAGCAAAGTATTTACGTAAATAAACGTAAATACGACGTAAGTGTATAATTTACGTGATTTCACCCGCGTAAGTCACGATGCCGTGGGAATATCGGGATCAAAAGTAGCTTATCTGTTAATCCAGATCTTTTCGCTTTCGGTGCAGTAGTTTTGGCGTAATTGAAACAAACATCTAAACTTTCGCTTTTATAATATTAGTGGAAAGTGAGATAAAGTACTAACCGAGGAGTTTTGTGATGAGAAGGTGGTTCCAGGTGCTCCTAAATAACGAATTTACAGGCACATAGAAATATTTTAGAGGAAACATTCTTCCGCAAATACACAACAAACATGCCTAAGTTGTGTTAGATGGTAAGATACTGCCGCAAAGATTCAACGTATAAGTTACCGACGACGCTGGTTGACTAATTGGTTAAGTCAGTACTCCCGGATTGAGTAGAGATGAGTGGTTGGTTCGAATCCCGCCCTGCGTCTATCGTGCATTGTGTTATTGTAGTAAGTAATATTTCTATGAAAGACCAGTGCAGAAAATAAAATAGAATATTACAGGCACTTGTTATGATTCTACTGGTAGAAGACCAAAAGTAAGCAATTTACGCTGCTTTCTGAGGAATTATTCTGTGCATCACTCCGAAGATCCTCATCAGATCCTGACCGGGGCGCTGCTAGGGGTTGTAATTTACAGAATTTTAGTGCCTTATCTCTTACCTTTTAACCAAAGACTCTGCAGCTTGGCATGGTTGTGCGCACTGAAGGTGTGAGACTCGAGCAGCCTGTACAGCTCCTTGAAGTTCCCTCGATGGAAGGCCACCATGGCCTTTGCCTTGAGCACTGACTCGTGCCCGTGGAGACGCTCGCACGCCGGCAGAGACCACAGGAAGCGGCCTAGCCGGTCTATGTTGCCCGCTTGCTGGAGCACCTGAATGCAACAAATGAGAGGTAATGCCGTTATTTCATTTTTAATGCTCTATTTAGCCTCTATTTCTGGTGAGGCTTATCTACTAAAAACATTTTTAAGGCAAAATATGTATTTTGCCTTAAACGTACGTAGGTTAATTTTAGGCTTAAAAAAGCCTAAAATTAACCTACGTAGACCGTAGGTAAATTTAAGGCCTTGAGAACCGCCACCTCTTTTGAATTCGGTTAAAACTTTAAACAAATCATTTAATGTAGGCAAATATTTACTATAGATGTGCGGTGTTGGTCTAGTGGTAGATACCCCGGCTTTCATTCTGAGAGTCGTGGGTTCGAATCCAGACCGACCGCGCACCAATGTCTTTTTCTTTAAGAAAAAGGTATGTGCGCTAATAACATCGCTCTTACGGTGAAGGAAAACATCGTGAGGAAACCAACATGTCCTAGGACTCACCACGGTCCGAAGACATGGGATATTCAGTGTTTTCTATGTATCATATGTATGTATTTACAAAAAAAAAGTATAATATGTAGTATATCCGTTGTCTAGTACCCATAGTACAAGCCTAGTGCTTAGTTTGGGGCTAGATTGCGCTGTGTGTAACGTCGTGCAATATATTCGTGCAATATATTCGTGCAATATTTAAATGTAAAATATTTCTATGAAAGCCCAGTGCAGGCTTAAGCACTTAATAAAATAGAAGATTCAGAATTTATTTTAGCTACCTACCTATTTACAATACAATATTTATTTATTATTATGAAACTTATTAAACATTTCCCAGATTTATAATGTAATTTGGGAAATGTTTAATAAGTTTCATAATAATAATAATAATAATAATAATGTCTGTCACGTAGACACACGTCTTTTTCTCCGATCTTCTAAAAATATCGTAAATTATAATTGAAATATCATGAACAACATGAAAAAAGGAAAAATAAAACAAGTAACATGTTCAAACATGATCACATAATATAATAAAATGATAACGAGATCAACAAGCAGAAGACAGACAACACAGAACGCACAACCACCACCATGGCAGCCTGTGACCAGCCGCGAGCGCGAGTCGTCGGATGAGGAGGTGTACTTCACACCTCCGGACACTCGCGGCTCCGACAGCAGCAGCGGGTCCGAGCTGTCGTCGCCGCCGCCGCCACCACCACCTGCGCGACGACGAGGGCGACCGCCGTCGGCACGCTTGGGGCCTGTGGGACACCGCGTCCCGCGCCCGGCCCCCGCTACCGATGGTGTAGTGCGTCGCATGCGATGGACTCGTACCATGAACGAGAACTGCATGCGCGCCTACTATAGGGCTACAGAGGGAGGAGCCTTCATGACCACGTATCGTGATAGGATGCTGCCTTTGTTTCAGGCTCTTGAACCGACCGTGTCTGTTACTGCCCAACGATAATCGGATCAAGTTAGAGCTATCCAGCGGTGTAAACTGTTGGATGACTCTACGCTTGATCGTCTCCGTACTGAGGCGCTACCTATTGGTGTGACATCGGACTCGCGTCATGACCGACCCGCCCCGCTGCCGCCGCCGCAAGCACCGACCTCGTTGCCGTCGGTTGCGGCGCCCCGGGTCGGTTTGGATACCGAAGAAGTTGATTTCACTAATATGAGCGTAAGTACCCAAACTATTGAGCATTTGAGGAGAACTTTGGAAAATACGATTCAGGAGTACCGGTCTACCACGTGCACTAGGCCACGTCTGCCGCGTTTGCCGACGCATAGACGTAATTTAGCGCTAATGGGTGCCCTGGACGACCTACTAGCCCCCTATTTGGGTGCTAGTGAGGATTTAATTGATACTCACTCTATCTTGTACTGCGGGGCTATTGCGGCATGCCGTGTGGCTCGTGTTAGATTCCCGGACACTGACCGAACCCCGCGGCCGCCGTCATATGTCCCTGCCTGGCAGGTGCGGATAGAGCGACGTATCGATACATTCAGGACACTCATTGCAAAGCTTATCTGTTTCAGAGGGGGTAACACTCGCCCCAGAGTGATGCGTTTCGTGAACCAGGCTTTTGTTGGGACTGGTATCAGACCCCAGCAATACATGTCTTGTGTCACGGAACGCATTGACTTTCTGAAACAGAAAATCTATGCGTGGGCAAACCGCATTCGACGCTACAGAGAGCGCGTAGATAGGTATCGACTGAATCGTATGTTCCAAAGTGATCAAAGGAGGGTGTACCGAAACTGGGAAGGGCCTAGTCAGTGTGTGGTCGATGGGCAAAGGCCAGATAGTCGTACCATGATTAATTTCTGGCGTGATATCTGGTCGGTGCCCGTCGAGCACACCGAGAGCGATTGGATGCGTGTTGTCAATGACGTGTGTGAGCCAATCGAAACCATGGAGGCCATTAGTATTACATCATTAGATGTAAAATGTGCGATCCGGACGGCTCAGAACTGGAAAAGTCCTGGACCGGATGGATTGCATAACTTTTGGCTGAAATGGTTTCGGAGCTCACACGTTAGATTGGCTGCACAATTCCAAGAGGCTCTTGAACTAGGTACTCTTCCTAGTTTTTTAACAACTGGTGTCACCTTCCTGCTCCATAAGTCCGGTAGTACCACGGAAGCTAAGAACTACAGACCTATTACATGCTTGCCTACCATCTACAAGCTCCTTACATCCATTTTGACCGTCAAGATTAATTCGCACATTGTTGCGAATAAAATTTTGGCTCCAGCTCAGAATGGATGTAGGGTAGGGTCCCGTGGTACTAAGGAGCTTCTCCTCATAGACATGGCTGTTTGCCAACAGGTTCGCCGGAGTAGAGGGAGTCTTTCTACTGCCTGGATTGACTACAAGAAGGCCTATGATTCGGTGCCTCATTCATGGTTACGGAGAGTGCTGGAGTTGTATAAAATTGATGCAACTCTAAGAGCTTTCCTAGACTCTTGTATGGGGCAGTAAATAATAATAATAAAATAAAATTCATTTATTTCAGGCCGTAACCCATATAAAAATTAAAATACATATAAACTACAAATAATAATAATAATCAAAATTCAAAATGTCATACAAGAAATAATAATAATTAAAATAAAATGTTAATCACAACTTACAATTTCCTCACAAACGGCACCGCTGGTACATGCCTGCTACAGCAGTGCCGCATGTAGGGGCAGTCCAGTCTATCAGCGATCATTGCTAGGATTGCGTTGGAGCTGGCCCGCACCCGGCGCACCAGGGAGGCGCTCCGCCTGCGCATAGTGGTGAGAAAGCAGGCAGTGCGCGCCTCCGCAAACATACCCGAGGCACTGCAGAATCGGGGCAGCCCCACCACAATTCGGAATGCATTGTTATACAGAACGCGGAGGTCGCTGTAGCTCTTCTGTGTGTAGCGAGCCCACAGGCTGCAGGTGTACAGAGATGTGCAGTACGCTCTAAAGAGCGTCACTTTGACCTCTCCTGAACACCTTGCAAATCTGCGGGCTATCATGTTAGCTCGTATCGACAGCGACCTCCGCTCTCTCTCCATGTCCTCATGGTCCCTTAGGTCGGCCGTAAGAATATGCCCCAGATATTTAAATTTATCAACCCTTTCCAGGGGAACGCCGTTCAACCTCACCGGCGGAACATAATCTGTATATGCCGAGCCTACCCCAAAGACCATGTACTGGCTCTTTACCACATTATACCTCAATCCGTGTACACGGGCGTACTCCTCACATACACTATCAACCTTCTCAGACCACATACCGACGCGCTCATCAGCACCATGTCGTCTGCATAACTGAGGTTGTTGACACACACTCCATCTATATGGCAGCCGACATGGAGACTGCTGAGCGCGCCGATAAGGTCATTCATGTAAATATTAAATAATGTAGGAGAGGTCAGGCCGCCCTGTCTCACTCCACACTCAAGCCGGTACTCCTCAGACATCACCCCCGCCCATCGTACGCAATTTTGCTGATGCCCATACCAATACCGAAACAAATTGGTGATCCCCTTTGGCAGATGTATGCTATCCAACTTGTTCCACAGGACATCGTATGCCACTAAATCGAACGCTTTGGAGAGGTCGAGAAAGCAGGCGAAAACGGGCGTATTCCTCTTAGTATAGTAGTTGATGGTGTGCTTAAGACACAGAATCGCGCTTTCCGTTGACAACATTGGCCGAAATCCGAATTGATTGTCGTGTAAACTTACGTACTTGCCCAAATGTGTATTAAGCAGACCATCAAAGACTTTTGCAGCTATAGTAGCAAGTGAAATAGGTCTGTAGTTATTGGAATCAGCTAAGTCACCTGTCTTATTCTTAACAACTGGCACTACCACCGTCTTCATAAAATCAGCTGGCAAATAACAGTGGCTCAAACACAGGGAGTAGAACATTGCTAATACTCGAGAGATGTGAGGTCCAGCATGCAGAAGGTGCTCGATGCTGAGCCCGTCATGGCCCGGGGATTTTCCTCTGTTCATGCCTTTTATAATATTATTAACGTCTTTCGCACTGAAATGCGTTTCAATTGGTTGGCCGCTCATATCAGCATCGAGCACATCACTGGCTGGACCACGAGGAGATTGAACAGCAAAATGCTCCCTGAAAAGATCAGCAATGGCTTTAGAGTCACTCACCCCGCCGACGCTCGCAGGAAGCCCAGGTCGTACATTTTGTTTACTTGTGTCCTGCCAGAAACTGCGGAAATCACCTTTACGATGACTTTCAGCAAGAGCATCCATTCGTATTTGGTCCTGATGGTCCTGGCACCACTTAAGTTTCGATTTAAACACCCTCCTGCTTTCGCACATACCATCGTATACGGAACCTGACTTAGGTCTCCCACAATTCACCCATTCCTTGAACTTGGACCTGGCCAATCTCTGAGCGTCGGCGACGTGCTTATTCCACCCCACTACACTCGAGCCACGTGCACGCCCGCGCAGCCCACCGCCTCGACCCCCCTCCGCAGACTCCGCGGCCGCACTACGAAGGGCGGTAATAATGTCCGAGTACAGTCTATCCAGAATGCGCCCGTGACACGAATTGTTGCATACATTATCTGCACAATTTATAAACTCAATCGGAAAATCAATTAATTTCAATAATCTATTACATATATTCATATATTTCGCAATTTGCTCGTCATTTCTTTGCCCCCACATAACATTTTTGTCAACTATACTCGATTGAGCCACCTTAGGGGTTAATAAACTTAGGTTACACTCAACAATTAGTGGTAAATGATCAGAAACCATCGCGTCATATTTTATCCGTACATTAGTCACACATTGTCTTGCTGATTGGGTCACTACACAATGATCAAGCCAGCTACAGGTTCCGTACACTTGACTAATGTACGTATAATTATCCGCTGACAACCCCAACACATCTACATCTATGCACGTCAAAGACTGGTCCTCACAGTAATTCAATAATTCCCTGAAAAACATCTCACGGGGGTCCGCATTAAAATCACCTAAGATTAACACAGATTCAATACCGTGCTCATTAACTATAGCACAAAGTTCACTTAAACAATCTTTAAATAGGTCTAGATTTTCAGTTGAATTAGTTGGCATATAAATACTTATTACAACTAGAACACGATTTGGAGTAGCTATTTTGATCGCACACATACGTGTATTTTTACATGGCAACACTGATACCTGCGGGAACATACTGTAGCGCCACAATATCGCCACTCCACCATAAGGCCGCCCGCGCAGGATGCCCGCCGATGTATCTACTGCTGACTTTCCGCTATAACCAAAGCCCTTATCAATGGTTCCGAGAAATGGTATGTCGTGCGGTAGCAACCACGTCTCTTGTAGGCACACCACATCGCACACACCGCACAGACCCCTGACGTCATCGACAGAGCGCTTTACGTTCTTACAGTTGTAGCTCGCAAAACGACAAAGACTATCCATTGCGAAGTTCGTTTAGGCCGTCTACAGCCCTCGGACTGTACGATCTTTGATATCTACTATAATTAACAAAGCGTCTGAAAATCACACCAGAGGGCCAAATCTGTTCGTCCAAATACAGAGAAACGTTGCATTCAGATGTTAAAAATTTATATGCCTTGTGTCCCCTTTCCTTCTTCATATTAATTCTTTCCAAAATAACTGTTTCCTTGGTCTTTTTTCGTATGTAATCAATAATGTCACTCTCATTTGTGTCAAGATGCACATTTGTAATAAATATCGGAATTTTCCGGCAGTCGGCAGTGGATCACGGCTCTTCGTCAACCAGGTGGTGGAGATACTTTTTTTGATCCGGAGGACTATATAAGGATTGAGAGGGGTATATTCCAGGGCGATAGTCTGAGTCCCTTGTGGTTTTGTTTAGCTCTGAATCCTCTTAGCACACTGCTGGGGAATTCAGGGTTAGGCTATCGTCTTCGGAGAGGGAGTGAGGTTATTTCTCATTTGCTGTACATGGATGATCTCAAGCTTTTCGCTGCCAAAAAACCGGAATTGGTGTCCTTGTTAGAAATTACGGATAATTTCAGCAAGGCCATCAATATGGAGTTTGGTATCGATAAGTGTGCGGTCTTACATGTGCAACGAGGGAGAGTTGTGAATTCATCGAATTTGCAGCTCTCAGAGACAATATCACTCAGATCCCTCTCCGAAGGTGAAACATACAAATACCTGGGTATGTCGCAAGCTTTAGCGATTGATGGAGATGTAAAACAGTCAGTGAAAGAGCGTTTCTTTGGCCGCCTAACAAAAGTTCTCAACAGTCTTTTGTCGGGTGGAAACAAGGTGCGAGCTTTCAATGGCTGGGTTATGCCTCTGCTCATCTATTCTTTCGGTGTACTCAGGTGGACTCAGACTGAACTTGACGCCCTGGATCGGAAGGTACGTTCACAGCTAACAGCCCATCGCATGCTTCATCCCCGCTCTTCGGTGATGAGATTGTACATTCCCCGGAAGTGTGGTGGTCGAGGCTTTTTAAATGCTAAGACTCTACATAACAGGGAAGTGTGCAGTCTCAGAGAATATTTTCTCGGTTCCGAGAGTGGGATGCATCGCGATGTGGTAGCAGTGGACAAGAACCTTACCCCGATATCCTTGGCAAAAGAAAACTGGCGCAAACCCTCGATACTCAGCGTCGAGGACCGCAAGGACATATGGAAGAGCAAGGAGCTGCATGGGAGGTTTTATCGGGTCCTTACGGACCCCGATGTAGACCTCCTTGCGTCGGTGAACTGGCTACGTTTCGGTGATCTCTTTGGGGAAACCGAAGGTTTTGTTTGTGCAATTGCCGACGAGGTAATGATGACGAACAATTATAGGAAATATATCCTGAAGGATGGTACGGTCGATATTTGTCGAGCATGCCACCATCCCGGAGAGTCACTCAGGCATATTATTTCCGGTTGTTCTCATCTTGCCAATGGAGAGTACTTGCACAGACATAACTTGGTGGCCAGGATCATCCACCAGCAACTTGCTCTTAAATATGGACTTGTGGACCAAGAGGTGCCATACTACCAATATGCACCCGTTCCAGTTCTCGAAAACGGTCGTGCCACGCTCTATTGGGACCGGTCTATTATCACGGACAGGACTATTATCGCCAATAGACCTGACATCGTGATAGTAGACCGGTCGGAACGACGGGCAATACTCGTCGATATCACCGTTCCGCATGACGTTAATCTCGTAAAGGCTGAAAAGGACAAGGAAACTAAGTACTTGGACTTGGCCCACGAGATTACCGCCATGTGGCACGTTGATTCGACAAGTATTGTTCCGATAGTCGTGTCGGCAAATGGATTAATAGCGAAGAGCCTCGACCAACATCTTAAGAGGCTTTCGCTAGACGGTTGGGTCAAGGGTCAGATTCAGAAGGCAGTCGTCCTTGATACGGCACGTATCGTCAGAAGGTTCCTGCCTCTGCGTCCCTAACCATCGGTAGCCTGGGCCATGCCCCGCTGCCGACGGGCTTCTAGGTTTAGGTTTTTATAGTAATTTACTGTTTTTGTACAAAATTTATACATTGTTTATAGGACTTGTAGATAGAATTTTATATAAGTTTGTTACTTAGATGGAATTTTGTTTATAGGTTTTGTAGTAATGTATATATTTTGTATGTAGTTTATTTTTATAAAAACTTAAATTTAAGAAATAAAATAAATGAGTGAATAATAAATATTGTATTGTATTGTAAATAGGTAGGTAGCTAAAATAAATTCTGAATCTTCTCTTTTTTTAAGTGCGCCTGCACTGGGCTTTCATAGAAATATTTTACATATTTTTTCGTCTATCGTGCGTTGTGTTTTTGCAGAAGTATTGTTTCTTTATTTATTTTTTTATCTGAATCGTTGTTAACATTTGTTGAATTAAGCTATCGGGGCTTTTTAGGGTATAGGGCCTTATTAGGCTATCGGGCCTTATTAGGCTATCGAACCTTATTAAACAACTAGACTAGACTAGTCACCAGACTAATCAGGGGCGTCTCTAGCGGGTGTGCAGGGTGTGCACAGCACACGGGCGCAGCGGTCTCAGGGGCGCCGCGGCGCCCCTGAGACCGCGGCGCCCACACCCAGCCCCCGTATCAGAATCGCATTTTGGAAACTATGAGGTTTATTTTATTTAATATTTATTTTTAAAAATTCTATTATGGTCTACATTAGGTAGGTAGGTATGAGATGGTAATCCGAAATAGTATATTAGGGCTAAATGGCGCATCGCTATTTACTCAAAGGCGCGTGTCGGGAGGGTGATTCTTCGACCGGAATATTTTTTTGCTTATTTTTATGAAAAAATATTAAACCCTGTGCCAGAGCAAATCTTTTGTACTTTATTAATTACTTGATTAATATAATGGAAAATGGTAAAAGAGGCACCACTGTAAAGCACTGCCACACGGATAGGGCGCCGCCGTTCTGTTTTGGGATAAACTCGGCGAGGTCCTTGGGGCTATCTCGTTGTCACAGGGAATCGTTTTGGGTGGTGATCTGAACGGTCATGTGGGTGAAATGGGGATGGAATTTGAACGTGTTCATGGAGGCTACGGATATGGCGGTCGGAATGGGGAAGGGGAAAAACCCTACGAACGTGTGCCACTGCCGACCTGGAACTCCTCATGTCCTCCTCGTGAACATGCCGTCGCTTTAAGAACCTTTTATTTTGTACCTTGGTATTAATTAATGGTAAAATAAATTACTTCATATTCAAGACAAATTCAATACCTTTCTAGGACCTTTTGAATTATTCAATTCGGATATTTCATTCAAAAGATATCGGTGTATGTACCTAGGTACTTATTGTTTCCCGACATATTTTTTCAACTTCACAATAAAATAATATTAGGGGTCAAGTCAAGTACGTCAAGTTAGTACCTACTGCTGTTTGTACCTTTATTATTCCATATTGGAATCACTCTTAACTCTTACTAGAGGGCGCCAAGGAGATATTTGCACACGGGCGCTACATGACCTAGAGACGCCCCTGAGACTAATCAATCATGGACAAGCGCTCGGGCACTTTGCGTCTGTAGGCACAACGATCTAGAGTACGTATTCTATAACTAAAACGTTTTAACATCGCTTCAGCATTGTTCAATTGTTCTGGAGAACGCTTTTTTAAAAAAAAAATGTACTTACATTACCATGTAAACTTCCAACGAAAATTGGTTTGATCCAGATCTAGTAAGTATGTAGTTTTTTTTAATACGTTATAAATCGTAAACCGCAATTTACCTTTCAAAACAAAACCGGTTGTATAGATAATGGTACGGAACCCTTCGTGCGCGAGTCCGACTCGCACTTGGCCGGTTTTATTCAGAATTTTTGTAGAGATTCTCAGAGTTTTTGCAAAGCAGTAATAACTAGAAAAATTACAAACAATTAGGTACTAGAAAAATCAAACAATGCTGAGGCATTGTTGAGCCGTTTAAGATATAGAATACGTGTCCTGTACAAGCGCATTGATTTTCAATGTCTATTCCATACCATTTTACCTCGATGAAAAAAATGGCATTTTGAAAACAAAACAAAGAGTGTTTCTGCAATATTGACTTAGGTCCGCCGGATGCAGCACATGTGACCAATATTTGCTGCCACCCCGGTTGCCCTGACGGGTTTCGAACCCGGTACCTACCTACCATCTAAGTATATCCTGCTAATATTAAAAATGTAAAAGTTTGTGTTTATAAGAGAGTGGTAAGTGTAACTTCACGCAAAAACAACTGAACCGTTTGTGATGAACCTTGGTATGCAGACAGGCTACCTTTTAGCCCGATAAAAACCAAATCCAAACGAAATTCGGACTTACGCGAGTGAGACCGCGGGGCGCAGCTAGTGAAGATAATTAAGTATCTCTATTAAAATACCTATTTATTTAAAACATTGCTTTCGACGCAAATCGCAATATACAAAACGAAAACGGGACTGTTTGTTTGTGTAGGTAAGAAAGGACTCGGTTGCATTTATAAAATAAGAAAGTCGTTTTAGGGTCCCGTACCCAAAAGAGTAAAAACGGAAAGCTATTTAATGAGACTCCACTGTGCGTCTGTCTGTCTGTCACTACTCACTAGCCTGTATCTCATGAACCGTGAAAGCTAGACAGTTGAAATTTTCACAGATACCTAATATATTTCTGTTGCCGCTATAACAGCAAATACTAAAAAGAAAATAAACAAACATTTGAGGGGCAACAACAAACGTGATTGACATATAACCGCTGTTTGATACAATGTAGTGAAGTGACATTGCATTGTATGTAACCGATATTTAGCGGACGTCAGTATTTAGACAGATAAAACCTAAATACCTATTGATTATGCAACGCACTGTTATTTGATATTTGACATACTTCACTCACATACTGACACTTGTTTATTGTAATTTATGAAACAGCCTTGTGATGAAATACTTAACATCCTACTAATATTATAAACGCGAAAGTTTGCAAGTATTATGTAAGTATGTCGGTGTGTATGTATGTGACTTTGTTACTCCTTCACGCAAAAACTACTGAACCGATTGATATGAAACTTAGGATATATATGGTTGGAGACGTTCCGAAGACACAGTAGATTAGATATAATAACAATAACTGACATTTCTAAGAGATATCTTATTTTTACAAGGAGAAATACATCATCAAAATTCCTCCCATGACAAGATTCGAACCTGTGCCCCTCGCTTGCCGGGCGAGCGCACTCGCCCGGCAAGCGAGGGCGCTCGCGGCGGCGAATCCTGTCATGGGAGGATTTTTGATGATGTATTTCTCCTTGTAAAAATATTTTCTAGTAAAAATGCCTTGAATAATAAGAAATAAGAGATATCTTGCTAATATCCGAATGAATAAACGTACTTGGATTTTGATTTTGACAAGGGATTCCACTAAGGTACCTAGGTATATACCTACACATCACAAAAAAAAACATAAAAAATATACTTTTTAAATTCACACGATTTGTTAACATAGTTACATTTTCGCGGATAATAATACGCGATTAAGACCAGGGAAAATGTAACTATGTTAACAAAGAACATAGTTTCAAATTTCATGTCTCTAGGACCGCGGTTTGGGTTCTGCGTTGATCTACTAGGTATATCTATAAAATGCTTTGTCCTGACTGACTGATCAACGCACAGCCTAAACCGCTGCTAGTAGAGAGCTGGAAGTTGGACATTGTGAACCTTATATAATGTAAGCATCCGGTAAGAAAAAGGTTTTCCTAATTCTCTCGGGAACTGGACTGACGCGGGTGCAATCGTGGGACACAGCTAGTATTAATAAGTTAGTTGGGACATTGAACTTCTGATATTTTATTAATAATAATATGTATTGATGATATTATAAACATGACTAGCTGTGTCCCGCGGTTTTACCCGCTTTAATCTCGACCAGTGGAATTATTAAAAATCCTTTCTTATCGTTTGCCTAAATCGTATACCTAAGAACGCACTCTACAATTTTCAGCCCTTTACTATCAGCGGTTTATGCTGTGCGGTGATCAGTCAGTCAGAAGTCAGAACAAAGCATTTTAAAGAAATCAATTTATCAATACAAATATTAACATAGTACCAATTATAGTACAATATGCATAATAAATCCCCTTAAAATTATAGACAACAACACATTAGTGACTCCATTAGGGGTGGTCATTAATTTAGAAATTAAGGTAACCGATACCCCATTACGGCACCCCTCACCCCTCACCCCTTGGGGGATGAAACGTGTTGACGGGATGATGGCCGGATAGGGGTTGATGTTGGTGTAAGGGTTTGTCTGTATAATGTCATTTGACGGCTTCTGTGACGTGTTGAGCGAAGGTTCGACAACAAAGCAGAAGGTTGCTGGTTCGACTCCCGCCTAGTGCAAGTATTTATGCTTAAAAATTGTTTCTGGTCTGGGTGTTTTTATGTATCATATGTACCTACCTACCTTTGTATTTACATCAAAATAAAAAGTATAATACTAATATTTAGTACCTATATCCGTTGTCTAGTACACATAGTACAAGCCTAGTGCTTAGTTTGGGGCTAGATTGCACTGTGTGTAACATCGTGCAATATTAAATCCAGAAAATCGATGAAAAATCTATGGTTCAAACTTAGATACCTACCTAAAAACAAAAATAGTATTGTTTTTAAAAACATTTGTCTTTAAGAATGATTCAGGCATTTGTAAATAAGCAAAAAGGCATTCTTATGGATGTCAAAAAGATGATCGCAGTGTGACAGCACGTGCTCACGCTGCAAAGGTTCGACATACGACTGAGGCTAGTGCGTCAGCTAGACGCAGTTTTAACGTCTCATTTTCCGAGACTAGGTACCGTATCTTTAATTTTTTTGTTTTAATCTAAGAGTTCAAATTATAATTTGTTCACCTAGACGTCTAGAACAGTCCCCTTCGGCTTATTACCCTCGCCGAAGCACCCTGCATATTATGCAATTTCCCTAAAACCAGGGTAAAACTCCCGAAGTCGTGGTAACCTTGACAACCGGATATCCGGTTACGAGGGCGTGGTCAGAGGGTGTTACCGATACGGGTAGGGGTGGCGACAGGTAGGTATATACGAGTAGGTTCTAGCAGCGAGCCACGGTTTCACTCGCTTTAATATTATATAATACAAAAAAAAACCATAACAAAAAAATACCAAAAAAAAACCGGGAAAACCCGTCTTCGTATCGTCTTTTTTAAATCCGGATATCCGGTTAGGGAGAATTGTGATATCCGGATAAAAAAAGTTAACGGATAATGCAAGTGCATTGCAGCAACTCTAGTCTCAATCTATTAAATATACTATATAAGAGGACAGTCTACCTACTCTTTTCTCCATACAAACTTTACAAACGTAGTCGACTGTTTCCACCCTGATAAAGATATTAGAAAAAATATGTTAATGCTATAAAATCTATTTCAATCATGACCATTGCCCCTACGCTTTCATTTTATATTTTTTCTGAATTTAATTTCTATTCTTAATTAGAAAATGAGATAAAAAAAAACATAGGGGCATGGTTATGGCAGATATAGGTTTTATGGCATAAACATATTTCAAATAGGTTATTAAATATGATGTTGGCTCTAATGCCAACATCAGGGGCCGTACTACACTAAATCACAATGGAATCTCAGTGGTGTCTCAGTGTAATGGCAATAGTAGTGTAGTGTCATGCATGATATATGACCCATGCAGGATGAATACGCACAAAATTAAAACCTATATTCCTTTGATATGAAGAACATCTAGAAAATCCGTGCCGAGTGAGACTTACTAACCAGAGGTGTTTGTTTCGCTCGCACTATTGCCACTCACAATGTACATTCTTCTACACCACGCGATTAAAACCGAAAAATGTCTTTAATTCCATTATACATATTATTCGAAGTTCGGTGCACTCCATCGTATATGGTTAATATATCGATGGTGGTTTCCAAGGTTACCTATCTTGCCATAAGAGTTTTGACAACTATTGAGAAGCCATTGAAACACGATTGTGGATCATACACAATACCCCCCAGGGAGGAAACAGTTGACTACGTTTGTATGGAGAAAGAGTAGGTAGACTGTCCTCTTAAGTGGACATACGTATTCTTCAACTAAATCGTCTAAACATCGATCGGCATCGCCTCAACGTCGTTTGATTATTCTCGAAAACGGTTTAACATTTTATGTAAGTACTTAACTTAAATTTTGCAGAGTTTCGCGCTTTAGTAGAAGTCCTAGTAGTGTAATTTCTTGCAAAATATCTCAATGACTCTGCTATATATAGAAACTGAACAACTATGTAGCCATATTATGTTTACATACCAGACGTCTAACGTAAATGCAGCAAGCATTCTTAGAAATATGATACAAGTGATTTGTTACAATGTTGAATGTAAATATAGGTATGTAGGTAGGTAGCTAGTAGCTACCTATGAAATGTGTATGTAATGAACAAACACAGGTAGGTATAGGTACTTATTATAAAAATTCTATGGACTTTAAAGAGAGTGCATAGAAAAACAGACGGACAAACAGCAAAGTCTCAGTAATAGGGTCTCGTTTTATATACTCTTAGGGTACTTACGGAACCCTTAAAATTGAGTTAAATTTATTATATACTTTATAGATCAATTCATTGCAATTAAACTTTGTAAGCAGATTGCTGGAGATCTGGAAAAACATGGCCTAGTTTTTATCCCGATGTTCCCGATTATTTAGGTAGGTACTAGAGATGGGCCGACTAGTCGTCAACTAACAATTATGCAATAAAACCAATATTTATTGAATTAGTAGTACAGTTAAAAGGTGGGTAGTCAGAAAAACGTAAACAAAACACGTCACAGCCTACCATATTATATCATCTAAACGTCATACATCTCAAATGTCATACATAACTATGCCTTAGCTCCATTCAAATTTTTTTCCAACTTTTATTTTTATTTCAACCATTTTTTGGAAGTTTCGCTACAGCTTTGAAGTGCAAATGTATCCAAAAATACCAACAATCCCCGAGTGATCATGATTAACCCAAATATTTCGGAATCATAATGATTTGCGTTGCCGACTAGTCGGCCGACTAGTTGGCAATTTTAGAACCGACTAGTCTGCTAGTCGGCAGAACCACAGAATAAATAATAGTGCAGAACCCCTAGTCGGCCCATCTCTAGTAGATACCTACCTACCTATCTCATTTCAAACAGAACCAGAATTATCTAAATCGGTCCAGGTATCGAGTAATCGGGTAACATTAATAAAAAACAGAAAAAATCTATACTTATCATGACGAATTGAGAACCTCCTCCTTTTTTAGAAGTCGGTTAAAACACAACGCTTGGCAGACGCCGCGCCGCCCGGACGGACGGGACTCGAACCACGTAGGTATCCTATCTTAATCCGGGGAAAACAACTTAACCAAAAAAACATTGGAATATTAGCACTAACCCACTTATACTTATTATAAACAATGACTAACTCTATGTAACATTTTGTCCTTTACTGTGACATGAAGTTTCAAACTTAACAGACAGAGACAAACGTAACATAAACTTAGTCATCCTAGACTAATCTACACTATAATTATTATAAAAATGAAAAATTTGCATTTTTATGTGTGCGTGTGTGTCTGTATGTTTGTGATGAATAAACTCTAAAACTACTGTGCCGATTTCAAAAATTCTTTCACCAATATAAAGCTACATTCACCCTGAGTAACAGAGATCCCGATCCCGATTTCTCCAAGTGATCGGGACTTACGCGGGTGAAACCGCAGGGCGCCGCTTGTTTGTAATATTTAACATGTATTGTGCTTACCTCACAGACACAGGCGACTTGCTCCTGTGTGAACCCGAAACTTGGCAATGCGGCATCTCGTGGGGGGGTCGATTCCCGCTGTCCCCATTCCGGCCCCCCCAGCATGTCCAAATGTTCGTCGCCGGCCACTTTGACAACTTAAACACACCACACTTAAACAAAACACTGCACACTGGATCTATGGAGGCACAGATCTTTGCCAATTTAGAGAAAAAAAAATTGTTACTATCACTTTTTTTTGGCTTGTTCTTCTATTGAATTATTTCACCGTTCCATTTTGCTATTTTAATTCAAAAAGTAACATCACTGGCACTGAAGTTTTTTTTTAATTTGATAGTCACTATTTGGGCTGTACCTACCTATGTATTTTATTAATTTTTTCCAGGCTCATTAGTAGAAATAAATAACTTTCCACTTTTCACTCTGACAACTTGATAAAACAAATGCAATAACGTTCCGTTACAGTGGAATTATTATTTGCTTATAGAGCACTAATGAAGTTTTTAACTAATATTTACTGTCTACGGTAAATGCAGTCCGTTTGTTTTGTTTTAAATAACTCAGCTAAACAAACTTAAAGGCGGCAGGCCCAAAAATGTTTAAACAAAAAGCGATCAGCTTTTAAAACCTTGGATTACTTATTTGTGTTCCGTTATACGGAAAAAACTTTTGTTTTTTAGTTTTTGTTTCCTATTAAAAACAGTCTCTGTCTGTAAGAAAGTTCAAACTAAACAATTAAAATTATTTTTAAATGCTTTCAGTTGTTGTTATTTTAGACACTTTATTTGAGTTTGTTAATTAGTTTTCTCTTTTTTCTCATTTTTTTAATACGCCGCCGAGTATCGGTCCGGTGACATCTGAAAAAATAAGAAAAGTCCATTATAAATTTCGAACGCTACGTACAAAATTTAAAACACAAAAGAATATTTATAATTAGAATAAAATAATCATGCTTTGAACAAATAAAACTGATCATCCCATCCAATTAATGTTTGATTTTTAAATAAACAAATCGCTAATAGTGCGGTGATTCGTACCCGCTGTGTTTCAATAAAATGTCGATAAATTTAACGTTTTACAGCTTGTCGATAAGGATCGCGCGCGCCACGTGGGGTAATAGTGTTGGGACGTTATCGATACTTTATGTTCAAAACATGTTATAAAATACACGTGTTTAGTTTGTTACATTGTTTCAAACAGGCACACGTTGAGCGTTTAGTTAGAGAATAACTGTTTTATTATTAAGTAAGATATAACATTTTGCATAATCATGTTTTGTAGAAGGATCTCAGTATTCTATATGATTTTATCACACTAGGTTCTGAAATGTATGATACACGGAACCGTTTTGGATTAAAAATTTGGTAGCCTATTTTAGCGTTAGTATTTCTTGAATAATAGGAGATTATAATTATAAGAAAACTTATAATTCTCGACTAGTAAAAAAGTATAGTACCTACCTATGTAGTATACCCGTTGCCTAGTATCCATATTACAATGCTTAGCTTTGTGTAACGTCGTGCAATATTTATTTATTTTATTATATTTATCATAACTAAACCAAAAACCTCATCACAATGCTCGAAGCTATGCTGTTTTCACATTTACGATAGACGCAACAATATTGTCAATATTTGTTGAATATTATAATGAAAAATATAATAAAAAACTTGAGAGGTGTCAAGGGACATAAAAAAAGTGTATCCGTTACAACTTTTGGTCTTAATTTTTTCCGTCTAGCCCCCTTTCGCAACGCGCGATAAGGAACTTCGATAAGGAAGATAGAACGTAGAAAAGTCTAATTCTAAAAAAACAAGAAAAGCTAGACCTTAAAATGCTTTCAATACAGAAGAATGCGACAAAGAAAAAAATAAAATAAAACTGAAATAAACGATTGAAATTAAACTCATTTTCCCGGTTCTAATTAGGATTACCAATTAATTGAAAAAAAAACCAGTTTTAATGTTATTTAATTAAAAATACTAAATTCAAGAAAGCACTACCAAGAGGAGAGGTTAGTGACCTATGATATATTTAAAGAGATGACGTAAACGTTGTAACTATTGGGACAAGTGACTGACCTGTAGGAATTGATGTCGCTCGTTGTTTAGAGCTAGACTTTAAATCAGTTAGACACGACATGAAGGAAGATCTCTTAAGCGTAGACGTTCCGGTGAATGTGAATTTCAATTCTCTAGCTATTATGGTTCATGAGATACAGAAAGACAGACAGACGGACCGACAGTAGAGTGTTAGTTCTGTTTTTACTCTTGTGTACGGAACCTTAAAAAGTGGAATTTCTATAGATAAATTCGATATTGAAAAAATAAAAAAATCGCGATGTTGGATTGAAATTAAATTCCTTTTTTTGGTTTTAATAGCGTGGTATTTATTACTTTTAACATTGTTTCAATGCAATTCTTTAAGTCAATCCTAAAGAATAAACCTGTCAATACCGCCTCGAAACCTTGAGCATTGAAAGTATTGAAACATTGCTAAAAGTAATAAACACCATGCGATTATAACCAAATGATTCGTTTAATTTCATAGAAAGAATGATAAGGTTTTCTAATCCTAATCTTCTTCTTCTTCTTTGCGTGTCAGCGTTCTGCCAGTCATATCATGCCATAATATTAGCGATCACAGCGCCAGCGTCATTAGACTCGTTAAGGTGTTGGGACACAGTGTACATTGGAGTCTCAGAATATAGAATAAACTATTCTACATTCTGAGATTGAGTAGTAGATATTCCATGAACTGTGTTGTGGCCCCACAATCACATTTATCTTCCGAGGCGGCTATTTAGGATTTAGGCCCAACGACTCATATTTTTTCTACAGCAACCTACTTAAGCAGCTAATCCTAATATTCCCACGGGAATCGGCCTGTCGGGGATTAACAATATCCGTTTTAAAGCTAAAACGGTGATCGTCATTAAACGCGCGTGTTTTTAACGTTTATTTGCTAATTCTTGGCGTCAACCCAAATAGGTCTCGTTGGACGCGTTCGTCAACAAAATATTTGAGCTAACATTCATATTCTACGGTTTTTGATAACTACTTTAACGAATCAAAGAGAACGTAAGTATTTTTATTGGGAAAAGTATTTTAAGAAAAGCGCCTACACAGTTTTATAAGAAACTAAAAAGCCACGTTTGTTGTATTTGAGCCCCACTTAAATCTTTATTTTATTTTGTTTTTAGTGGGTAAGTATATTTGTCGATATAGCGGCCAGACATACCCTACTTCATCTGTGAAAACTTCAAATGTCTAGCTATCACGGTTCATGAGCTACTAGCCTGGTGACAGACAGACAGGCGGAAACTGGAGTCTTAGTAAAAGGGTCCCGTTTTTACCTTTTGGGTACGGAATCCTAAAAACTACGTTGTGCTACTTGTTATATGTCAAACTCTGCTAAATTGTACAAACTCTAGTGTAGGTAGGTACCAACGTCGTCAACTAGTTTTAAGCATTATATCCGTTGTCTGGTCACAGAAACACAGCTTAGTCCCTTCATATGGGCAATAGGGCTAGATGGCGCTGTATGAACACAAAATAATAATGAAACAACAATTTTTAGCATAATAAAGCGTTCTATCTATATCTCTATCTTTAATGTATATGAAAAAATACACATGTATTTTTTTTTCAAAAACAAAATTTCCTAAATTTGGGTAAACACTGTTAGACATACTCTTTGTGTCTATTTTAGTTTGAACAATTCGATATCGACTTTATTTTTTTATCGATATAGGTACCCCCATCACTAGTAGGTACCAACTATTCATCAAGGGGTCCTTGCGATGGTGTCGATGATAAAAGTTACTTAAAACACCAACGATTTGCCCCACCGTGGTCTTAACCCCTTCACTAGCATTGTCTCTTTCACTCGCGTATGATTAGGTGTGGAGGAAAGAGACAAGTGACACATTCTTGTGGTCTTTGGAATTTTAATTTTTGTCGTTTGTATGATTTTTATTGAAGTCGTTTTGTTCTTTACTTGAAATTTAAAAAAAGAAGATATCTCAGGTGAAAAACAAAAATATGTACCTACAATTTTTTTTTTCCTATTAGAAGACAGTCTCTATTCTCTTTCTGCATACAAACGTACGTAGTCGAGGTTTTCCTCCCTGGATAAAGACATTATAGCAAATATGTTTATGCCATAAAACTTATATCTGTCACAACTATGCATCTACTTTTTTATTTTTTATTTTATTATTTTTTATTATTATTTTAATTAGAAAAAAAAAAGGTAGATGCATTGTAATGAATGACAGATATAGGTTTTATGGCATAAACATATTTGCTCTAATGTCTCTATCCAGGGAGGAAAATTTTAACTACGTTTGTATGGAGAAAGAGAATGGAGACGATCCTCACATCGCGAAAACAGAAGAAAAATCTAAGTAGGTATGTTTGTTACTCCTTCACGCAAAAACTACTGATCCGATTGCGATGTAATCTAGAATTTACATAGATGAGATCTGGATTAACTGACACATAGGCCTTTCATCACAGAATCGCAAAATAAAATTAAATATAGGTACTTACTTATAAGTATTTTAGAAAATTTATAACTAAGTTGTGTTATTTTGTCTGTTTCTATCAGCTGTTTGTATGTGCAATTGTGCATAGATGACGTTAGAACAACTTAATCTATTTCGATGCAATTGTAAAAGAGTTAGTTTAAGAGTTCGACAAGTTATAGGTATGTATTGTTATTACGATTTTAATGGTAGCACTAACTAACGAGCAAATTATCTGTCCATTTTTCTCAAACAACGAGAAAGTGAGATGTTTTTTCTGTATCAAACGACCGGACTAAGCTTGTCGCTTGACTAAAGCTTTCCTTAGGAACGTTCCTAAGTCCGGACATTAATAACGGAAAGAAACAAGAACATAATAACAACAAATTATAAAAGTCTTGTCTCCCAAACCAATCTGATTTACAACAACCGACGACGCGCGACGTGACGGTATTTTCTTATAGAATTATATAAAAATAAAGATGTTTCTCAGATAACATTAGAATGATTTATCTAAGCTTTCTTATTGGCCGAGAGATTAATAAAGAACCTAGTTACTAGTAGAACTAAAAGTTCTGCGAACAAGAGACCTCGCGAACATCTTTTAACGGCGCGGCGTTTTAAGAACGTGGCGACTGTTACCATTTCCATACAAACTTAAATACCAAAATAAATTATAAAAAATTAGTTTTCTACCTTAATATCGATATTATTCGGATTAAGATTTTACATTTAAAGGATCCCCACCACAAGGTTTTCCAAAATATTCATTCGAAATGAAATAAAACGGAGAAACGTTTTTTTCATTTTTACAGCGTAAATTACTTTTTATTAGGAATAATATAAAACAAATGAGATGTAAATGAGATGATAACTAGTAATTTACGCTGGAAAAGGAAAAAAATGTTTCTCCGTTTTATTTCATTTCGAATGGATATTTTGGAAACCTTGTGATGGGGACCCTATAAAAGTAAAATCTTAATCCGAATAATATCGATATTAAGGTAGAAAACTAATTTTTTTATAATTAATTTTGGTATTAAGTTTGTATGGAAATGGTAACAGTCGCCGCGTTCTCAAGCCTCTATTGTAGGCCAGAACTGATATTTCTCGGATGGTAACTATAATAGTAGATTGTATACCAAGGGAGAAAATACTATTTTTCCGGCGAGAGTGTTTTTTGAATCCAGAGTGGAGCGAGGGATTCGAAGGCGGAACAAAGTTTGCCGGGTTAGCTAGTAGGTAGAGGATGTACCTACATACTATCATGACTAGCAAATTACAGTTTTTAAGCTATTGCATAGCTTTTATCGCCGGCTTTGAGCGCGGCCACCGAATCAAGAAATTCCGTAACGAAAATTAAACCTAACACCCCGCCTGCTTGGCTACATGGTAGGTAACCATGTCAACATAGTACAAAATAAATAAATAATTATAATTGCTTATGTTGATAAAAAATGCTATGCAATAGCTATACCGCGACAGTCCCCGAGTGCCACCCTTTTTTTCTTAATCATTGAAATGATATAGTATCTCGGTCACACTTATTTAACCCGCAGTCATCAAAACATTGCCCTCCAAGCCTCCAACTGAGCAAAAATTACTTACATTTCTTAGAATTCGTATGCTGACCTGAATTTTGACCTTGTTTTTATCGGTCCGATCCAAATAATCGGAAAATGTTGCCAGATTCTAAACAGAGTCGCTTCGCTCGCTTCGAACAATAGACCGCGGGCAATCATGTTTTAACAAGTTTTTGTTGCTAAGTAGTCGCGGGTTCGAGTCCCGCCGGGTACTAAAGTTTTAACAAGCGTTTTTTTTCAGAAAGCAATTTTACCTAGTGTGGTAAACACTAAGAAATAACGTTTAGAAGTTTTTCAAACGGTAGGGTTTTCAGTGGGTTATTCCACTAATCCCCATTAATAATTTGTGAACTTTTTGTGCACAAATCCCCATTATTATCCATCCTCCCCACCCATCCCACCCATCCTCGTCAGATCCTTACTTTTTTTTATGGGACCTTTTAATTAAAAATTGAATCATCTTAGTCGATAAAGCCGTCTTCGAGTAGGTCGGTAATCGTTGAACATCCCTAAAAAAAATACATAGACGACGAATTGAGACCCTCCTCCTTTATTTGAGTCGGTTAAAAAGTAATAAGCACCACGCGATTAAAACCGAAAAATTAGTTTAATTTCTATCCAACATCGCGAAAACAGGAGAAAATCGAAATATAAAATTATGAAACAAAAAAAAAACAAATAAAGTGACAATAGTACAAGCAAGCCATGACATAAAGACACTCCATCAAGTGGTACCTAACTCAATCCCACCCGAGATCGTATCGGGGGCTATAAAATAATACATTTACTGGCTCGCCCTGTAGGACACTAATTAATGGCCTGTCCGGGACATTTTACACTCCAACTTACGATCGCTGGGACAAATAAAGGGGCTTGGTAGCTTTTGGCTCTATGTTCCGGACACCATTTTGAACTACAAGTCAAATCTATATCTATATTCATACTTATTATAAAGAGGTAACGATGTTAACGTGTATGTATAATATCGGGGGTAATCTCTGAAACTACTGGACCGATTTCAAAAAATATTTTACCAATAGTTACCTTAACATTATTACATAGGCTACTTTTTAATAGATACATTGCCTGCCTAGCACTGTAGGACACTAATAAATGGGCTGTCCCTGACATTTTACACTCCAACTTAAGATCTCTCGGACAAATAAAAGGGCTTGGTAACTTTTGGCTCTGTGTTCCGGTCACTATTTTGAACTACAACTAATATAATAGATTTTACACTCCAACTAACGATCTCTGCGACAAATAAAAGGGTTTGGAAGCTATTGGTTTTGCTGGCAGAACACCATTTACTTATAACCTTTTTTTTTTCATTTTTACAACTAAAAAATACCTCATAGAGCTAGAGCTCTACTGTTAGGCAATTGGCAGAGAACATTTCGTGGGTTAAGAACCAGATGAACGTAACTACATTTTTCAAATTATAGAGGAGAGCTAAAAAACAGTGATTTTAAATAACAAAAGAACTATTATTTTAGTCCTCACTAAAAAAAACTAGTATGTGAAAATATTAATATAGTATTAGAGAATAAAATGAGCAAAAAAAAAATATCATAACTAATAAATATTGATTTTATAAGAATTCTTTCAAAAACTGTTTGACATACGTTCCTCTGGTTCTTATTTTTTTTAACTACACTATATTGGGCTTATCTAGATACGTCATTTAGGATATCAAAATAAAATAAAATTTGAATAAAATGTTTATTATTAAAAAAGGGCAAGTACAAAAAATAAAAAAATACGTTTACGTTGTTATGGTTCTAATATTAACAGTTTTAATCAAACATTTTTTAGAACCAATGTGAAGTAAAAGCTTATACGTTGATTTGGCTCGTTTAAAAATGCTAATAACTCTTACGTTCAAACCTTAATATTGATGTATTTTATAAATACGTTTTATTGGCTGTTATTGATATTGCATCAATTTGAAACTATTTTAACGGTACTCAAGTTAAGTTTTTTTGGTTGTATAATATATTTTATTTGAACCATTACGTTATTTTCGAACTAGTAAACTATTGACTGACTATTGACGGCCCTACACGTTGTTCTTTTGGCACAACGTGTAGGGCCACTGGTAGAACTCATTTCTCAAAAATAACTTTTTTCGTAAATTTTGACATACGTTCATGTTAGCAATAGCATTATTAGCGAAAATTATAAGAAATAAGATTATATTTATGAACTCAAATTTAAACATTTTAAAAGTAAAAAGGTAGATTCATATATTTTGTTGTTTTGGTAATGACGGTACTGTCGGCGGCCATTGGAGTGAGAGGCACGGGCCGACTCACAAGCGAGCATTTATGTGCAAAATATTATTGTTTAAAATTAATAAACGTTTGAGGTTTGTAAAAGTTATAGTATTTGTATCATTTTGATCCATAACGACGACTAAGCTAATAAATTCAGAAGTGCTGGATTGGACAAATTGCTCACAGTATCTGGTATGTAATACATTTTTTTTAACGTGTGAATATGTATCTACAAATATTGCCTGTTTTGTGGTACAATGTGGAGTAGGGAGACCTACACAAGCAAAGGTTTTATAAATAAATAAATTCTGTGAGCAACACATAGCGCCATCTGGCCCCGTGGTGGGCGGCTAGGCTTGTGTTGCGGTGACTGGATAGCGGATGTAATACTTATATTTATTTTTCTTTTATTTTATTGGTTGAAAATATAGACAACAATATTTTTGAGTTACTTATTTGTCTACATTATTACGAGAAGTATGCGAACAAAACATTCAAAATTAAAAGCGGAATGTAGGTAGATAGGTTGCCGCATCTTACGTACCTATCTAGCGTCTTGCATCGACATATATAAAAGTACACAGATCTCTGGTAACTGGATGAGGCTTGCATGATTGCTTATAATTAAAGGTAATATTTAATTATAAGCAAAGTATTTGTTTATTATATAAAATACATAATAGGTACGAATAAAATTAATATAATTTTACAAAATACAAATACTATTCGTTTCTATAATATAATCTACAATCGGATTAACCAATAAATGTAGGCATGAGTGAACATATTCACACTTATCTGTTTTCTGTTTAAAAAAAAAAAAACATAGTACCTAATGCAAAAGTACTTTACAAGTATTTTGGCGATCCGGCCTATTTACAGACTGACGTTATAAAGGATTAATACCTAATATCAAACCTTTCCTTTTTCTCTAATTTTGCGAGATTTACTTAATATAGGTACAATAATAACGTTCTATGGTAATTACCTCTTTAACCTGTTTATGAACTTATGATATGATTTAAAACCTAGGTCGATAAAGGTAAGCTGTGTGTGCCATATGCCGCCTTGCGGTAATTTATGTCTATGTTAAGTGGTTACTTAGAAAACTGAGAAAAGGAGAAAAACAGTTATTAGGTATAAATAAATCTGCCATTGTCATGAGTCATGAGATATTATTAGTAGGTAGGTAAACCAGAGGTGATGTCTCAAACATATTCTATATTGTTATTACGAGAAATGAATTTAAAAAAAAAGCCGCTGCAACGCGGACAATTAACGTCTATCAAAAAAAAAAAAAAAAAAAAGAAGCTTCAATTACTATTACTATGAATACTATGTATGTAAGAAGTTAGGGTATACAATAATATAATAAATATGTATAGTCATTTTTTGATAGAAAATGCAATGTTTGGTATCGTGGAGCTACTCTTGCTGTACCAAATAATTAATAATTTGAAAACGTGGATATATAGTCAGAATGATCGAGGCGGTAGCTGTACATATTAACTTAGATATGCTTTACTCGTGTGCACCTCATATTATACTTACACGTCAAGCATAAAAAACGGGGCAAGTGCGACACTCGCGCACAAAGGGTTCCGTACCACTATCACAATTGGATACGGAACCCTAAAATGGTTTACAACAACCAATTTTTAAATTTTATAGGAAAATATGAAATATTTATCTTCGATTCTACTCCCATCAAACGACCGAATCACTCAATAAAAAAAAAAACCTTGGCACAAAGAAAATCTGAAACTTATAAGAAACTCTTTGGTAAGTAAGGCAGACTGGTATATTTGACAGATAGGGCAGCCATTTTGAATTCCATGACCAACTCGATTTGTCCTGACCAATCAGAAGCAACCTCACATTGAACTAAACTCCTTGTTATTTTTGAAACACGTTTGTTGTATGGGAGCCCCTTTTAAATAATTGTTTTATTTTGTTTTTAGTATTTGTTGTTGTAGCGGCAACCGAAATACATCTTCTGTGAAAATTTCAACCTTCTAGCTATTACGGTTCATGAGATACAGCCTGGTGACAGACGGACGGACGGACGGACGGACGGACAGACAGACAGACAGCGAAGTCTCAGTAATAGGGTCCCGTTTTTACCTTAAGGTACGGAACCCTAAAAAGGAGTTAATAGGAAAAACTGTGTGTAATGTTGCTTATGTTACTAAAGTCTTTATTTACACAATGAAATAAAATTGTTACCATTCCTACATTTAATATATTTTCGTAATCGTAATCCATTTAAACTAATGTCTCACCCTTTTTTTCCACTAATATGTTTTGACCTTACTATAAAATTAATATAAATATGACTAGAAATCAAGTACTTTCTGCTTTTTATCTGCTATAAGTCACTATGTCGAACTCGGAGCGTAGTGCAAATACACCTCCTGGTTCACCGCATAGAAATCTAAAAAGGACGAGAAATCGGACCACATCGCCGATTAAGAAAAAGAAGCGGTACCGACTTGATAGTCCCAGAGCGAGGTCAAAAACTAGACACAATCCCGATCGTTTGAAAGGGGGTAATATAGACGTCACAAAACGTAGCGGTAAACGTCGGTCCCGTTCTGGGCGAAAGCGCCGCAGAAGTCGTTCAAAGCGAAAACTTTCATCGACATCACAAAGCTATGAAACCGATTCATCTTCAATTCATAGTAGCGGGTCGAGCAGTAGCAGTAGTTCCACCGAAACCTCCTCAAGTAGTTCCGAATCTTCGCCTCGTGTAAGGCGTAGTCGGTCTCGCCTGAAATCAAAGTCAAAACGATACTCCCGTGAAAAATCGACTACACGAAGGAAGCCTAAAAACAACGATATAATGGATAGATTTATTAAAGCTATTGGTCATCACGGTAGAAACACATTTATGGGCGCTCATGAAGTCATCCCAAGCTTCGACCCCAGCCTCAAAACACAAACGACTAGAGCTTGGCTTAAAAAAGTGAATGAGACTGCTGCTATATATAATTGGAGTGATAAACAGACCATCTTTCACTCTTTGCCAAAATTAGCTGGATTAGCGCGTCGATGGTACGAAGGACTTTCTTCAGTCAAGCTAACTTGGAAAGAATGGCAAAGGAAATTATTGCTAAATTTCCCCGATGATCGTAATCACGCTGAAAGGCTGACGGAAATGCTGTCTCGGAGAAGTCGTAAAGAAGAATCATTAGAAGAGTACTTTTATGATAAGGCTAGGCTTGTAAGACATTGTAAAATAAAGGGGAAGGACGCTATTGACTGCATTATTGACGGTATATTCGATAATAATATAAAATTAAACGCCCAGGGAGCGAACTTTAAAAGACCGAGTCAACTTTTCAGATATTTAAGAATGATTACTACAAAATCCCAAAACAGAGACGGAAAAAGATCCACATTACCACAAAAAAACCTCATAATACCTTCACGAAACAATGAAATTAATAGGAACAATAGAATGGCTAATAATGGAAGTCGAGTATGCTATAACTGTTCCGAATCAGGTCATATTGCTCCTAGATGTCGCAAGGACCCACAAAAATGTATGAAGTGTAGTAGGTTGGGTCATCTAGCCGAATTTTGTAAACGAGACCGCACTACAGAGAGTAAAAGTAGTAACACTCAAAACACTGATAGTCACAACAATACCGGCAACGTAATAAATAAAGTACAACGTATCACGACGCAAGATAAAACAGATGGTATATATAATAAAATTATTAAAGTTAATAATAAAACAAAAGTCGCCTTCATTGATTTTGGCAGTCAATGCACGTTGATTAAGAAAAGCATAGCTGATGAATTGTGTTTGAAACTAGACGATCAGCATTTACCTATAATAAGAGGATTTGCTCTTGGAACTATTCAACCTCTAGGGAAGGCACTGGTCAATTTATCAGTCGACTTTGTAACTACTGACGTTCTAGCATTTGTGGTACCTGATGAACTTTTGACCACTGATTTGTTATTGGGGCAAGATGTGACAGAAAACTCGGATGTTATTGTGTTCAAAACCAATACAAATCTGACGCTATTTTCGGACAAAGCGGATTTGAATAAGATTCCAATTTATAATACAGAAGAAGTCAGTTTCAAAAACATGGAAACTGTCAAGGTTCGATGTGAAACAGATTATACTGGACCGGTGTACATACCAGGCAATGTAATATTCAAAGAAGGAGAGGAGATCATGATTCTACCCGGAATATATATAATGGAAAATAGCCAAGGACACCTACCTGTTATAAGTTTCGGAGCGAAGAATGTTACCCTGAAGAAAAATAAATTACTGGCTCGTGCCCGTGTTCTTCCCGGCAATAATGACATAATACCTACCAAGCCTCCTGCTGAATTCGAGGTAAATCGATTGACACTAACAAAATATGCTTGTGAGACCCAAAGTGATAGAAATAGCTTAATAGTAATGGACATGTTGAATATAGGAACTGACTTGACACTGGGACAAAAAGATCAACTTCTTAACTTAGTAAACGAGTATAGGGATTGTTTTGCTCTCGAATTAAATGAGTTAGGGACCACAAATATAACCGAAATACATATACAATTACATGACCATATACCGGTGACATATAAACCATATCGGCTTGCCCATAGTGAAAGGCTTGTAGTACGTGAAATCATTAATGAACTTCTTGACTCTAAAATCATTCAAGAGTCTAATTCTAGCTATGCAAGTCCGATAGTATTAGTTAAAAAGAAAAATGGCGAACACAGATTATGCATCGACTATAGAGCTTTAAATAAAAAAACTGTCAAAGACTCTTACCCAATGCCTGTTATAGATGACCAGCTTGACCGTCTTAGTGGGAAAATATATTTTACAAGTTTAGATTTAAAGTCAGGTTACTACCAAATACCTGTAGCGGAAGACTCTAAACACTTGACAGCTTTTGTAACGCCAGATGGGCATTATGAATACACGCGAATGCCCTTCGGTCTTGTTAATGCACCAGCCGTCTTCCAGCATATGGTTAATAAGGCTCTAGGTAAAGATAGGTACGACTTGGCAATGCCATATATGGATGATTTATTGTCACCTGCTGCAACAATAGAAGAAGGTTTTGAGAAACTTCGTAAGATCCTGATCTCTCTGCGTAACGCTGGTTTAACATTAAATATCAGTAAGTGTCATTTCTTTGAAAAAAAGCTGGACTACCTTGGATTTGAAGTTTCTAGTGAGGGGTTAAGGCCAGGACATAAGAAAACTGAAGCCGTGGCTTCCTTTCCTAAACCTATGAATGTACACCAGATCAGACAGTTTATAGGGTTGGCGAGTTTCTTTCGTCGGTTTATCCCTGGTTTTGCGAGTATTGCAAAACCATTAACGATTTTGACAAAATCAAATATTCCTTGGATGTGGGATGGAACCCAAGAACTAGCTTTTCAAACTATTAAATCTAAATTAGTTGAAAGACCCATTTTGGCACTCTATGATCCGTCTTATGTAACGGAAGTGCATTGCGATGCAAGCAAGTTAGGTGTAGGCGGTATACTATTGCAGAGACCTGACGAAAAATCCCCTTTAAGACCTGTTGCGTACTTTAGCAAACAAACGACTAAAGAGGAAGAACATTTACACTCGTACGAGTTAGAGACCCTTGCAGTCGTCTTGTCTTTAAAAAAGTTTAGACCCTATTTGATCGGGATACCATTTAAAGTTCTGACTGACTGCAATGCCCTGCGGACTACTTTAACGAAAAGAGACTTAATGCCCCGTATTGCTCGTTGGTGGTTACTACTCCAAGAGTATAATTTTACCGTCGAGTACAAACCGGGAGAAAGCATGCGACACGCAGACGCATTGAGTAGGAACCCTATTGAAAATAACGACAACATTGATTTAAATGAAATGCCTGAATTTGAAGTTTTACATATAACAATTACTGAATGGTTACACAGTGTACAAATGACGGATCCAAAGCTTAAATTGATAAAAACTATTTTGGAAATGGACTCTAAGGAAGTAAATGATATAACAGATAACTATGCAATAAAAAACAATAAAATATATAGGAAAGTGAATGGAGAATTAAAATGGGTAGTACCTAACAGCGCGAGATGGCGAGTATGCCAATTATGCCATGACGAGACAGGACACTTCTCTTTTGATAAAACAATTAATAAAATGAAGCAAGATTATTGGTTTCCTAAAATGAATAGGTTCGTACGAAAATATGTATCTGCTTGCCTTAACTGTGCATACAATAAAGCCTCAACATCTAAGAGGAGTGGATTCCTGCATCCTATTCCAAAAGTTAATATCCCCTTTCATACAGTACACATGGACCATCTTGGTCCATTTATAAGAAGTAAGTCTGGAAATTCATATATTTTAGGAATTATAGACGGATTTAGTAAATTTATTTTTATTAAAGCAGTGAGGAATCTGAAAAGCAAAACTACAATTAAAATTCTAAATGAAGTGTTTAGTACTGTAGGTAGCCCCAAGATTATAATATCCGACCGAGGAACCAGCTTTACCTCAACAACATTTAAACATTATGTAAACTCAATCGGCGCCAAACACATTTTGAATGCAGTTGCCACTCCACGTGCAAATGGGCAAATAGAGAGGTACAATCGTACCATACTCGAATCTTTAGCAGCATCTAATCATGGATTGGATGAGCGAGATTGGGACACTCTCATAAATAACATCCAGTGGAGCTTAAATAATACATATAATAAAGGTACTGGTACATCACCGTCTGAGATAGTTTATGGGAGAAGAACTACAAATATGAATGAAGGGGCGATTTTGAATAGCATTCGAGATATTTCGCATGATTTAGGTGATAAAAATACTCAGTTAGATACTGTTCGTGATGAGATACGAAATGCAGTCGGTGAAAATATTAAAAGAAATCAGGACAAAATGAAAGCCAACTATGACAAAGACAAAGCACCTACGAAATTTTTTGAAGTCGGTGATCTTGTGATGATTCCAAATCACCATATTCCTGCGACAGGTAAAAGTAAGAAACTCCTCCCTAAATTTAGAGGCCCCTACAGAGTAAGTGCTGTGCTTTCAAATGATCGATATGAGATCTGTAGCATTGACGGGCATTCAAAACGGAAATACAAGAGTATTTATCCTGCTGATGCTCTGAAAAAGTGGATCACTTTCACAGGACATTCTAAGGAATTTCCATCAAGCGATGACGATGACGATAACAATGACAATGATAATGTAGAGATTGAAAACTGACTGAAACTGACAGAGCCTAAAACTGAAATAACTAACATACCTATTCCGTAATCCTTTTATCCTTCATAAAAAATAAAAAAATAAAAAAGTCAAAATATAGGTCCCCATCCTAGTCTGATATGTTCCAGGCCATCTAACATTTTATGATGAAGTTGCCACTGTTGAAGTTTATTAACTATCAGTAACCCATTGGAATAAAAAAGTGTAAGTGTTCCTGAGATTATGAGTGAAATATGCTGCTGTATTTGCAGTGCTCACTCTTATATTCGCAAAATGTGAAATATGCTGCATATAAGTGCAGTGCTCACCTTATAAATTCTGAGTTTTTATTGAGAAGTGAAATATGCTGTATTCATATGCAGTGCTCACATAAAATATTATTTGATAAATCTCTTAGACTTATTTATATAATATAAGGATAGTGAAAAATGCTGTTTCATACAGTGCTCACCGTATTAATTTGATGTGTATGTACTTATCTGAGTTTCATTCAATACTGCCACGAGTGTGAAGTTTAACTGTAAATTAGTGACACTAAATTAACTTTAGTTTCTTTTAACATCAAACATGCTGCTATAATGCAGTGATGACTGTTATATGCTCTTATTGTACCATCACTTGTTTACAGACAATTAATTTAAATGATTAGTAAAATTTTAGATATATTATACAGTATTTAATTTCATTATATCAGCAGTATTAACAGGTATTAGAATGTGTAATAAGAGCGGTTTTGCTTAACTTAACTTTTCATCTTTTAGGATCCGAGGAAGTACTCAGAAATTCTGCGGTAGCAACCACTGTAAGATGAAAATGGCAACGAAGAACTTATATCTTTTATTTACTATTTCGATTATTGCAACTGATAAATATAGGTATAGGTACTCTAATTTGGTTTAATCAAATTTTATAGTTAATATCAGTTTCTAACGTAATTAAAATTCAGTTTGAGTTAAATTAATGCGATGCGATTACTATGATTTTAACATTATTTTAATTTAATTTGTATAGAGACATACAAACACTCAAATGGCCGCAACGAAATAGGGACATTTCGTTAACAGGACGGCCGTCTGTTAGCAATAGCATTATTAGCGAAAATTATAAGAAATAAGATTATATTTATGAACTCAAATTTAAACATTTTAAAAGTAAAAAGGTAGATTCATATATTTTGTTGTTTTGGTAATGACGGTACTGTCGGCGGCCATTGGAGTGAGAGGCACGGGCCGACTCACAAGCGAGCATTTATGTGCAAAATATTATTGTTTAAAATTAATAAACGTTTGAGGTTTGTAAAAGTTATAGTATTTGTATCATTTTGATCCATAACGACGACTAAGCTAATATTCATCTGGTTCTTAACCCACGATTTTAGAGGAGGACTTTAATGAAGAAACGACGGAGCCGGAGCAAGACACATTTTTAATGTATTTTTTTAAATTAATTTTGCGGGACAGAAACACCGTCCAGAGAAGGTAGAGAAAGAAGGCGTTCAAGTCCCACGATTAATTTTGGAACAATAAACTCTTTTTTCTAAATTCAAAAATACAAATAAATAAAGTGTGGGTAACACTAAAAAATATATTTTTATAATTTAAAATAATCAGATACGAATCCTCACCACGCTTCATACAAAAAACCCCAAACCCCTATAAAACACATAACACATGTATTCGAGTATAATTTTATTGATTTTTTTTATTAATTGCCTCATAAAAAGGTTAGGCAGGTTCGTGTGTTTTCAAGTTTCGAGATTTAAGAAGATGATTATCTTTGGTTATTATGTTTGTAATGTTGGTCTCAAGCTGGAACGATTCCATATTCAAATTTTTAAACTAATTTTACGGTGTCTTTACACTTACCACGAATTCTACAAGATTTTATGAAAATAATTAGGCATACGATTTTGAACGTAAATGGTTGTTTTAACTACAAATATTATTAAATAACGTGAACACGTCAGTTGAAATTACTGGCGAAATACTGAGCTCCGTTAAAAAAAAACAAATTATAACATGGTAAATATCCCGTTATTAAATTTGTGACTAGTTACTAATTTGGCATTAGGCATTAGTTAGTAATTAGGCATATTGACTAGGTGCGCCCGCGGTTTCAATCGATTAAGTCCCGATTCCGGGGGAATGTGGTAATAAAAAGTAGCCTATGTGATAATCCAGATCTCCAGCTATCCGCACCCAACGTTTAATCGCAATCGGTAAAGTAGATTTTGCGTTAAGTGGTAGAAAACATACTCGTTTATTTATTTAGTTAGGTACACACAAACTTTCACATTTTTATTAGGATTCTACTAAACTTAGCCATCTTTTATGTAAGGGGGTAAATGTAGATTAATTAAATTATTAAGTTATGTAAGTTATTATTATGCGTGCTGTATACTTAATTGGTAATCTGACTGTACCTACTAGCAACTTTAATTTGGTTTGTTTGAAATTAATTTAAATGGTTGCTTTACTTCAATCAAATTTCTTTCAATTAAGTATTAAATTTAGGTAGGCATACTACCTATACTTCGTTTCTTAATTGTAGAGTATGATTTGACACATGTTCCTGAAGAAAGAAATGTCAAATACAAAGAACGAAATTGTCAAATTATAGTCTGAAATTAAAAAACGTAGCTACCATAGTAAATTATTTTCAATAACATTAATTGATACCCATAATAAAATTATTAACAGCAAGTTTCTTCAATTGACAGTTAAACTAGGTAACAAAGTAACAACTAAAGTGACATCTTTTAGCATTTTTTTTTAAATTGTGACTTCACTTCAAGCTGTTTTTTCTTTCTCTTTTACTGGCGATGAAGAAACTCGTCTTTAGACGTGAGTGATGGAACAAGGAACCTGCATAGTTATCTACCTACTAATCTACTAATCAACTGTAAGTATATCGAATGTTAGAACCCTACAAATAAAAAAATAAGCCCATATCTAAGTCACAGACATGGAATATCTACTTTATACCGCCCCTGCCGATTTATAGTATTTTAGGGTAAAACGGAACCCTTTTACTAAGACTCCACTATCCGTCTGTCAGTCACCAGGACCCGTCAAAAGTCGTGATAGCTAGACAGTTGGAATTTTCATTAGATTATGTATATCTTTTACCGTTATAACAACAAATGCTAAAAACAGAATAAACGAAATATTTAAGTGGGGCTCCCATATAACAAACGTTTTTTTTTTTGGTACGGAACCCTTCGTGCGCTATTCTGACTCGCACTTATCCGGTAGGTTTTTGAATGGCTTTTCTTGACTCTCTGTTTATTTGCTTATTAAATTCATTTTACAACACACAACGGATTTTGATGCGCTTTTTACCATTATTTAAATAATTTAGCGCGTGTCGATAGTAAAGTAATGAATAATTTTGCATTATTATTGCTTTTACTGATTCAATCAATTTCAAAAAAGCCTTATTTAGACCGCTTACCCATCATTAATTAATGTTATTTATTAAAAAAACTAAGAAGGTACTATTTCTACGTTTTAACTAATTATTAAAACTAACTAACGTAGGTATAAGTTGTTTATGTTTTTCTTTAGGTAAATCGTATTTTTTATATTGGTGTTACAATAAATAAATAATCTATCTTTCTAAAGGAAGTACATAAATTGCAATAGTAATTTAAAAACGACTAGAATCACAGGACGTACGTCGCTATATTATAGGTACGTCTGTTTGTACCGTGACGGGATTCGAACTTGCTACGAACATCGTCATTTGTCCGTCGGTCGGGTCACATTAAAAGAATATTATTTTAACTACAAAAAAGTCATCCAGAAACACATATTCACTCAGTGCAATGCTAAATTAAGACCAGTCCGACACCACAACAGCTTTAACAAGCTAAATGCTAAAAATAAGACGTACCAATGACGAAACTGAGAGGTATCACAACCCAAATAACATTTTGCCTTCGCCCATAACTTTTTCAACACATTGTTCAAATCACTTCATCACTATTAAAAACATAACATTCCAATTTCAAAAATCCACGAAAAAATACGCCTTATTTTTTAATTCTAAGTCCAGGCGCGCGTGCACGCGACACGAATTCGAAAATGGAACTGGTTTGACTTGGACTTCCGTTTTCGTTTGTGATTGGTCGAGAAGCTTGGTAGAGAAATTGACAACCAATAAGGATGTAGTTTGCTTTAGACGGGTAACGCCTTGCATTGGTGGAAGTGTGAGTTCGCCATTTTTCAGGGCTTTTTGACAATGAGTGTGTTATGTAGGCGTGCTGCGGATGGGCATCGAAATGTAATGGTGTAAAAATATCTAGCCCACTTTGTAACGGCAAACAGCTGACTTAATTAAATCATTATTATCTTGACTCAAGAAAATTTAAGTGTTTTGTATGGAGTTTCTTACTTCGTACTACAATTTTATTGATAAAGGTTTTGTGTTGGAGCTATGTAGGTTATTTTATGCCAGCTATTCCATAATGAACTTAACTATTTTTGTGTTAAATTCCAAATCGAACTTTATAATAAAGTGAACCTAAATCATGGCATTTACTCAAATAAAATAACTTATAATTAATATAATTTTCAAATGTTATGTAATTTTTAATTAATTCAAATTAATTTATTGATCTAGTCTTTACACCTAATAGGGTGATTTTATAGATATTCAGTAAGACCTCTTTAAGTTCTAATAACTATTTTTTCACTGCAAAAATATAAGTTATTTATGTTTTACGCGCGTACTTAACTTTGTAATATTCATTATCCTCTCATGTCTCCCAACTGGACGGATTTCTTTAATTAAGGTATCGTGCAAGCCACGTGTAAAGTGGGCCTTAATCAACTATGTACTCTACCTAACCTAAAAAAAAGTGAAATGTGGGCCGTATTTAATTGCTACACCATGCTTAAGGGTACATACCCATAAGCAAGGTAAAAAGTGGGCATTATTTAGCTATACCTACCCTTAAACAAGTTGAAAGTGGGCATTATTTAGCTATACCTACCCTTAAACAAGTTGAAAGTGGGCCTTATTAAGTACATACCTTAAACTAAGTCAAGAAAGCGGGCCTTTTTTGTCATCGGCGCCTTACAAGACTTGTAATTAATCGACAATCAGAAAAATGCGCCGCCATTTACACTGCATACGTGACATTTTAATGAAGTCGTCTCTAAATGAACATTCTCTCCGGCGGCGGCCAGATGTTCAAACACCATTGTTTGTTCTCTGACTTCGGTAAGAGAGCTTCATTTTATATTTTAAAAAGACATGTTGTAAGTTCTACGAATAGTTCGGTACCGACTTTTTAAGCTCTCTTTTGAATAGAATATGTTATTTGACATTTTAAAGTTTTTGTCTTTTCTAAGTAGGTTTATTTAGTTTAAGGAAAACTTTTATTTAGGTACCTTTATTTCCTTGACCTTTAAATAGTTTAAAAGAACTCTTAGGTAAAACATACTGCCAATAAAAGATTCCTACTTTTTAAATAGACTGAATAAAATGATATAGGTACTAGTAATTTTTAGGGTTCCGTTTTTTTTTCTGGGATAAGTATTCCTCCCTACGATTACACGTCTTTCTGTCGATCACCTAAGACAACGGGTCACTCACCACCTCCGAGGGATTTAGCTTCAACTCTGTAGATCAGTAATAGCTCTGCTCATCCAACTGAGCCACGTAGGCTCAAACTACCGAGGTGAATTTTATTGAATTTGTATTAAAATTACTTTTTAACGGGTCTACGTCGCGTCGTGTATTATTATTTATTTTCTTACCTCGACGTTAAGACCCGGGAAAATGTAAAGAACTAAGTATGTTGACAAATCGTGTGAATTTAAAAAGCATTTTTGTATTTACCTAAGTTATCCCATTATCACAAAAAATAACGTTTGTTGTATGGGAACCCCACTTAAATATTTATTTTATTCTATTTATGTTGTTATAGTGCAACAGAGATACATCATCATTATCTGTGAACATTTGAATTGTCTTCTTCTTCATAACCTCGAAGGAGCTTTGACAGGAGAGACGAAGAAAGTCCATGTTTAACTAACACTCAATTTAGTTTGGCTATCACGGTTCATGAGATAAGATTCAGTCTGGTGACAGACATACAGTGGACAATGGATTCTTAATAAAAGGGTTACCCTTTGGTTCCGTACCCAAAAGGGTAAAAAAAAACCCGGAATCATCATTTTAATTTAATAATTGTCTAAAAATTCGGACAAAACTTGTCAATTAAAGGCAAGTAATGTTGATTTTTTATAATATTATTGTATGTATTTACAATAGAAAAATAAGGTAATTATTAGTAGTTAAATGACATTTCAAAGAGATATCTTGTTAATATCCGAATGAATAATCGTACTTTGATTTGATGTTGATTTGATTTAAGTATTGTATCCACTGTCTAGTCACCGTAACACAAGCTTAGTAGCTTACCACGGGGCTAGATGGCGTTGTTCACATTTTTTTTAAATATATACCTACCTAGACCCAGTCGTTTGGTTGTCAAAACCAATAATTAGACAGAAAAAAAAATTTCTACAGAAAGTACTAAATTGCGCATTGTCCTTTAACTAAATACAATGCAACCTATTTGCTCATTTCCAATCTATTCTTTAAAAAAACGGGGCAAGTGCGACACTCGCGCATAAAGGGTTCCGTACCACTATCACAATTGGATACGGAACCCTAAAATGGTTTACAACAACCAATTTTTAAATTTTATAGGAAAATATGAAATATTTATCTTCGATTCTTACTCCCATCAAACGACCGAATCACTGAAAAAAAAAACCTTGGCACAAAGAAAATCTGAAACATAAAATAAACTCTTTGGTAAGTAAGGCAGACTAGTATATTTGACAGATAGGGCAGCCATTTTGAATTCCATGACCAACTCGATTTGTCCTCCTGTCCCTCCTGTCCTGACTCGACTCCTTGTTATTTTTGAAACACGTTTGTTGTATGAGAGCCCCTTTTAAATAATTGTTTTATTTCGTTTTTAGTATTTGTTGTTGTAGCGGCAACCGAAATACATCTTCTGTGAAAATTTCAACCTTCTAGCTATTACGGTTCATGAGATACAGCCTGGTGACAGACGGACGGACGGACGGACGGACGGACGGACGGACGGACAGACAGACAGACAGACAGACAGACAGACAGACAGACAGACAGACAGACAGACAGACAGACAGACAGACAGACAGACAGACAGCGAAGTCTCAGTAATAGGGTCCCGTTTTTACCTTTAGGTACGGAACCCTAAAAAACAATCATATTATGCTACCAACCGTACCTTACCTCCACTTAACACTAAATCCAACCTTAATCCCTTAACCTAAGGTCTGTTTTAGAGTGACATGTATTACATTTCGATCATTAAACGCTTATTTGGCGCCATTGTTGAGATCTTTTGTCGTATTTCCCGCCTTTTGTTGTGCTGTGTTTAGCGGTAGACATCTTGTTTAGATGTCAAGATGTATAGGGGCTGGGTTTTAGGGGTCCTTTCAAGAAAACTGTAAGGAAAATATTGATCTCAACCTTAAGAGGAAAGTCTACCTACTCTTTCTCCATGCAAGCGTAGTCGACTGTATCCTCCCTAGAAAATGACTATGACATTAAAGCAAATATTATATTAATGCCATAAAACCTAGACTTAGGTATCTACCATGACCATGTCCCTACGTTTCGTCTAGGATATGTTTTAGCTCTGTCGATTTCGTTCAAAATCGGTTTTAAAAAAAGATAATTTTGCAAGAGCTTTCCAAGTACTACATATTTTTATTAAGTGTATGTTTTTCTTCATCATCACAGCAAGCTTTAGTAAGCTTTGTATGCTGACGTTGAAATCTCAAAATCAAACGAAAAACCGCAACTCGTTTGTCAAAATCGCAAACACACACGCGTGTCCTTAAGTAGTCCAATATAGATTAGGAGCCTATAGTTGGCAACCATACCTCATCGAGTACCAAGTGGAGACTAATATGGTAGAAAGAACACTAAAAGTTATGCGTAAAAAACTCGGTCAGCCGCGATTCAGCCTGGGCCCGGCCCATAGTCCCATCAGCTGGCATGCCCTTTGTGTTCATCCTCCTGCTCAATACAAAAATATAGTCTTTAAGTTTCTTATGGACGCAGAATTGATTTGAAAAAACAAAATCCAATATTTCTTTTTACGCAGCCGGTCCCAAACAAAAATATTTATAAACTTTTTAAAGTAACACGATTGGAATTCATAATATTATATTTCCCGGCTTCGATCATATATAAACTATAGATACACGGTCCCATACAAAATCGAAATCAAAAATCGGCACTACTTCAACGCTTACTTATACGGACATAGTACAGTTTAATGTAAACCTTAATAACTGGGCAATAAGGTTGTAAAACACTTACGCACGACTGACAGCGAAACAAGGCATATCGGCTGAAGTATGCCTTGTTTTGACGGCTCCATTTCTAGAGCGGCGACCGTGCGATCTATAGTTTATTTATGATCGAAGTTTCCCGGGTCTTAATCGCGTCAATTTTATCTTGTTTCACAAAGACCGTTGTAACCATGGTCGAAACGTCGAGGTAAGAAAGTTAAAAAAATCACGCGATTAAGACCCGGGAAATATAAAATTAAAATATGATTAACTAGCTGCGTCCCGCGGTTTCACCTGCGGAAGTCCCGATCCCGTGGGAATATCGGGATCAAAAGTAGCCTATGTTACTCAGGGTGAATGTAGCTTTCTAATGGCGAAAGATTTTTGAAATCGGTCCAGTAGTTTGAGTTTATTCATACCAAACATACAGACAAACACACAATACAAATCTTTCATGTTTATAATATTAGTATAGAAGTATAAACTTGGTTTCAGAATTCAAAAGTTATTTTATACGGAACCCCTCAAAAACCTCTGTGCACCCACTTGACTCGCGCCCACTTTACCGCGCCACCAGTCAAGGGTCTCTCTACAGACAGATCGATACCTCTTTTATTACAGAATCTATTATAATAACAACTAACTACCTTTGTGCTCCTGTTTGTTCGTCTTATCTTGACGTTATCAGAAATAGCTCAGCCAGGTGGGTTTTGGCACGTTTTGGTAAAGATTAAGTTTTTGGTAAAGTTATTGCTGTTAGGAGAAGATATTTTAGAGCAAAAAGTTAGGAATAAACATGTTTTTACCAAAAACAGACTAGACTTAGAAACTTATAGACTTAGAGTAAAATAATTACCCTATTTTTTAGCCTGCCCAGAAAGGGTTGGGTTCCGTAAACGGACGGAACCGTAAAAAGATACCCACCCAAAGAATAAAAACGGGACCCTTTTACTTAGACTCCACTGTCCGTCTGTCTGTCTGTCTGTCTATCTCTCTGGCGCCAGGTTGTATCTCATGAAACAGGACGGATTCAAAAAATAGAATATGTAGATAAACATCTTATGAGATCTCACAGTATAACTTAAGATTAAGTAGGGGGCAATGCAGCCAGCCTTTTGGGTACCATCCCTAGGGACTCATTTTTGGATTTTTAATTTTAATTATTTTATTTAATTTATAGTGATTCAAGATGGTATACTATTGGTGCCTACCTAATCCTTTTTAACTAGTCCTACAAAATAAATTAATAAAAGTAGGTAAGTACATAACTTAACTGAAATTTAATTCATGAAACTTTTAAAAGTAAAAATACAATACCATACATTTAATAACCTAAAAATAATACCTAACTTAAAATATTAAACTGTAGCAGACTGTAGTAGAAGTGTGTTAGTGGTTGTATCTAAAATATTTTAATTTGAGATCCCCATGTTCTTCACATGATCAAGTATCATATGATGTACATGGGGATCTCAAATTAAGACATTCAGAAAAGATAAGAGGGTTATTTTTCAGAATGTCTATCCAATTTTTTAAATAAAATCATTTTAAGTAATATTTTTTTGGATTCTCACGATAGGTAGGTAGGTACTTAAAAAAACGCCTTGTTAAGATTACAAC
>OY292395.1:44430138-44509909 GCA_958496205.1 Idaea biselata
AACATTAACAGGTATTTTTACATTTTAAAGCAGACTAGCTGCGTCCCGCGGTTTCACCCGCGTAAGTCCCGATCCTGTGGGAATATCGGGATAAAAAGTAGCATATAGCCTTCCTCAATAAATAGACTATCCAACACTGAAATAATTTTTCAAATCGGACCAGCGGTTCCAGAGATTAGCGCGTTCAAACAAGCAAAAAAACAAACAAACTTTTCCGCTTTATAATAGTAAAATAGATTGACCACTAAGCTACTTTACAAAATTCATTCTTTCCGCATGTAATAACGTCAATCTGTTCGGCAACTATATTTAGTATTTGTGAACCCGTGCGTGGGTATTGCCTTATACGTCCTTTCCGGGTCAGTATTACCTTACACGTCCTATCCGAGTCAGTATAAACTTATACGTCCTTTTCGGGTCAGTATTACCGCATACGGGACTTATACTTATACAATATGGGGCTGTGGTTCAATACAACATCGCGAAAACAGAAGAAATATCTTACTTTACCGCTTTAAAATCGTTATAAACAATTAAAAAGACTTGCATTTGACATCACTTTAGCTGATAGCATGCAACATTGAAAAGATATAATCACATGATGAAAAACCAAACATTCCACATGTATAATGTTTTAACTCTCTCTCTGAGCAGACTACAAACAGACAACTTCCCACATATTGTATACTAGCAGTGCCCGCGACTTCGTCCGCATAATTTTTTTGAAAATATAATATATCCTATAGCCTTCCTCAATAAATGGACTATCCAACACTAAAAGAATTTTTGAAATCGGACCATCGGTTCCTGAGATTAGCGCGTTCAAACAAACAAACGAACTCTTTAGCTTTAAAATAATAGAAGATATAGATAAGCAATTAAGCATTAACATACCATCCCGCTCCAGGACTCTCACGGCTCCATGGGGCTGGTGGTGCAGGGTCGGGAAGGGAAACAGTGCAAGGAGCCCGTCAAGGTGGAAATCGGAGAGCAAGCGGCTGAGATCGCCTCGGGGAGTGACCACCTTGTTATATTGACTGTAAGTGTTCGATTTTAGCTGCTTAAACCTGCACTGGCTAATAGGTAACATGCCAGTAATTGAAAATCACTGAAAATAATTTAAAAATTAAAAAAAAACTACAAAAAAGCATAAAATATTCTCAGATACATACAGTGCCATCGATAAATCTGTTATGCATTGTAATGTATAGTCGCTCATTAAAATGAGCATCTGAAAATCTTAAAAGTTGTAATATTTTTTACGGCAGTGACGTCACGATGTAGCCGGTACGTCCACGGGCGTTTTAGCACGAAATTAAAATTGAAATTAAACTCATTTTTCTTTATTACTTTTAGCATTGTTGCAATGCTCAACGTTTTGAGACCTTTACAGGTCTCGGAATTGACTGAATTTAACTTCAATCCAACATTAAAAACAGAAGAAAATCCTATATCTTTAAACTAATTTTTTTTATTTTGTCCTACTTAACATGAATTGTGTGCAAAAACATGTTATAAGTATAATGTAAATAATATACGTTTCCGAACATTATAGGAGAGTTTTTCAAAATATGTTTTGTTCCCTATCCATAGTCGTCTAAATGAGTTACCCGTATGATATGACAATCAATCAAAGCTGTGTGTTTCCAGATCTCGGGCTCGGTGTTCACAATGGGCTGCGGGGAGCAGGGCCAGCTGGGTCGCCTGTCGCAGCGCTCCGCCTCGCGCGACGCAAGGCAGGGCTTCAGTGAGTGCACTGCTCTTGTTACCACTCATTCACAATCGGTCCATAACTGATCCCGGACGGTTGCTCCTCGGAGTGGCCTGAAGGTACAGCCGACCCCTCCATTCATAGCCAAGGTGGTCATAGTTGGGGATGCTATAAACATATATGCATAGTTTTAGTCATCTGGGGTCCCTTGTTATCACTCATTATCAAGGAAATATTGGCCGAGGAGCTCGTAGTCCTAGCTGCATCTGGACAATCTTGATCTTGCAGGCGTGGTTGTTGGACATTGTTTTACGGCAGGCGCCATAATCACCATAGCTCCCTCAGTAGACTATCCACTACCATCACATCTCTATTGCCCTTGTTGTTTTCACCTGTAGAGTTCTCAACAGTTCTATCCTTTTTTTTTAAATTGTTATTGACATTTCGGCTCCTTCCAAAGGTCTGGGGCTCTATAGCCTTGTGATACTGGACGTCTAAGTAAATCTATACGTTCGCCCAGCTTCTTTACAAAAATAAACCGCTTTAAATGCAATGTTGTTTATTACAGGTGCATTATTAGTGCCGAGTAAAGTGCCTCTCAAGTTCAGTGCGCACCACGTGTGGGCCGGCTACCATGCCACCTTCCTCTTGGACAGAGAGAGAGAGAAGATGTTTGCCTGCGGACTCAACAACTATGGACAACTAGGTTAGTACATTGTTATCGCCCCGAGTAAAATGTAGTAGGTGCCCTGAGTAAAGTGTAGTACATTGTAAGTGTCCCGAGTAAAGTTCTTTTCAAGTTCAGATAAATCTAATGGCGTCCTTATAGCTCATACGTGACGTCACTGCCGTAAATAAATCGTCAACAATAAAGGTTCCTAGACGCTCATTAAATTGTATTATTGAATATTTATTCCGAAGTGTATAAGTGGTAAATGGTTCATCATTATCAGTGTGGCAACATATAAATAAAGTTTATGTTAGTGTGTTTACTAAAAAAGTTAATATGTTATGTTTGTTCGACACAGGTATAAGCGGGGAAAAACGTAAGACAGCACTGTTTACTCCGTTGGAGTGTGAGTTGTTCCGTGGCGGGTTGTGGCAGCGAGTGGCAGCCGGGCAGCATCACTCGCTGGCACTCAACCGCAGCGGACAGGTGTGTGCCGTGGGACGGTGTGAATATGGCAGGTGAGACTACTCACTACTTGGTTCCGTACCCAAAGGGTAAAAACGGCCACTGCCGATGGACGGTTGTCTTAGTAAAAGTGATATGTAACCCTAAAAAGTACTAAAACATAGTATATGTATAATGATGTATGTCTCGTACTCGTAGTATGAGCTTACTTGCTTAATTTAATGGCTAGATGGCGCTGTGAGCGACGCCCTAAAATATATATTCATAAACCCTATTTAAACTTAGGGTCCGTTCACACAGACCGGCTCGGAGAGGAGAGCAGATTTTTGTCACGTTTAAAACAGAGTTTTAAATTATTGTAATAAGGTTTATTTTTACACTACAATTCTTCTATTACTGAGATTGCTTGAGAGCAAACCTTGAAAGAAGTGAAATGTAAAAATAAACCTTATTACAATAACTCAAAACTTTATTTTAAACATGCTAAAAATCTGCTCTCCTCTCCGAGCCGGTGTGTGTGAATGAACTCTTACACGATTTCCGTCCATCATTAGAAACCCGGATCTAGATGGGGTTGTAGCTAATCATTGTAACCGATAATACCGTGTGGTCCACAGACTGGGGCTGGGCGCGCGCAGCACGGACGCCGATATCCTGGAGCTGGTCCCCAAGCTGCAGGACAAGAAGTGTGTCAGCATCTCGGCAGGGACCAGCAACTCCTTCGCTGTCACCGATAACGGTATGTTCCTGCGTTTTGTACTAGCTGCATACTGCATCCCAAGGTCCGATCCTGTCAAAGTATAGGAATACAACGCCTATGTTACTCCCAAAGACGCAATGTATCTTTGTATTAAATTTCATCAAAATCGGTCCAGAGGCTTCGGAGATTACCCCCAACATACATATACATATGGATGTTACCAATGTTACCCTATTATAATATTAGTATAGGTAATATAGATTTTTTTTGTCGGTTTAAAACGGATTATGGCCATTTGGAAAGTAGCCAGTGTCAAGTATTATAATATTTGCAAGTTATTTGCTGATACAAAAAAGGCAAATCGAGGAAGTCATTGTAAATGGCGGCTATTAACAATAACGTTTTTAAGGGTGGGTGTGTATGGGGTCCACTAAGATCTTTGGGCCCAAGCCAACCTCACCTGCTAGCCGGTGCACCTGCTGATGAACGGACGAGGCTCTGGCGCAGACTTTCCCCTCGGGGTTGGGAGGTCAGACGGCAGTCGCTCCCGTAAAAGTCAAAATCAGCCAAATTTAAAATGGAAAGTTTTAAAAGAGATTGCTACAGGGATATTGCGCCGCCGCATAACGGCGCGCAGGAGTTTCGCCCGACTCCTGTGGCAAGTGGACGAGGGCTACCGTGCCACGGGCGGGCACGGCCAAAGACGTTAGCCCCTAAACACGATGTGAAACTCCGCTTCGCAACGTGGAACATTGGCACGCTAACCGGACGCGCGAGGGAGCTAGCCGACGTACTTTCCAGGCGGAAGGTGGCCGTGGCGTTCCTGCAGGAGACTCGATGGAAAGGCAGCAGATCCCGGCTCATTGGGAATGGCTACAAGCTGATCTACACGGGTGCACCTGGTGGAGAGAACGGGGTGGCTGTGGTGCTCGCTGAGGGGTTGCATGACGATATCTTGGAGGTGAATCGCTTTAGCGACCGACTTATGTGCGTGAAGGTGCTTATTGGGGGGGTTCCTACCCACTTAGTAAGTGCTTACGCGCCACAGGTCGGTTGTAGCGACGCTGATAAGAGGTCGTTTTGGGATAAACTCGGCGAGGTCCTTGGGGCTATCCCGTTGTCACAGGGATTCGTTTTGGGTGGCGATCTAAACGGTCATGTGGGTGAGATGGGAGGTGGAATTTGAACGTGTTCATGGAGGGTACGGGTACGGCAGTCGGAATGCGGAAATTCTGCGTACGTGTGCCACTGCCGACCTGGCACTCGTGAACACATATTTCAAAAAGAAACCCGACCACTTGATCACCTACAGGAGCGGGGGGCGCGCTACCCAAATCGATTTTCTAATCACTAGGAGACATCATATCGGCAACGTGGCCAACTGCAAAGTCATACCCGCTGAGAGTCTCACTGCCCAACACTGTATCCTTGTCATGGATCTCTGTGTAAAGACCAAAGACAAACGACCGGAACCATGTCAAGTTCCAGATGCTCGCCTCAGCAATCGGCGACAAATGTGCTAATCATCCGAGACGCACACGAGCAGCCCCCGTGGATGCTCATGTATGCCGATGATATTGCGCTAGCGGACTCGGATAAGGGACGGCTTGGAAGTAGGGCATGCAATATCGGAAGGTTTTCAATCTCGGGATGATATCGATATTAAGAGCTCAATCCCGGGATCCCGGGATTGATACTGGGATTTTAGATATCCTTAAAAAGGCGAATTTAATACAATAAAAATGTGTAAAATCTAAAATATTTAATATATTTAAGACTCTAGTGGTTTCATTACGTAAATAAGTTACCCTGAGGGCCGTCCACCCCATCATTTTGGAAATATGGCGGGCAAATAGCCTAAACCCGAAAGTGTCTAAACTTTCGCGCCAAATTCTAGGCGCACCACTAAAATTATGTTAGCAGTAAAATTTTGCATGCGAGCTTGTATAAAAAATACTTGTCTTAAAAATTGCAATGAATCACGTTACTTTTATTTTGTTTTAAACATTTTACCAATTCCCCACGCTTCTAAATCTTTACAGAGCTCTTCCTCAGGGGAAGACTAATTTGGGTTTAATTTTAATAGTTCTATTCAATCATTCCATGAGGCAAAATATAGCTAAAAACTAAAAACCTTAATATGAACCCAAATATTAAATTGGTCAAATCTCGATATCAAATCACTCAATCCCGGGATTATAATATAGAACTTTTACGTCCGAGATCCCGGGATTACGATATCCCGGGATCCCGGGATTCATGCCCTACTTGGAAGGCGTGTAAATGCGTGGAAAGAGTCGCTTGAGAACGGCGGTTTGCAATCAACGTAGCGAAGACCGAATACTTGGCTAGCAATACCACCGATCCCACACCTGTCTGCGTAGACGGTCACATGGTCGAGCGGACAGACCAGTTCAAGTACTTGGGATCTGTGCTTCACGAGTCCGGCGACATCGATTGTGACGTCAAGTCCTGCATTTCGGCAGCTTGGGCCAAGTGGCGAAAGGTAACTGGTGTCATCTGTGACCCGAAAATGCCGGTTAAACTGAAGGGACAGGTCTATAAAACGATCATTAGACCTGTCCTTTTGTATGGTAGTGAGGCGTGGCCATTGCTTGAGCGACATTAGCAGGAGCTGCGTGTCACGGAGATGAAGATGCTGCGCTGGATGTGTGGAGTGACGCGAAAAGACCGCGTCAGAAACTACCGCATCAGGGGCAGTCTTCATGTCCGAGACATTGCAGACAAACTGCAAGAATGCCGCTTACGGTGGTACAGTCACGTTCTACGAAAACCTAGTTATGTGGGAAACAAATGTCTTGCTATGGCTCCTCCGCCCGGCCGCGGCAGATTGGGAAGACCCAAGAAGTGCTGGCTTGACGTTGTAAGATCGGATATGCGTGCAAATGGCCTCACTACACGGGATGCCGAAGATCGTGCGAAGTGGAGACGTAAAAGTAGGAAAGCGGATCCCGGGCTCTCGAGAGAGATGCAACCGGAAACAACGCTCGGATGATGATGAACAAAAACGTTTTCAAGGGATCTGGAAACAACGATTATGTCCATATTTTGGCTGGCTTTCATTTTCATTACACTTGTACACTTTCACACAACTAAATTGATTATTGTGTCCCCGAAATCACACTTGTAAATATTATAATACTCGACACTGGCTACTTACTTTCTAAATTACTTTCCCATCCAAGCGATGAGAAATATTTATTAGCTATAACTTTTCCAATTTCAGACTCCGATCTGACTTTTAGTTTCCTTGTATTTGACGTTTTATCTTCAGAAAGTTATGCCAAGTCATAGTCTACAATTAAAAAACGAAGAAATTATAAATTGTGATTGTAATGTCCGCAGGTGAGGTGTACGCGTGGGGTATGGGGTCGGAGGGGCAGCTCGGCACCGGCAACGCCAACGACGCCAACGAGCCCACACCCGGCGTCGTGGCGGCGCTAGCGGCGCTCGTACCGCGCGTCGTGGCGGCCGGCGGCCAGCACACCGCGCTCCTAGCGGTGAGTGGGGGGGAGGGGGGGAGTCTAGGTAGACACACCCGGCGTCGTGGCGGCGCTAGCGGCGCTCGTTCCGCGCGTCGTGGCGGCCGGCGGCCAGCACACCGCGCTCCTAGCGGTGAGTGGAGGGGAGGGGGGGAGTCTAGGTAGACACACCCGGCGTCGTGGCGGCGCTAGCGGCGCTCGTTCCGCGCGTCGTGGCGGCCGGCGGCCAGCACACCGCGCTCCTAGCGGTGAGTGGGGGGGAGGGGGGGAGGCAAGAATACGCGGGGAGGGGGGGAGGCAGACACACGCGGTAGACATGGGCTTAACATGTCCTCTTGCGGACTGAACAGAGCGCGAGAGCGAGATGAACGATTCCATTGTTCATCTCGCTCTCGGAACTAGTTCCAGCAAACATGTTCGCGGAAGTATACTGTCGCACCAGTATACTTCGCGTCGCGGAACGATCACTCACGTCTCACTCACTCACTCGCTCGCTCTCTCGCCTCGCGTAGAGTCGCTGTCGGTGCGCGTCGTTCCAGACAGTAGTCGGTCGCTCGCTCGCTCGCTCGCCGTCCATCTCGGCACGGACCGGACATGTTCACTGATTCCTATAGAGATCGCGGATTGGATTGTTATCTCTCCTACTCTGAACATGTTTCCAGAAACTATTACGATCCGGAACGACGCGTCTCTAACACGCGGGGAGTGGGGGGAGGCAGGCATACGCGGGGAGTCTGTAGTGTGTAGTTGTAGAAAGGTCACTTAAGTCGTATAAAACAATTAATCTTGTTTGTAGTAAAGTAATAGTAAGTACTTCTAAAATTTACAAACATAAAATTCATTTCTTTTATCCCATCACAGGAAGACCCGAACTCCAAAAAGGAAGCGACACCGGAACCGGAAGCGGAACCAGCGGAACAGAAACCGGAAGTGATCGAGAGTAAAGCGGAAGCGGGCGACAGCAGGCGGAGCAAGCGGCAGAAGAAGGACGAGGCCGCGACCACGAGCGGAGCGACGAGCGGAGCGGCCAGCGGGCACGGGGAGGATGAGGTTAAACCGCAGGTTAGTATGTAGAGTATTATATACTTCTATAGAAAGTTTCTATGTTTTTCTTTTTCATGTGTAATGCGCGTTATGTCAGACGGCCCGGTGTATTGGGCTACATGGTTGGGCTCCCCGCCAACTAAACCCCCCACGGTGTCTCGCTACTCAAGTGTTGAGGCCATGTAACCCCCGAGGGCCAAGGGCTGAGGTGATTTTATATAGTGGTTGTCTTCCACACGCCCCCCTCCATTCGGGATGGACCCCGGAGGCTTACGGGTAAGAAGCCAGGCAGGTCCGGCTTCCCACCATTTTTTTTTACAACCGGAAATCTAATTAAGACCATCAGGCCGCTCTCTACAGTGGGATCTGTGTACTATGACCTCGCCTATGTTGACCAAACGCTTAATATGACGTAACTCACAAGAGCGAGTTATCACTTAGACTACCTGAGATTTAGACGATTCAATACTAATCGTCTAAATGTCTAAATCCCTATACTCTATTTCAATAACTTAGATCACAAATGAAGAACACAAACTCAAACAAAGAACTGTCAATTTTACAAGAAAAAGTAAATATTTCAAAGAAATGTATGGGATTTTTGTTTACATTTTTAATCTTAGTTTCTGAACTAGGGTAGTGTATTTTTTTCATGTAAAATTCATCAATACTTTTTTATTTAAGACCCATTTTTACCCTCTTATTATCCTATCCTAAGGGGTTATCCAATCCTACCCTTATTTTGTTAAAAGTTTGTAAAAATGTATTCTATAATATGTGAATTTGTTACTCTTTAACCTAAAAACTACTAAACCGATTGCGATGAAAATTTAAATATAGACAGCTGGGGACCTGGAATAACATATAGGCTACTTTTCATCCCGATAGTCCCTCGGGATCGGGACCTACGCGGGTGCAACCGCGGGGTGTAATAAATATATTGTTTTGAACAAAAACAGAAGAGAGCGGTCAGAAAGTCTACGGAGTCTTCGAAGAGTTCACGAAAGAAAAGAAGGAATTAGGTTACATTTTCTTTTGTTTATTTAAGAGCCCTATAGCCGCTAAACTCATAATCCATGTCGGGTTCATCGAAAATGGTTGATCATTTCATGACGGAATGTTGTTGAACTGTTTTTTTGTGTATGGATTTTAATCGACATTGTTTCCGACATTTTAGTGCAGTTTCCTGACAAATATGTCGAAACGTATTGAAGCCTATCGACATTTTAGCCAAAACAGACATTGTTTTGTCGAAAATTTGATAGGGCTTTGCACCAATAGGAGGTTTTTGTCTTAAAACTACACCAAAATGTAGGAAACAATGTCACCTACAATCCATACACAAAAAAAGTTCTACGACATTCCGTCATGAAATAATCAAAAATTTTCGATGAACCCGACGGATATTGAGTTTAGCGGCTATAGGGCTCTTAAGAGTTATCCGGGGTTTTCTATACTAACGGTGATGGTATTAAGAGCGTAGACGGGCTATACTTTCTCCATGCTTTATTTTATAGATATTAGGTTTAGGTTTATAGATCTTTATTTCTCTAAGATTACAATTAATCACTTATGAGGAAAAACTATTTCTAAACATTACAACTAAGTTTTCTGTGCATACAATCTATAGCCATAAAATATAAAACAGAAACACTTAATTTTATGTAACCAATACAAATAAAATAGGGTAGACTAATAATATATTACTTAATAAAATACTTAATAAAATAAATAAAAACCAATGCTTTTTGAAAAAATGCTTTTAAAAACTTTAGTAGTAACTTTATAACTTTTTTTTTTTTTTCAAAAGGCGTCATTATCCAGTGTGGTAAACAATAAGAAATAACAATCATAAATAATACTTACTTAAGCCCATTTTTATGTTACATGTTTTGCAAAATATATGACTTGACTTTAATTTTAAACTGTTCTTGCGTTTGACACTCTTTTATGGTAGTAGGTATAGAATTATAAAGTTGTGCACCAGTAAATGTAATACTATTTTTGCCGTAATTGGTTCGGGTTTTAGATATGTAAATATAACTAGCTCTTCTAAGACTACGTCTACAAATTTTAAAAGTTAGGGTGCAATGAATTTTTTTGTGAAGATATTTAAAGAGTTTAAATATAATATTTAAAAAGTTTTTATTGTTCATGTATTAGTGTTTTTTTGTTGCGAATAAACTATATTCTATTCTATTCTAAAGATATTTAGATATTTAAAGGCCATTTAGTGATAAATAGATGCCCGTCTACGCACCTAAAAGTATGTTATGTATGTAATACTAATAAGTATAGATTAGACTTAATCAAGGAATTTATTTCATGTGTCGTCCATTTTAGCTAGCTGGAGCCCGCGGTTTTATGTCTTTTATTTAATTAGAAATAAATCATTTAGCTTAGAAACTAAATACAACGTGATTTGGGGACGATAATATTAATAACCAGCTGCGCCCGCGGTTTCACCCGTGTAAGTCCCGATTTCCCGGGAACATCAGGATTGAAAGTAGCCTATGTCCTTCTCCAAGATCTCATCTATCTCTATACTACAATTCTTGGAAATCGGTTCAGCGTTTTAGGCGTCAAAACGTAACAGACAGACATACGGAATTATTATTGATTATTAAGAGGCTGAACTGTCCCACTGCAGGCTGCAGGCCTCCCTACCTTCCTTCCATTTGCCTCGGTCTAGAGCTACTGTAACCCGTCGCTTCTCTAGGAGTGGAGGTCCTCCCGCCACCGCCATCGCCCGCGCCGCGGCCGTCTCGGTCTGCCGCGTGGCCGGAATTACTTTCGCATTTATAATATACTATTTGTGTCCCGCGGTTTTACCCGCGTAAGTCCCGATCCCGTGGGAATATAAGGATCAAAAGTAGAATTTTTGAAATCGGCACAGTAGTTTTTGACTCTATTCATTACAAACATACACACACACATACAAAAATACAAATTTTTCCACTTTATAATATTAGTATAGAAGTAGGCATATTAAAGAAAAATGCAACAAATACATTTTAAAACAAATATTTGAAATGGGCTCCCATACAACAAACGTGTTTTTTTTTGTAGTAATGGTATGGAACCATTCCGGAGTAAGTCAGACTCGCACTTGGCCGGTTTTTCCTAGAACAACTTTAGCCTTAAATTATCGTTCTCGGAACACGTTTCATAAAAGACAAATTAGTTTTTTCTACTACAAATGAAAAAGTAGGAAAAGTAAAAAGTAGGATACTAAATCGTTCTCCATACAAACGTAGTCGACTGTTTCCTCCCTGGATGAAGACATTAGAGCAAATATGTTTTTGCCATAAAACCTATATCAGCCATGACTGTGGTTTTAAGATATTGCATAGCTTTTATCGCGGGCTTTGAGCTTTAAATGAAGAAATTTCGTAACGAAAAAACCTAACACCCCCCACTCTGCCTACCATGTTGCCATGGTATTTTTATTTATATTTAATTAGGTTAGTAGGTTCCTAATAGAATTTTAGTTATAGGACTTAAGGATAAACATATTTCTTGTCTTTATCCAGGGAGGAAACAGTCTACTACGTTTGTAAAGATTGTATGGAGAAAAGAATAGGTATCCTTTAAGTCCTATTTTGTCTTAGTACGATAACTAATTCGGTAAAGGTATTTAGTTATTTTAGTTATAGTGTCGTAGTTTAATAGTTTGTTGTTAGTTTTAAAATGCAAGTCTTTATCACCATTTTAATGTTGGTTTTTGTTTTACAGAAGGTGAACGGTGATGAAAAATCATCACCTATGGAGGTCGATGATGAAACTGGTATGTTACCTCTTTTTTGCCATAACTTATCTAAAGATTTTATTTCAAAGGGTAAAAACGGGATTACTGAGACTCCGCTGTCTGTGTGTCTGTCATCACTCATCAGGCTGTATTTCATGAACAGTAATAGCTAGATGGTTGAATTTTTTGCAGATTATGTATTGCCGTTGTCGTTATAACAACAAATAAAACAAATATTTAAGGGGGCGGGGAGCAAAAATCACGTCAAATCAATCAACAAACGTGATTTTTGACATATAAACGCAAAAATACCGCGATGTATTTTTACCACTAGCGCCATCTAGTGATGATGTGATAGACTTAACGTCCGCGTTGCGTTCACGGATGGTTGGTCTAGTGTTCATTTTAGAGATCCGTACCCAATTGTGATAGTGGTACGGAATACGGAACCTTCGTGCGCGATTCCGACTCGCACTTGGCCGGTTTTTTTACGGGTATTATTTTTTCAAATCAATCACTATTGGTAATCCGAACCAATGCGTTAGACCACTACACCACAAGAATTATTACCAGTATAACAGCCTAAAAAGCCTTTTAACAAATTAAGCTGTATTTTCATAAATTAAAAATTGTTTTTTACAGACAACAAACAACAAAAACCGGAGAACACAGACACAGAAGAACAAAACAATAAAATACAAGACAAAGACAATGAAAACGACCAAGAAGAAAACAAAAAGGACCAACAAAACGATGAAAAAATGGAAACTGATGTCCCAGAGACTACAGACACGTCAAGTCAGGACACGGATAAATCCAGCCAAGTGTCCACCGAAACGGAAGACTCGCAAAAATCGGAAAAACCAGACGATTTTCCAAAGTCCCAAAAAGTCCCTGAAGATTTTCAAAAGCCCGATAAGGTCTCCCAAGATTTGCAAAAGTCCCCGGAATTAGAAAACGGTACGGATGACAACATAGATAATAAATTAAATAAGCCAGTTGACACAATAAGTCCTTTGACTTCGAGTGCATGATTTTTTAGATGATTTTTAAGTGAAGTTGATTTGTTAAACTTATATAGGAATTTATAAGACTTGATTTTCAAAAAGCCTTAAAGGGGAGAAATAAAAATAATATCTTATTGATATAAATAAACCTAGATCGTTTTAATGTATCCTGGTTGCTGGCGAAAATCAATTTATCGTAAAAATATCTGGGGAAAAGTAATTATATAGGGTCATCTGGGGTAAGTGCGGCTTTGGAGGAAGGACGGCAAGCATCAACTTACCCATTAAAATACTTCTCATTGCCAAAGTCGTTCAGAAATTGGCAAGTTTGCGCATGCGCATTGTTCGCCTAAGAATGTCCGCGTGCAAAAACACGCATGCGCGAACTTTCTAAAGTCATCAAGTGCGCGTAAGACTTGCAAAGTCTATAACTACCACACAATTGGCACCAAAGAGTATTTATATAATTGTAACAAAAAATGCAAAGAAATTCTGCCAACAAATATGAAATACTAAAAGGCTCATAAATTCAAGCTTCTAAAAATCTAATATTTTTATAGAGTGTGTTGAAAATATAAGTAACCTATCAAATAACAGTAAATTAGTGAATCTACAAGTCCTGCATTTAGATATTTTATGTGGACCCAGAGTTCTGTATACGCTTGGCAATCTCCTTTGTCGCACTCACCTCAAAGCCGCACTTACCTCAAAGCCGCACTTACCCCAGATGACCTTATGTATAACAAAACAATGGTTTTCTCCTAATATAAAAAAGACAGATTCTATCAAATTAAATGAATGGATTTTATACGCGTAGATTTTCTTGGAAAAAAAATACAAAAATGACATTATTTCCTAAAAAAAAAATATTGTACGCTGACTTACATTAAAAAAAAATGTTTTGTTTTGCGGGACTTGAACCTACGACCTCTCCTCTTGCGGGGCGCGCTAACCAACTGCGCCAAGTGAGCTCAAACGACAATGGTTAATAAATATTTCCCTGAAGTGTGGGTAAGCTATTTAGCTTTTTATTTCACATAATTACTTCCTATATTTTTAACACTTCAACTTTATTAGAAACTAGTTTCACCCGCGTAAGTCCCGATCCCGTGGGAATATCGGGATCAAAAGTAGCCTATGTTACTCCTCGATAATGTAGCTTTCTATTGGTGAAAGAATTATTGAAATCAGTCCAGTAGTTTCGGAGCCTATTCGTTACAGACAAATTAATCTTTCCTATTTATAATATTAGTATAGACTAGTAACTTATCGGGTCAAAAAGTTAGCTAAGTGACATTGAAATCGGTCCAGTACAAGTTACTCCTACTTACCGTTTTTGATGAATTTTGTTATCTATAAATAGTGCAAGATGGTACCTTCGAAAAGGGAATTGCTTACTTTTGGTCCCGAATCCCGGGGTTTAGTGGGGGAAACCGCGGGGTGAAGCTAGTGCTAGTTATACAGATGATCATTGATCAAGTATGTTATTATAATTTATTAAGTTTTCTTCTTTAATGTCGTGGACAGGTAGCTTATTATTAAATACATACATACAGGAAGGCATTTCCAAGTAAACGGTGTAGTGTCTACACGGCGCGCCACCCGTACTCACCCTGTAGTGAGTAGGTATATAGTTATATATATACTGGGTGTTGGAGTTGTGTTCTTTCTATACGTCTAGCTAGGTGAACCACTTTTAAGCTATTACATAGCTTTTATCGCGGGCTTTGAACTTTGAATAAAGAAATTTCGTTACGAAAAAAACCTAACACCCTCCACTCCGTCTACCATGTTGCCATGGTTACCATGGCAACGTGGTACAAAAAAAAAAAAAAAATTATAATTGCATAAGTTGATACAAAATGCTATGCAATACCGCCGCTTTACCGCGGCAGTCCCCGAGTGCCACACATTTTTTATCACCTCCTGACTAAAGGTTGTCTTTTACTGAAAAACAGTAAATAAAGCCAATCTATGTTAAGATTGTTTGTAGTAGTCCAAACTAAGTAAAGGGACAATTTAAAGTCAATGACCTCCATTTCTTAGAAACGGCTGATTTTCAAGTAAACTCGAAATTTTCGAAGTCTCCTTTGAATTTCCAAAAGTCGTAGAACAAAAGACGGCTAGACGTGTAGAACATGTGTAAAAGCAGCTGCATAAACTCCAACACCCTGTATAAAGTACAGTAATAAATAATCTAATAATTAAGTTTATTTACTTATTTGGTTTTGTATGTACTACTCAATAATTATGAGGGAAAAATATTCAAAGGAGAATGCCCATTTCAGACATTTTCCTTTTTTTAACTCATTTTTCGGTTTTAATCGCGTGGTGTTTATTACCTACGTTTAGCATTGTTTCATGCAACCCTGAAGAAGCGACATGTAAAGGTCTCGAAACGTTGAGCATTGTGCATTGCAGCGTTGCGCACAATGCTAAAAGTAATAAACACCACGCGATTAAAACCGAAAAATGAGTTTAATTTCAATACAACATCGCGAAAACAGAAGAAAAATCATAAGTAAAACTTGTAAAGTAGGTACCTATATTTTTTAAAATTTTGAGTAATACATACATTCTTACATTTATCAATTTAATATTGTTTTTATCTATTTTTATAGATTGACATTAAGTAACTTTGTGACAATTTTATGTTATAAATAAAAGGTTAACATCAGAATCTCTGGTTGCCTACAACGTATGGCACTAATAGCCTTATTAATAAACGTGGAGTAAGGTCGGAGTAGTGAGAACACGCCTTGTCTTTTTCCTGGCAAGAACTTTCAAAGTTGACAGACAGGAACAAAAAGTTGTAAAAGTACTCTGACCTTACTCCACGTTTATTAATAAGGCTATAAGAGTATATTCAATAATTGCTACCTATCTATGATTGAACTTTTAGTGCCATACGTTATAGGCAACCAGCGATTCTGACGGTGACAATAAAACTTTGCGACACACAGAAAATGGTCGATAAGAAATCATTGTTAAACTACTACGCGCCGCGGTTTCACCTGCAAACAAAAAGAATATTGTTTGCAATCGCAATGATTTTGAAATGAAAACTTGGACAAATGTAACACCCCGAGAGGGGGATATTTGACAGTAAATCGACATACATACTGACCTTCGCATTTATATGTAGAAATAGCTGCGCCTCGCGGCTTCGTAACTCCCGATCCCGACGGAATACGTACTTACGAATTTTCACATTTCTAATATTAGTAGGATATAATATATAGTATAAATAATATAATAAAATAAACTATCTCGCGATTCATTCGCGAGATTCATTCGGTTGGAATATCTGGATAAAAACTACCCTGTCATCTTGCTAGGAATCAATAATATAATTCCTCATATCAACATTTCATCAAAATCGGTTTAGTAGTTTCAATAGGAGCCTATTTTGAAAACAGGAATTGTTTTTCTTTATAATTTAGTGTAGATAAATAAGGTAATACTGTCTGAGTGTCTGGTACAAAAAAAATGGGGGAAATAATTGAAAAAAGTAATAATAAATAATATAGTTGATTTAAGTGTTCTTTGTGACAAAAATGGTAACGTTAATTTGTTTTGTATTTATTTTATGCAAAGAGATTAAATATCAATCTGTCGAATAGAGAGTACATATTTTTATCGGTCGTTAAAACACTTCCTTCTAAATGACCGTGCTAGTTCTTAGTAGACCATATCATTGTTGCCATCGGGTGAGATAGTGGTCAAACGATCATATATTGTTTATAAAAAATGCATTGTGAACGAGTTATTGAGAATTTCCTATGTTATCCTTAAGATTGAGAACAAAATATTGTTTAATTTTAAGGTGCTGTGCCTCAAAAGTAAAAAAAAACCCGGCCAAGTGCGAGACTTGCGCACAAAGGTTTCCGTACCACTATCACAATTAGGTATGGAACCCTAAAATGAACATTGGCCCGACCAATTTGTGAACGCCAACGTTACAATTTATTATCATAACCATTGGCGCCAGTCTTTCTCCAGTCTCACTAGATATCTGGCGATTGGCGATTTTCTGTCCCTGAATCACGATTGTTGTTCCCATACGCACCTTTTAAATATTTGTTTTATTTTGTTTTTAGTATTTGTTTGAAAATTGCAACTGCCTAGCTATTACGGTTCATGAGATACAGCCTGGTAACAGACGGACAGACAGCGAAGTCTCATAATAGGGTCCCGTTTTTACCCTTTGGGTACGGAACTCTAAAAAAGAACTCTCATAAATGAAACGCACAACGCAACCAATAAGCGCCTTTGTAATTAAGTACCAACTATTTATCTACCGGCAAAGCGCTTCGTGCGACGGTTTTGAGCGTATATCCCATATATACAATTTTGGACCCGACTACCATTTAGGTGATTATCAAAGTTATCCACAGTTTTGCTTAGGAATATTTTCTGATGTACCCTTTAACTACAGCATAGATATTTAATCTCTATTTCTTATAGCAAGTTTTCATGCATGATTCTAAAAGTACAAAACGTACAGTTAGACATAATTTCAAGCGTTGCTATATCATAATATTGTTAAAGAAAGATGAAATTATTGTATCGTGTTTTCCTAATAAAATTGTAGTGTAAAATGTGAGTGTTTTTCTTTGGGATGTTCTCTCCTCTCCTCGCTCCTCCCGCGTGCTTCGGCACGAAATTAGAGAAAAAAGGAATTAGAAATCATTTATTGGATAACGGCACGGCACGTTAAGCGTCAAGTTAGAGGCCTTAGGGCCAGCTGACAACTCTTCACACTAACTAGGTGAGGAGACACACCAATTTGCGGTTGTTATCTCTGATAGCAGTCATTAGATCAAGTTAGAGGCCTTAGGGCCAGCTGACAACTCTTCACACTAACTAGGTGAGGAGACACACCAATGTGTGGTTGTTATCTCTGATAGCAGTCATTAGATCAAGTTAGAGGCATAAGGGCCTAACTCTATCGGTGCTCTAACTTGATCCCTAAGGCTTGGGGCGATTCTCGTAAATAAATACATTCCAGTTCGATGACAGACGCAACGCAGCCGACACAACCCAATATACTCTAAACTACCATACGCATACAATGAGAGTATATTGACCGACCCAGGTGAGACACACCACTACGGTACTTATCTCTGATAACAGTCGTTAGGTCAAGTTTAGAAGCCCTAAAGGGCCCTGACAAATCTAATATTATGATGAGACATGAGCTCGATTGGGCTAAGAAGACCGTTCAAAATGGACCAGCTATGTTCCACAGATATCTTAGTCGGCACTTTAAACAATTTGTTACACGAATTTATTTAAATCGCAAGTTATGAAATATGGATTATTCGATTGATTACGTAAACTTAAAGCCATGGTGTTAGTATTTTCGCCCTACTCTTGTTAAGTTAAAAGATATTGAATGTTAAAGTTTCACATCTGGGAGTGTTCACACAAAACACCACCAGATGTCGTTACTTGTCTCGAATATCCATAAATCTGAATTTGTAAAACCAATAAATGGCTACAGAATTCCACGTATCGGTCCAGAATTTATAAAGAAAATAATTATTTTTAACTAATAAGATTGATTGACTGAAAGATGACTTGACTAACTGCCATATGAGTGGATATTGGTATACCAATTCAGATTTATGGATATTCAAGACAAGTAACGACATCTTGTGGTGTTTTGTGTGAACACCAAATGTGAAACTTTAACATCCAACATCTTTTAACTTATCAAAAGTGGGACGAAAATAAATAAATAAATATTGCACGACGTTACACACAGCGCAATCTAGCCCCAAACTAAGCACTAGGCTTGTACTATGGGTACTAGACAACGGATATACTACATATTATACTTTTTTTTGTAAATACATACATATGATTCATAGAAAACACTGAATATCCCATGTCTTCGGACCCTGGTGAGTCCTAGGATATGTTGGTTTCCTCACGATGTTTTTCCTTCACCGTAAGAGCGATGTTATTAGCGCACATACCTTTTTCTTAAAGAAAAAGACATTGCTGCGCGGTCGGTCTGGATTCGAACCCGCGACTCTCAGAATGAAAGCCGGGGTATCTACCACTAGACCAGCACCGCTCATAAATACTAACACCATGGCTTTATTTCGCAAGAATCAATAGAATAATCCATGTCTCGTAATTTGCGATGGCACATAAAATAAAATTAAGGTACTTCTAACCCCCAGGTAAAATCCCTAAGGAAAAACGCGGATCTTCTTTCATGCATGCAATATACCTACTGGACTTTCGGCGGGAAAGCGGAGACAACATGTCGTGCTCCAATTTTATTTTCGTTAAAATATGTTGTAAACTCGGTTAAATTGTGTAATTTTGGTGGAATCTTATACAATTTAGTTCCGTGAATGTGCACAAGTGTAGTGAAAACAAAATTGAGTGTTAAACATGGACTTTCCGTCGTTCGCGCCGAAGCTCCTTGAAGGTTATAGTAAAGTTGCCACCGCTTTACCATAGCCCCTGACTTGATAGTTAAAACTAAAGGCCCGATCGGGCTAATTTCATGCAAAATACTTGATACTGGCAAGATGTACAAGATGTACGACGCCAAAACTATATGAAGAAACTTGAAATATTCTAAAATTTGACCCTGGCTGTCCCAAATTGGCCATATCGGTCTCAGACCGAAATAAATAAAAAAAAATGTCTTTGGCGTAGTTCTGTTAGTGATGTGCCAACTCGGAATAATCGTAACTCGAGTTAAAATGCACGTAACTCGAGTTAACTTGAGTTGGTAGGCATGAGTAACCCAATTAATTATTTTATTTTATTTGCCGCTTTACGCCAAAAATACCGAACCGATTTTAATAAGACTTAGTATATAATTAGCTGGAGACTACTGGCTGGGCTACTTTTTATCGCGATATTCCCACGGGATCGATTTTTCAATCTTAATATTTCAGCAAGAACGAGGCTTACACATGTGAAACCACGGCATGTAGCTTTTACATTTTAATCCTTCGGTCTGTCCTTACCGAGATTAGGCAATGGGACCGAAATAAAAATTAATTGATCGAATAAAAAAGAATTATCCAAATCGGTCCAGGCATCTTCGAGTAATCGGGGAACATACATAAAAAAAAAATCCCGACGAATTGAGAACCTCCTCCTTTTTTTGGAAGTCGGTTAAAAATAAACACCAATTATGCATTTTTAAGTTAAAATTTGTTAAAAATAGTACCAGAGTCTGACCAGTGAGTCGTGGCAGTGAAAAAAAGCGGCAATTTTAAAAAATCTTCATGTGTTAGTAATAATTATATAGTTAGTTATAGATTTGATACTTTTTATTAAAAGTAAAATAGTAAAAAGTATCAAATTTATTTCTTCTATGTATCGTCATGCTCATGACATCACAGTGTTGGTTGACACATGAAGATTTTTTAAAATTGCCGCTTTTTTTCACCAGCCACGGTCAGACTCTATTTTTGAACTCGAGTGAGTTGATCGCAACTTGAGTTAACCCATCACTAGTTCTTCTTATTGGTCTGTGGTCTTTGGCGCTTTCATTTTTGATTTTTGTCTTGTGATATGCGTGCTATTTATTTTATTTACTCCACTCTCAACACTCTGCATAAGTCTGCTTCTGAGTTTTTGGCGGGAACGTGGAGACAACATGTCGTGCTCCAATTTTGTTTACGTGAAACTATGTTGTAAACAGGGTTAAATTGTGTAATTTTGGGTGGGATCTTATTCAATTTAGTTCCGTGAATGTGCACAAGTTTAGTGAAAACAAAATTGAGTGTTAAACATGGACTTTCTTTGTCTCTCCTGTCAAAGCTCCGTGAAGGTTATGGTAAAGTTGCCACCGCTTTACCATAGCTCCCGACTTGAAACTTTGAGGCCGATCGGGCCAATACTTGATAATGGCAAGATGTACGACGCCAAAGCTAAAAGAAGAAGAAGACGATAATAAACTCGACGCTGGCAGATGTGCGAAGATCAACACTTCGTGGATCGACGCCATGATGTAGTGATGTGCCGAGTCGCTGTTTTTGTGACTCGAGTCGACTCGAGTCGGTTTATACGGACTCGAGTCCGGACTCGAGTCCGGGCTCGAATCCCAGACTCGAGTCTGGGCTCGAATCCCAGACTCGAGTCCGGACTCGAATCCCAGACTCGAGTCCGGACTCGAATCCCGGACTCGAATCCCGGACTCGAATCCCAGACTCGAATTCCGGACTCGAATCACCAATGTGTGTCAAGCGACTGTTATTCCTTAATCCCCAAGATTTATTATTGTTTTACAACATTTATGGTTTTATTCAAAGTTTAACTGAATTGAACTGCCACAAACAATAATATTGATTGATTGGACCACCACAGACAATATTATTCTTGAATAAAAAATCCCGCGTCATTCGTACGAACGGACAGTCGAAGTTTGACGGTTTGGCGGGAGCTATTTTTTCCAAGTAAATGTATTTATCTATGGAAAACGAAGCATTTCGTGGAGTGAGTGGAACAGAGATCGAGAACGAGCGAGTCAACTTACTCAAGTCAGTTGGAATCGCTTAGTAGAATCGAGTAAGCAGTACGGAATCGAGTCCCGGACTCGAGTCCCAGAATCGAGTCTCGGACTCGAGTCCCGGACTCGAGTCCCAGAATCGAGTCCGGTACTCGAGTACGCCGGACTCGAGTCCCAGACTCGAGTCTGCGGACTCGAGTCAAAATAAATTTGGACTCGAGTAAGCGAGTCCACCGAAAGAATCGAGTCTGACTCGAGTCAAGCCATACTCGGCACATCACTACCATGATGAAGAAAAAAAAAAAGTCTGCTTGCTTTCATTCAGCAGAAGGCCATAAAGAACATCTGAATGTCACATTGAAAAGATTCAATGTGATGTCTCAGTGTTCGGACATCCTTATTGATTCGAGGCAGGCGCTGTTAACAAATGTATTGAACCTAGGCAACACTGATGGAAGCTCTATCTATACCCATAGCTTGGTACTAAGTTGGCATCGCAGAACGATTTAATACCTTAAAATCGATGTAGATGGCACAGTACACAGTAGTTCCTTTGGTGTATTGTGTAGATGGCGTGGAAAAACCATAAACACACCGACTAATTTATGTAGATTGCCATGTTATCCAAAGTCTCCGAACATTGGAGTTTATTTCCTATTGATTTTGTAATAAATTTAATGATTTGTTAATTGACTATATAAAATATGTATAATTTAAGAAATTAACCGTTATGTTATACAATAGCTGCAAGTAAATATAATATTTGATATTTGAAAAGAAGAAAAAACAGCGGACTATCTGGACCAATTTAAATTTACTGTGAAATATGAAGTTTATGTTAATGGCAACACGGGAAAGTCTTAATAGTCCGGGCGGCGGCTGCAAAATATCAACCTCATCGAATAACTGAAAAATATCACTTTCCACGAAAAAAAGACCTAAACAAAATAAGAAAAAAATTGGTCTGCCGGGGTACAGCTTGGGGGTCCTTCGCAGTGAATTAAAATATGGTCCACCTCGGACCATCATTTTATCTCATGTGGCGAACGAAACCTTCTTCTTGGCTTTAGAATTAATTAATAGAGTCTAAAAAATCATGTCGTCCGAGACCGGTGTTGGAGGGTTCCGCAGACCAACCAATTTTACGAGTCCGGTCGGGAGGTCCATTTTACCTCAGTAACCGAGTTACCGGATGAAACTAAGTTTTTCTAGTGGCTAAAATTATGCTCTTTAAATATAAGTTGGTCTGCCATCTCGCAACCTGGTAGTTGACCGACATCCACGATCTTTGTGCGAGAGCGCAGTTCTGTGTTTCGGATTTTGTCCATTAATTTGACACTCAAAATACTGCGCTCCATCGCTCGCTGGCAAACCCCGAGGCTGGTCTTCTGTGAGTACGTGTCTTGTCCGGGTTGGTTCCGGACGAGAATAGGCCAACCCCAACTCTTCATACTAGGGTGTCGTAGAAGGCGACTGATGGTTCTCACGTATTTTCTTCACGCACATTTTCTAAGGACTTGCTTTAGAGAAATGTATGGAAAAGACAGATTCGAATTTTGAAAACTCTTTGCACACTAGCGTGCAAAATTCACACAGAAATCTGCGTGCAAAACGATTTTTTCCGAAGTTGTGAGGTGAGAAGTATATGTAAAACTGGGTTCTCTTCTCACGGTGCGAGATATCACGAGATAATGAATGATACTTCTAGTCTAAGGTAGCTTGAATATCTCGTATCACTAAACCAGAGCCCTTCACTACGCTCAGAGTTCAATATGACTCCTTTGACATGAGGCATGACTTAGTATCTCGGTTATATACCATGAAATGTTCATAAAAAATATTTTTCCTCAATTAAATACGCTGTTCACAATATATTCAATATTTTTACTATAAAAACATTTAATATTCTGTAACACCTCTGTGTAAATCGTTTAGCTAGTTATCTAGCTTAAAGATTTATTTATGATAAAAACTGCTAGTCCTATCACTGTAATACCTAAAGGTGAAACTATTTTTTTTTAATTATTTATTGCAATATTTATATAGGTCAATATTTATATAGATAGTAAGTTCTTAAAATTAAATGAATCTAGTAAGATTAGGTACATTTTTTACTAAAATAACAGAAATGCTATCTGTTATAGGTAGGTATATATTATTTCTTACTAGGAATAAATGAATTCGCAAACAAATCTATTTTAATTTAACTCTTTACATTCCTCCCTAGAAATAGGTATTTCGATCTGATTTAAAATCAAGATTTTTTACATTTGAAATAGAAAAAATCTTGAAAAATCAAGAAAAAATATTAATGGTTAAAACTGAACTTTCGAAGGTCGGTTGTAGCGACGCTGATAAGAGGTGGTTTTGGGATAAACTCGGCGAGGTCCTTGGGGCTATCTCGTTGTCACAGGGAATCGTTTTGGGTGGTGATCTGCACGGTCATGTGGGTGAAATGGGGGTGGAATTTGAACGTGTTCATGGAGGCTACGGATATTATGAGGAAGGGAAAAAAATCCTACGTAGGTACGTGTGCCATTGCCGACCTGGAACTCGTGAACATACCTTTCTAGAACCTTTTGAATTATTTAATTCGGACATTTCATTCAAAAGATATTGGTGTATGTAGGTACCTATTGGTTCCCGACATATTTTTTCAACTTAATTAAAAAATAATATTAGGGGTTCCTACGTCAAGTTAGTACTGTTGTTTGTACCTTTATTATTCCTTATTGGAATCACTCTTAACTCTTACTAAAGGGCGCCAAGGAGATATTTGCACACGGGCGCTACATGAGCTAGAGACGCCCCTGGTCACACTATAATAAAATAAATTATTTTATTATAGTAGTTACCTACCTATCAGTTTGAACCGAACTTAAAACAAAATGTTCAGAGTTGCGTGTTCATAAGTGGTCGGACTGCAAAAACTACCGCGAGCGAGATGGCAGACCAACTTATGTTTAAAGAGCATAATTTTAGCCACTAGAAAAACTTAGTTTCATCCGGTAACTCGATGAGGTAAAATGGACCTCCCGACCGGACTCGTAAAATTGGTTGGTCTGCGGAACCCTCCAACACCGGTCTTGATTTTTTAGACTCTATTAATTAATTCTAAAGCCAAGAATAATGTTTCGTTCAGTAACCACATGAAATAAAATGATGATCCGAAGTGGACCATATTTTAATTCACTGCGAAGGACCCCCCAAGCAGTACCCCGGCAGACCAATTTTTTTCTTATTTATTTTAGGTCTTCTTTTCGTGGAAAGTGATATTTTTCAGTTATTCGATGAGGTTGATATTTTGCAGCCGCCGCCCGGACTATATCATGGCATGTTGGTTGAATAGTTTGTGTTGAAGAATTATCTTCAATTATCTTGGAAAAACTTATGTTTTCTCCGTTATTACGTTGAGTTGCGTGAACTTTGTTGCTCCGCATTAGTGTTGGTGTATTTTGGAAGCGAAAAATTGACTCTTTGTGTTGTTTATTTTTAAGTGAATATATTGTTTGTGTTGTGAACTTATTTCAATATGGCTTACGTTTATAGAAAATGTGAAAAGCAAAGATAATTTAATGCCTGGCAAAGTGCCGGGCATTAAATTATCTCGGTTTCCTAAACCTGGAAGAAGAAATGCTTTGCGGTAAGTTCTGTTTATACCTACTAACCTAAAAAGTCAGAATCACGATATCTTTGCACCTCCTACGAACCCTAGAAATAGAAAATAACTATATAACGTACATACCCTTACCCATGTATTGTAAATTATTGCAAATTTAAACATAGATAGGTACGTATTTCGTTTTTCAGCTGTGAAATGTGGACAAAATGTTGCTTTCCCAATCCCCCTTTGTCATCTCCGGATTTCCAACCAAAGTTGTTGTAAAGTAGCCGTATTGTTGTATCTATACCTTAATTTTTATCCCTAAGTTTGTAAGAAAAGTTATTTTTATTTTCCAGGATCAGCATTTAATGAATATAATGGGCACAAGTTCATCTCATTCGACGGTTCACGTTAATTCCCAGCCGGGACCGTCCATCTTTGGGAAATTTACAACTACCTTGCTACGCATTGCTAAACCATAAGGTAAGTTTGTACTACATTGAAAAAAAAAAATGATTTCCTTCTCTCGATATACCAGGTAGGTAAACTTATTCACCCTTCGTACTTGAACACTTATGTTTTACGACTTTTTGAAATTCAGACTTTTTTTAAATTTATAAGTATACATAAAGGTTTTTTTGTAAAGACTGAAAACCGTTGTTATTAAAAGTATAGGCAATTAATGTTTGTTGTTACTATTACTCAATAATAATAATAATAGGTAATCTTGGGAAATCTGCCTCAAGTAGTGAGTTTGTCATCCCTAGCTATCAACCTATAATACTAAGTTTCATCACAATTGGTTCAGTAGTTTTACATAGGTATACGTGGAGATGTAACAAACATAAACATATTCATACACAGGATTACGGATTTTCACATTTATCATATTAATAGGATAAACTAACAAAACTGGTCATAACACCTATGAAATAATAATTATTATATGAAATATTTTACAGGATCTACTAAATGTGTAGACATCTCAACCAGGGCCGTTCGCTGCAGGACCATCAAGTAAGCAAACTACCTATATTTATGCTTAGATTAAAACAAAAACTTGAGAGGTGTCAAGGGACACCTGGATGGAACGAAATTCCTTATAACTATAGCAAAAAGTGTCGTTACAACTTTTGGTCTTAATTTTTTCCGTCTAGCCCCCTTTCGCAACGCGCGATAAGGAACTTCGTTCCAAAAACTAAGGATACGGTACCTAGTCACGGCAAATGAGACGATTAAACTGCATCTAGCTGACGCACTAGCCTCAGTTGTATGTCGAACCGTTGCCGCGTGAGCAAGTGCTGTCTCACTGCGATTATCTTTTTGAAATACATCAGAATGCCTTCTTGCTCGTTTTACAAATGCCTGAATCATTCAGGGAAACACAAAAAAAACATTTTACACATAATTTTACTCAAATAATAAAATAAAATGTATAGTAAAAATACCTATATTTAAAGACAAATGTTTTTAAATACAATAATTATGTGAAAGTGCATATAGGTGTTTCTAACTCATTTTTCAAATACGCAATGTTAGAATAATATGCCGTATCTACTCTTGTTTGTTTTCATCTAAGTATTTATGATCGGTTATTAACAATTAGCCGTGTAGAATAGGATTACCCCATCTCATCCCGTGGGTATCGTAAAAGGCGACTGAGGGATCGGAGGGAGAAAAGCAAACCTTAAGTTCTCCCCGCGCGGTGACGGATAAACTGCTTGATCCCTAAAAGGGTTGGTGTCAGGCAAGCGGCCGGCCGTAAAAACATTGCTAAATCTAATTGCAGAAGGTAGGTATGGTCAATGATGACTTACCGACCGCGCCGACCCCAAATAAAAAAAAAACAATGAAGGGTTTAGCGGACCCCGGGGTCCCGAGAGGGATGCAATCGGGAACATCGCTCGGATGAGAAGAATTAACAATAATACATCAGCACAATTGGTTCGTATACATAGGCGAGGTAACAAACATAACCATATTCACACACAGGATTACGGACTTTCGCATTTATTATATTAATAGGATAAAGTAACAAATTGGTCATATTACACCTATGAAACAATAATTTTATGTGAAATATTTTACAGGATCAACTAAATGTTAAGACATCTCAACCAGGGTCGTCCGCTGCAGTTGAAGTTCTGGACCATCAGGAGATAACGATTTATTTGTGATAGGAACTGCTAGTCCTATTAATTTAATACCTAAAGGTGAAACTGTCTGTGTAAGTCTCACACAAAACCGCTGAACCGGTTTTTTAAATGATTTATTTCAATATTTATTTGAATAGGTCAATATTTATATAGGTAGCAGATCTTAAAATCTAAAATTAATGTTATGATATTGCATTTCTGTTATTTGAGTTAAAAATGTAATCTTACTATTAGGAATAAATGAATTCGCAAACAAATCTATTTTAACTCTTTACATTCCCTTCTAGAAATAGGTATTTCGATCCGGTTTAAAATCAAGATTTTTTCTAATAGAAATTACATATCAATAGAACAATAATTATTCTATTGAAATGTAATTTCTTTCTGAATTTCCATTAGAAAAAATCTTGATTTTAAACCAGATCGAAATACCTATTTCTAGAGATTATTAATTGAACTGAACTTTCGAAGGTTCCCGCCAAAAATGCTTGTTGCCAAAATGCTTTGCTAGGCCACGAGATGGCGCTGTAATAAAAAAAAGCAATATAATTTTGTATACATCCATTTCGTATGGTGTCGAAATTCTTCTCCGCTAGGAGTATAAGTGTTCGGTGATTCGAGGAGTGTTCTGCGCGCGTGTAGAGGAGCAATATCTGGGCAACGACGCTGTTCTCCTTCCGTCGCAGCACCATGGAGTTCTTCGACCACACTCGTCTCAAGTCAGTCGAAGTCAAACTGGAGCCGGACTGGGCAGGTATACATAACATTTAATTAGTTAGTTTTGCTTTGCCTTTTCCGCCTTAGCCTTACTTAGGGTATGATCTACTTATAACCAGTAACAGCCGCGATTCTCCTTCTCTGTAATAGACTCTACAATCTACAATGTACCTATGCCACAAGTTTCTGTAATGAAGATAATTCCTACTCTCTATCCAACTCAAGTTATTATTTTACATTAAGTTGAGAAGCGATTTCCAGATATTGCTATAGAGATACTTTACTAAAACCTTGTAAATTTAGTCCACCTAGTGCGGCTATGTGAACTTGGCACCCGACTTTAAATTTTTTTTATTTTTTTTGTGGAATTCGATAAGAGTTTCGTTTGTAGTTGTTTGTAGTGAAAATATTTTCGTTTGTAGTAATTCCAAAAAAAAGTTATCGCAAAAAAGAAAATGTTCGGCACCCGACTTTGGAAAAACGATTTTTTTTTGGGTTTTCTGAAAGATTTGGGTATGTAGAGGATTGTAGTGAAACTATTTTTTTTGTAGTAATTCCAAAAAAAAGTTGTGATGAAAAATAGATTTAAAAAAAAAAAAAAATTTTTTGTGGAATTCGATAGGGTTCCGTATGTAGTTGTTTGTAGTGAAAATATTTTCGTTTGTAGTAATTCCAAAAAAAAGATGTAATGAAAATAAGTTGAAAGAGTCAGGAAGATATCTAGCGACTAAATATTTCTCGTTTGAAGAGACTTACAGTTACTACAACCATCGTAATCGATTGAGGAATGCCCGAGGAGGTTTGTAGTGAACGTGGTTTTGATTGCAGTTCAAAAAAAAAAGTTAAAAAAGTCAGGACGAAATCTAGCGACTAAATACACACATCAACACCGTCTAGGGATATTCAGAATTTCTCAATTTACTCAAAAATTGTGTTTACTAACAAACAACATGTATATATTTTTGTAAAGCCTACTTATCAGACTATGATTTAGAATCGAACAAAATATTGTTTTATGCTTAAATATTTTTTTATTTTAAAAAACGCAAAAAATGAAATAATGTTAAATTTAAGATAAAATGTCTATCTAAGGAAAAAAATAAAGTAAAACGAAATTATTAGGTTTTTTTATTTGAAATTAGTAGTCAGTGAAACCACCCATGACGTTAATCACGGCCCTGCAAAGGTTTTTCATGCTTTGAATCAGGTTGTCAATATCTTGCTGCGGAATATTGCCCCAGGTCCTGCTAAGATGCAAAAAAGTTGCTCTTCAGTCGCAACATTTGGAGGCAAATTCCTCAAAGCCCTTCTTTGAAGCATATCCCACGCGTGCTCTATGGGGTTTAGGTCTGGTGACTGCGCGGGCCAGTCTAAGACCGACACGTCGTGCTCCTCTAGCCAGCTGGTCACCACTCGCGCAGTGTGCGGACGGGCGTTGTCGTGCATGAGCGTGAAAACTTGGCCCATTTGCAGTCGATGGGGATAGATTTTTGGTGCTAGCACCTGATTACGGTATTTTTCGGCAGACATAGTGTTTCTGATCAAAACGAGGTCTGTTCTTTTACCAATACGAATTCCCGCCCAAACCATAATTGTTCCGCCATGGTATGGATGGACCTCCTGAGGGTGTTGCAGACGGTTGTCACGACCAGAAGCTCGCCATACGCGTACTCTACGTGAATCAGGATGAAATCCGAATCGGGACTCATCGGTAAACAACACTACCGACCACTCGATATCTTCCCAAGGCAAATGTTCTCTAGCCCACTGTAATCTCCGTCCACGATTTCCTCTGCGTAGTGCTAGAGTACGAAGCGGCCTGCGAGAATGAAGGTTAGCCTCGTGCAGTCTTCTCCTCACAGTTTGGTCACTGACAAGCACCTGGTGGTCTGACTGGAGCGTTTGAACCAACTGCTTGGCCGTAACATTTGGTTGTCTTCTCGCGGCCACTTGCAAAAATCGGTCTTGTCTTTGGGTAGTTATCCGCTTTCCGCCTGGATGCCTTTCAGCCACTTCACCAGTAGCACGATAACGTGACCACAATCTTGATATCACGTTTTGTCTTGTTCCAATCTCCTCGGCAATACTCCGTTGAGTAGTCCCAGCTTGGAGCATTCCTACTGCCCTTAACATTTCGTTTCTTGTTAAATGACGCCGCTGCATGATGCATACAGTTGTATTAAATTGTAATTAATCAAAAAAAAAAAAAAACTTCAATTTGTTTAAACAAAATGCTTAAAACTGCGTTAAGTAAATTTAAACCTTCGAACTCGCTACAATAATTGCCGCGCTAATCTTATGTTTTTAATATTTTTTTTAAAATTCAAATTTGGAATCATACAATAAGGCCTACACAATAAGGTTCCATTAAAATATTTTTAAATCGGCCAGTATTTTTTAAGTTTAAGAACTTTATATAAAATATCCCTAGACGATATTGATGTGTGTATTTCTCGTCTGAAGAGACTTACAGTTACTACTAGGGCATGAATCCCGGGATCCCGGGATATCGTAATCCCGGGATCTCGGACGCAAAAGTTCGATATTATAATCCCGGGATTGAGTGATCCGATATCGAGATTTGAGCAATTTACTGTTTGGGTATAACGTAAGGTTTTTAGCTATATTTTTCCTCCTGGAATGATTGAATGGAACTATTAAAATTAAACCCAAATTAGTCTACCCCTGAGGAAGAGATCCGTAAAGTTTTGGAAGCGTAGGGAATTAGTAAAATGTTTAAAACAATGAAAGTAACGTGATTCATTGCAATTTCTAAGACAAGTATTTTTTATACAAGCTCGCATGCAAAATTTTTCTGCTAACATCATTTTAGTGGTGCGCCTAGAATTTGGCGCTAAGGTTTAGACACTTTCGGGTTTAGGCTATTTGTCCGCCATATTTCCAAAATGATGGGGTGGACGGCCCTCGGGGTAACTTATTTACGTAATGAAACCACTAGAGTCTTAAATATATTAAACATTTTATATTTAACACATTTTTATTGTAATAAATTCGCCTTTTTAATGATATCTAAAATCCCAGTATCAATCCCGGGATCCCGGGATTGAGCTCTTAATATCGATATCGCCCCGAGATTGAAAACCTTCCGATATTGCATGCCCTAGTTACTACAAACGTCGAAATAGATTGAGGAATGCCCGAGGAGGTTTGTAGTGAACGTGGTTTTGATTGTAGTTCAAAAAAAATATTTGAAAAAGTCAGGAAGAAATCTAGCGACTAAATATTTCTCGTTTGAAGAGACTTACAGTTACTACAAACGTCGAAATAGATTCAGGAATGCCCGAGGAGGTTTGTAGTGAACGTGGTTTTGATTATAGTTCGAAAAAAAAAGTGGAAAAAGTCAGGACGAAATCTAGCAACAAAATATTTCTCGTCTGAAGAGACTTAGAGTTACTACAAACGTCGAAAGCGATTGAGGAATGCCCAAAGAGGTTTGTAGTGAACGTGGTTTTGATTGTAGTTCGAATTTTTTTTGTGGAAAAGTCAGGAAGAAATCTAGCGACTAAATATTTCTCGTCTGAACAGACTTAGAGTTACTACAAACGTCAAAAGCGATTGAGAAATGCCCGAGGAGGTTTGTAGTGAACGTGGTTTTGATTGTAGTTCGAAAACAAAATTTGAAAAAGTCAGGACGAAATCTAGCGACAAAATATTTCTCGTCTGAAGAGACTTAGAGTTACTACAAACGTCAAAATCGATTGAGGAATGCCCGAGGAGGTTTGTAGTGAACGTGGTTTTGATTGTAGTTCGAAAAAAAAAATGTTTAAAAAGTCAGGAAGAAATCTAGCGACTAAATATTTCTCGTTTGAAATACTTCACTACAAACCTCCTCGGGCATTCCTCAATCTATTTCGACGTTTGTAGTAACTGTAAGTCTCTTCAAACGAGAAATATTTAGTCGCTAGATTTCGTCCTGACTTTTTCAACTTTTTTTTTCGGACTACAATCAAAACCACGTTCACTACAAACCTCCTCGGGCATTCCTCAATCGCTTTCGACGTTTGTAGTAACTCTAAGTCTCTTCAGACGAGAAATATTTTGTCGCTAGATTTCTTCCTGACTTTTTCAATTTTTTTTTTCGAACTACAATCAAAACCACGTTCACTACAAACCTCCTCGGGCATTCCTCAATCGCTTTCGACGTTTGTAGTAACTCTAAGTCTCTTCAAACGAGAAATATTTTGTCGCTAGATTTCTTCCTGACTTTTTCAAATTTTTTTTTCGAACTACAATCAAAACCACGTTCACTACAAACCTCCTCGGGCATTCCTCAATCGCTTTCGACGTTTGTAGTAACTCTAAGTCTCTTCAAACGAGAAATATTTTGTCGCTAGATTTCGTCCTGACTTTTTCAAAAAAAAATTTTTAACTACAATCAAAACCACGTTCACTACAAACCTCCTCGGGCATTCCTCAATCGCTTTCGACGTTTGTAGTAACTCTAAGTCTCTTCAGACGAGAAATATTTTGTCGCTAGATTTCTTCCTGACTTTTTCAATTTTTTTTTTCGAACTACAATCAAAACCACGTTCACTACAAACCTCCTCGGGCATTCCTCAATCGCTTTCGACGTTTGTAGTAACTCTAAGTCTCTTCAAACGAGAAATATTTTGTCGCTAGATTTCTTCCTGACTTTTTCAAAGTTTTTTCAAAAGTTTTTTCAAGAGTTTTACTTGGTTTTTACAATTAATTATTGCTCATATTTCACTATACTTAGTTCATTATGTGTCAATCACAATCACAGCTAAAACAAACCCATGGGCTTCTTATGCCTCCTTTTCATTTGAATTTTGAGTTTCTAAGTACTCAGTGTAGGTCCTGTGCATAAATATAGAAATTTTAATTTAAACATATTCCGAGCATATTTTCTATTCTTTTCCAGTAATTGATGGGACTGAAATGAATGATGACCACAACAAGGGTACCTCTGATGATGAAGGCAATATGCAAACTCTAACTGAGGAATTAAAGCATGAAGTAGAAAGTAACGATGAAAACAACACCAAACAGATGTTAGACAATATTGAAAGCCATAATTCACAAGTATCGTCTAATTCGGAATACATCAATGTGTACAATGATATGATAGATGTAAAATATGATGTAAAATTTGACATTTCGGATACGCTAGACAATGTTGGAGGTGAAACCGCTGGTGAATTGAATGATGGAAGGAATCAAGCTTCATCAAATCAGAATATATCTCTCTCACAAAGACTCAGATGGAATGATGACACTGAAGGTAAGTGTCTAAAGTCCATAAGAGATGTCATGTGTATTGTGTAGGTACATGCAAAATAGATAAAGTTTATATAACAATACAAAATCTTAAAGCGATATAACACTACTTATATCAATAACAATAAAAGACACAACAAAATCTTGAACCGTGGTTCACTTTGTACCAGTTTCTTTTGGTACTTAGGTACATTCGTTTTACCATTTTTGACGAGAAACACATATCAACCCGCTGTCTGTGCGTTTTTGGCGAGAGCGCGCCGTCGATTGGGAAATAAGCATCGCGGTAAAATCAAGTAATAAAGCTCATAGCATCGAGCGGTAACGTCGCATTAATGAGATGTGGAGGGTCACTGTGTACCATTGGTTTACTGTTGACCACCTGACCCTATATTGAGAATTACTTAATATTCCATATTAAAGAAAAAATGCACGTACTGCCAACATTAGCAAAGTTTTGTAAGGCCATGCCGAAATGTGAAAGAAAAGTACAGTTGCCGGCAAACTTCTTGTAAAATTCTGACATGGAAGGCTTAAGTTCACGTAGTACATTTACGTGCGATTTCTACGAAAAATCGCATCCGCCATTTTTTTCCCGATGTATGCCGGCACCTGTATCATGCTATCATGCCATATCTTTGTTCATTGTTGATATATCTCACAGAACGTCCCCCATACATACGTCGAGAGGAACAGAAACTGATGGTATCGGAACACCTCAGCGGGAACACCGACCGACAAGCGGACAAACTTCAAACTACTAACGAAATGATTTCAGAGGCACATTTAAAGACACACTCTACTGATAAAGTGGCGCAGTTTGTGTGCAATATCTGTCATCGTAAATTTAAACTAAAAAGTTATTTAAAACGGCATTTATTGACACATACTGGTGAAAAGCCATTTGCATGTGATAAGTGTAATTATGAATGTAGTAAAAAAGACCATTTGAAACGGCATTTATTGAGACATACTTGTGAAAAACGGTTATCATGCGGTAGATGTGATTATAAATGTAGTAATAAAGACAATTTAAAACGACATTTATTGAGACATACTTGTGAAAAACGGTTCTCATGCGATAAGTGTAATTATATAAGTAGTCGAAAAGACAGTTTAAAACAGCATCTATTGACACACACTGGTGAAAAACCGTTTTCATGCGATAAGTGTGATTATAAATGTAATAAAAAAGACCATTTAAAACGGCATTTATTGACACATACTTGTGCAAAAGAGTTCTCATGCAATAAGTGTGATTATAAATGTAGTGATAAAGCCAATTTAAAACAGCATTTATTGACACATACTTGTGAAAAACGGTTATCATGCGATAAGTGTAATTATATATGTAGACGACAAGACAGTTTAAAACAACATTTATTGACACATACTGGTGAAAAGCCGTTTTCATGCAATAAGTGTGATTTTAAATGTACTAAAAAAAGCAATTTAAATCGGCATTTATTGACACATATATGTGAAAAACGGTTCTCATGCGGTAACTGTGATTTTAAATGTAGGTATTCTAAAAAGCAATTTTAAACGGCATTTATTGACACATACTAGTGAAAACCGCTTTCATTTGATAAGTGTAATCTTCTTTTTCTTATATATAAAAATGAAACGTTTTCCGTTGTAACGACATCACGCGTGAACGGCTGGACCGATTTCGATAATTCTTTTTTGTTGTGTTTGCTATTGTCAGGAGAAGGTTCTTATGAAAGAAAAAATGCTAAACCGATTTTGATGAATTTTATTTTTTTATACTAAACGACAGGACAACGTCTGTCGGGTCAGCTAGTTAATTATATATGTCGGAGATGGGACTGCTAAGCTAATCAAACTCCTTACTGGAAGAACCGGATCGCCAGTATCATTTAGTGATACTGACAGAGTCTACAGCAGCAATGTGATGACTTGTTGGTTTCCAAGCAACGGATGTCATTCATCTGGGGACAGTCGTGATGGCTTGTAGAAACTGTCTCGCGTTCCGTATTCTTTCTATGTGAACAAATTGTTACCAAGTAGGTACCTTAGATAAAAACAAAAATAGTAGATACGGTATATTCTAACATTGCGTATTCGAAAAATGAGCTAGAAACACCTACATGCATTTACATAAATTTATTGTATTTCAAAACATTTGTCTTTAAGAGGATAGTCTCCATTCTCTTTCTCCATACAAACGTAGTTTAAAGAAGATCGGCGTTTTTCCTTAGGGATTTTACCTGGGGGTTAGAGGTACCTTAATTTTATTTTATGTGCCATCGCAAATTACGAGACATGGATTATTCAATTGATTTATGCGAGCTAAAGCCATGGTGTTAGTATTTTCGTCCTATTCTTATTAAGTTAAAAGATATTGGGTGTTAAAGTTTCACATTTGGGAGTTTCACACAAAACACCACTAGATGTCGTTATTTGTCTTGAATATCCATAAATCTGAATTGGTATACCAATATGGCAGTTAATCAAGTCAATAATAAAATAATAAAATAAAATAAAATAAAATAAATAAAATCAAGGACGAAAATACTAACACCATGGCTCTAAGTTTACGTAATCAATCGAATAATCCATATTTCATAACTTGCGATTGAAACAATTTGTTACAACAAATTGTTTGAAGTGTCGAATATGATATCTGTGGAACAAAGCTGGTCCATTTTGAACGGTCTTCTTTTCCTCCCTGGATAAAGACATTAGAGCAAATATCTTTATGCCATAAAACTTACATCTGTCATGCATGACTATGCATCTACCTTTTTTTTTTTCATTTTTTTTATTTTTTTATTATTATTTTAATTAGAAAATAAAAAGGTAGATGCATTGTCATGACAGATATAGGTTTTATGGCATAAACATATTTGCTCTAATGTCTTTATCCAGGGAGGAAAATTTAAACTACGTTTGTATGGAGAAAGAGAATGGAGACTATCCTCTTAAGAATGATTCAGGCATTTGTAAAATGAGCAAAAAGGCATTCTTATGCATTTCATAAAGATAATCGCAGTGTGACAGCACGTGCTCACGCGGCAACGGTTCGACATACGACTGAGGATAGTGCGTCAGCTAGACGCAGTTTTATCGTCGCATTTTCCGAGACACGTAACGTATCTGCTGTTTTTAGTTTTCATCTAAGCCAAGTACCTACCATATGATTTGAACGTTGATTATACCCAGTACCCCATCATACATAGTTGTTTTTATTGAGCCGACATCTACCCAAGTACGCCCACTTTTGTATTTTTTTTTTTGTATTTTGTACTATTTGTTTTGCTACCAACATAACGGCATAGGAATTTAAAAATGAAACGCACTATAGGAGATTTACGATTGCAAATAGAAGAAGAAAACCACTTCCTGACGACATACATTCTAGTAAGAGGATATCTTCCAGCTTACCAATGAGGTCGTCGACTGCCTTAAAAATTTAGACGTAAAATTATAGTTAATAACATATTTTCGCTTATATTTGAAATTCAATCTGTGTAATCTGCCTATATGTAAATAAATAGTATGGTTGACAATGGGATGGAACACGCAAAGCTGTGAGCAGATGGCGCTAGGGTCGGATGATCTTTTATCACATTTCGCGCCAAATTGGTTTGTGAATTCAAGTTGGAGTTTTTGTGTGTGGTATCTAAAATGTATTCATTAATGTCGGTTTATAGTCTAAAAGAAACCGCGGGACGCAGCTAGTTTTAAGTAAATGAAAACTAGTACAAAGTCACACTTTGTATTGGTTTGTATTTGTATTTGAGCAAACTTGTACAAAGTACAAAATTATTTTGCTCTCATTACATGGGGTTGCGTTCAATATTAAATACTAGCAAACTTTGAAAGTCAATGATGATAGTGTCCACTGCAGGGCAAAGGCCTATCTCTAATTCTATTCTACTGTTCGAGATCTTGTGCGATAGATTGCCAGTCTACTAAGTATGAACTTTTCCAAGTCGTCAGGCCATTTTCAGTTGGTTAAATACCGCAGTTATTTTATCTATCTATATTTATACTAATATTATAAAGCGGAAGAGTTTGTTTGTTTTTTTGTTTGTTTGTTTGTTTGAACGCGCTAATCTCAGGAACCACTGGTCCGATTTGAAAAATTCTTTCGGTGTTGGATAGTCCATTTATTGAGGATGGCTATAGGCTATATTCTATTTTCAAAAAAAAATAGGGATCCTTACTAAAAGTTCAATAATTTTTATTATTTATTTAGGTTTATTAGGGAAACATACAGAACTATAACAACTAAAAACAACTTTTGAATAATATAACTTAATCCAACAAAGTTTCCACTGATGCTTAATACTTGCTAAGTGAACATTAATAATAAAAAAGCGAAACAAGAAAAACAGACAAAGAGCGATGAAAAAAAAAACATGTATCTAAGATATACATGGTTCATGGTGTCTCATCGCGAGATAGTTGCTTAATAACAGCTGATTTAAAGCTATACAATGTCATGTAGAAGATGTTGATGTCGGTGAATTGTTTGTTGTGATTGTTACAAGATCTGCGTATAAAGGTGTTGCTTCCATAATTAGTCCGTGCTTGAGATGTTTCAAATACCTTACATAACCGAGAAGAAACTCGCGGACATCGAAAGTTCACTAAACCCAGAATGTAAGGGGAATCAATCATATTATGGATTATTTTAAAAAGAAATACTTGATCCCTAATGTTTCTTCTATTTTCCAAAGACATATTGTTGTGGTTTCTTAAATTAGCACAATTTGATCGATATGTAATGTATCTGTTAAATCTATCTTCTATGGACTCTATCCTATCACTATGAACTCGATAATAGGGATTCCATACGACTGAACCATATTCTAATATAGAACGGACGAAGCAATTATATAGGAGAACCATAGTCGAGATCCTTTTAAAGTCTCTGCTTATTCTAAGTACAAAACCTAACATACGATATGCCTTCTTCGCTGCTTCTTGAACATGAACGTCAAACATAAGCTTCGAGTCCAAAATGACACCAAGATCTCTAATAGTTTCAACTCTTTCCAGATTGTCACCGTTAATACTATAAGTTGTAATATAATTACTCTTTTTATGAGAAAATGAGATAACCTTACATTTATTACTATTTAAGAATATGCAATGTAACACAAGGTGTGAAAAAAATGACCAAAAAATTCCTTACGCCGCGTGCGCCGCGAAAACTATTGGATATAGAACAAAACTATGTACTACAACTTGTAGAACATGTAATTGTCTACAAAAAACATCGCGACACCATATGTCTAACTATTGTAGTTATCTCACAATAAGTGTTTTTGTAATTTTTGTAAATAATTAAAATGCCGTCGCTTTAATAACCTTTTATTTTGTACCTTGGTATTAATCCTTATCAAAATAAATTACTTCATATTCAAGACGAATTCAATACCTTTCTAGGACCTTTTCAATTATTTAATTCGGACATTTCATTCAAAAGATATCGCGATATTAAAAATGTAAGTATGTTGCAACCAAATAAGTATTAAGTATCGCGCGCGCATGTATGAGCGCGGTCGGCTCCTTGCAAAGCGGTTGTGCTCAGCGATACTTTTTAATACTTCTTTTTTAGGGTTCCGTACCCAAAGGGTAAAAACGAAACCCTTTTACTGAGACTTCGCTGTCTGTCTGTCTGTCTGTCCCTCTGTCCGTCTGTCTGTCCGTCTGTCCGTCTGTCACCAGGCTGTTTCTCATGAACCGTTATAGCTAGACGGTTGACATTTTCACAGAAGATGTATTTCGGTAGCCGCTACAACAACAAATACTAAAAACAAAATAAAACAAAAATTTAAGAGGGGCATCCCATACAACAAACGTCTTTTTTAACCGACTTCAAAAAAGGAGGAGGTTCTCAATTCGTCTGTATGTATAATATTTTTTTTTTTTTTTTTTTTTTTTATGTATGTTCACCGATTACTCGAAGACGGCTTGACCGATTAAGATAATTATTTTTTTAATCGAAAGGTGGGAGCTTCGAAATGGTCCCATAAAAATTTGGTGAGGATCTGATGAGGATCTTCGGAGTGATGAACGGGATTGCTCCTCAAAATTCCTATGTTTTAGGGATGTTCATCGATGACTCGAATACGGCTTGACCGATTGAGATGATTCCTTTTAAAACTGAAAGGTGGGAGCTCCGAGATGGTTCCATAAAAATTTGGTGAGGATCTGATGAGGATCTTCGGAGTGATGAACGGGATTGCTCCTCAAAATTCTTATGTTTTATCACCAGTAGAATAAGGCCATAAAGAATAGATACCGATGAATAAGAATATGGTTTCGGAATCTCCACATCTGAAATCACCTTCTCATCACAGAACTCCTCAATGATAAAAGTTATGGATACAATTTTAATGATTTTAGTGGTAGTTGAAAGTACACTAAAAAGGATGAAATAAAAAAATAATTTAAAAAAATTAAAAACCGACTTCAAAAAAAAAGCATTAAAAAAACCGATTTAAATAAAACATAAAATAACTTCGCCTACGTACAGTGCCACCGACTTATCTGTTATGTAATCTGAAGTCGGGCAGATTTACTGGGTTGGTTGAGTAGGATTGTAAGTAGTTTGGCTGCCCGACTTCAGATTACATAACAGATAAGTCGGTGGCACTGTACGTAGGCGAAGTTATTTTATGTTTTATTTAAATCGGTTTTTTTAATGCTTTTTTTTTGAAGTCGGTTTTTAATTTTTTTAAATTATTTTTTTATTAGTTATTGTTGTCAATTTCCGTATCTAATTGGATTTTGTATTATTTAATTTTTGTACAGATGTTATAAGTAGGTACAGAATAATAAATAAACAAATCTAGCTGTGTAGCCCCTAAGGCATTAGCTTTGTAGCCCCGGCATAGAATAGGGTTACCCCATCTCATCCCGTGGGTGTCGTAAAGGCGACTAAGGGATCTGAGGGAGATTAGTAAACCTTAAGTACTCTCCGCGCGGTGGCGGATAAACTGCTTGATCCCTAAGAGGGTTGGTGTCAGGCAGGCGGCCAGCCGTAAAAATATTGCCAAATCTAATTCCAGCAGGTATGGTCAATGATGACTTACCGACTGCGCCGACCCCAAATAAAAAAAAACAATTTGGGGTTTAGCGGACCCCGGGCTCCCGAGAGGGATGCAACCGGGAACATCGCTCAGATGAGAAGAAATAAATAAACAAATCCTGAAAGTCTTTTTTCTACGCGGACGAAGTCGCGGGCACTGCTAGTTATTACTATTATAAAGCGGAAGAGTATGTTTGTTTGAACGCGCTAATCTCAGGAACCACTGGTCCGATTTGAAAAATTCTTTCGGTGTTGGATAGTCCATTTATTGAGGAAGGCTATAGGCTACTTTTGATCCCGATATTCCCACGGGATCGCGACTTATGCGGGTGAAACCGCGGGGAGCTGCTAGGTGTTCTATAAAAAGACGAAGGCTTCAACTTTATAATAACTAACCTCGGTATATAAAATAATTTTCTTTGAAATGAGCCGCTCACAAACGTGCATAATTATTTGCTTTGAAGTTTTTAATTCTTAGAGCAGCTTCCCACCGTTTCTCTTGACCTTTTACTTCAGTTTAACAATATTATAAGATTAGAAACATGTTTGTTAAAGAAATAATGCAAGCGAAGCCGCAGAAATCATCAAGTTGCAAAGTACTTACATAGCAAATAGGTATATAAGTAGTATTAAGTTATCTTTAACTTATTTAATTTAGTATGCGTACATCACTCGGACTGAGAGGTTATCATTTGTTGTTGTAAAATTAGGACAGAGTATTATAATAAAGAAAATTGCTGCTGAATTGATTTGTTTAAGTGATGTTTGAAATAATGAGGTAGGTGGGAAAATATTAATTTGTTGATTAGCTGCGCTTACAGAATTGATACTTACATTACATTGGAAATCGCACTTTGTCCAAAAAACTGTCCCACTTGATACTAGTAAGTAAACAAGATTTATGTAAAGTACACAAGTATCTTATTGTAGGTTATTTAAGTACCTAACAGTAACTTGCTCATTACAGGCATGCAATAAATAATACTTAAAACCTAGTTTTGAGTTGGTAAGTACCTACCTACCTAAAAAAAACAAAACATAATTAAATGTAGGTATCTACCTGTATGGGTGTGTATGGGGTCCAGGGTGTGTATGGGGTTTGGGTGTGTATGGGGTCCACTAAGATCTTTGGGCCCAAGCCAACCTCACCTGCTAGCTTGGTGCACCTGCTGATGAACGGACGAGGCTCTGGCGCAGACTTTCCCTTCGGGGTTGGGAGGTCAGACGGCAGTCGCTCCCGTAAAAGTCAAAATCAGCCAAATCTAAATGGAAAGTACTAATAGAAGAGATCGCCACAGGGATAGGGCGCCGCCGCATAACGGCGCGCAGGAGCTTCGCCTGACTCCTGTGGTAAGTGGACGAGGGCTACCGTGCCACGGGCGGGCACGGCCAAAGACGTTAGCCCCTAAACACGATGTGAAACTCCGCTTCGCAACGTGGAACATTGGCACGCTAACCGGACGCGCGAGGGAGCTAGCCGACGTACTTTCCAGGCGGAAGGTGGCCGTCGCGTTCCTGCAGGAGACTCGATGGAAAGGCAGCAGATCCCGGCTTATTGGGAATGGCTACAAGCTGATGTACACGGGTGCACCTGGTGGAGAGAACGAGGTGGCTGTGGTGCTCGCTGAGAGGTTGCATGACGATATCTTGGAGGTGAATCGCTTTAGCGACCGACTTATGTGCGTGGAGGTGCTTATTGGGGGGGTTCCTACCCACTTAGTAAGTGCTTACGCGCCACAGGTCGGTTGTAGCGACGCTGATAAGAGGTCGTTTTGGGATAAACTCGGCGAGGTCCTTGGGGCTATCCCGTTGTCTCAGGGAATCGTTTTGGGTGGTGATCTGAACGGTCATGTGGGTGAGATGGGGGCGGAATTTGAACGTGTTCATGGAGGCTACGGGTATGGCAGTCGGAATGCGGAAGGAGAAGAAATTCTGCGTACGTGTGCCACTGCCGACCTGGCACTCGTGAACACATATTTCAAAAAGAGGCCCGACCACTTGATCACCTACAAGAGCGGGGGGCGCGCTACCCAAATCGATTTTCTAATCACTAGGAGACACTATATCGGCTACGTGGCCAACTGCAAAGTCATACCCGGTTAGAGTCTCACTGCCCAACACCGTATCCTTGTCATGGATCTCTGTGTAAAGACCAAAGACAAACGACCGGAACCATGTGAGCGCCGAATCAGATGGTGGATGCTTGATGAAGTCAAGTCTCAGATGCTCGCCTCAGCAATCGGCGACAAATGTGCTAATGCTGAAGGCGAATTGGTACAGGAACACTGGGACAGGATTCAAGTATCTATCGCTGATTCGGCGCGGTCGGTCCTCGGTATGTCTAAGGGAGGACGCAAGTGTGACAAGGAAACTTGGTGGTGGAACGACACAGTCCAGAGGGAGACTAAGGTGAAGAAAGCCCTCTTTAAAAAGTGGCAAGCGTCCAACTCTCCTGAAGATCGTGACGCGTACAGGTCTGCCAAACGTGCCACAAAGACAGCAGTAGCCAGAGCCAGACGGGACCACTTACAGCCATTGTACGATAAGTTGGAAACGTCTGAGGGGCAGAAGCTTATTTATAAGTTGGCACGTTCTAGGATCAAAGCGGCACAGGATATATCCAAGTGCCGCTGTGTAAAAGATCCTAATGGTAACCTGCTATGCGAGGACCTCGCGGTGAAGGAGAGGTGGCGCTCTTATTTCCACGAGCTGCTCAATAAGCAGTATAAAGAGGTGCAGCCACCGGAACTCCCTCCGAATCTAGGACTTGTGCCACTGATAACGCCTGAGGAGGTGCGCAAGGCTCTTCGCTGCATGAAGAATCGAAAAGCTGTCGGCGCCGATGGAGTCCCCATCGAAGTATGGAAAGCTATGGGTTCTCGTGGTGTGGGCATCTTAACCAACCTTTTTAACCGCATACTCGAGACCGGCAGAATCCCCGCCCAATGGAGACTGAGTGTTATCACTCCAGTGTTCAAGGGCAAGGGATCTGTGCAGGAGTGTGGAAGTTATCGTGGTATAAAGGTCATGTCCCACACCATGAAGTTCTACGAGCGTATAGTTGACTCTCGGATCCGGCAGGAGTGCACTGTCTCGGAGGGGCAGTATGGTTTCCGCCCCGGTCATGGTACCATGGACCCTGTTTTCGCCCTAAGGATCGTTATGGAGAAATACAGATCGAAGAATACGCCTCTGCATTTTCTGTTCCTGGACTTGCAGAAGGCCTTCGACTGTGTTCCTCGCGTGATGATCTGATGGGCGCTGCGGTCCAAAGGGGTGCCTGAAACTTATATTGAAACCATCAGGGACATGTACCGAAATTCCGATTCAGTGGTGCGAACTGCTGTTGGTGACACTAAATCTTTCCCCATTACAGTCGGAGTCCACCAAGGATCCGTCCTAAGTCCGTTTCTGTTTAGCGTAATACTGGACGCACTGTCCGTAATCATCCGAGACGCACACGAGCAGCCCCCGTGGATGCTCATGTATGCTGATGATATTGCGCTAGCAGACTCGGATAAGGGACGGCTTGGAAGGCGTGTAAATGCGTGGAAAGAGTCACTTGAGAACGGCGGTTTGCAACTCAACGTAGCGAAGACCGAATACTTGGCTAGCAATACCACAGATCCCACACCTGTCTGAGTAGACGGTCACATGGTCGAGCGGACAGACCAGTTTAAGTACTTGGGATCTGTGCTTCACGAGTCCGGCGACATCGATTGTGACGTCAAGTCCCGCATTTCGGCAGCTTGGGCCAAGTGGCGAGAGGTAACTGGTGTCATCTGTGACCCGAAAATGCCCGTTAAACTGAAGGGGCAGGTATATAAAACGATCATTAGACCTGTCCTTTTGTATGGTAGTGAGGCGTGGCCATTGCTGGAGCGACATAAGCAGGAGCTGCGTGTCACGGAGATGAAGATGCTGCGCTGGATGTGTGGAGTGACGCGAAAAGACCGCGTCAGAAACTCCCGCATCAGGGGCAGCCTTCATGTCCGAGACATTGCAGACAAACTGCAAGAATGCCGCTTACGGTGGTACGGCCACGTTCTACGGAAACCGGCTAGTTACGTGGGAAACAAATGTCTTGCTATGGCGCCTCCGCCCGGCCGCGGCAGATTGGGAAGACCCAAGAAGTGCTGGCTTGACGTTGTAAGATCGGATATGCGTGCAAATGGCCTCACTACACGGGATGCCGAAGATCGTGCGAAGTGGAGACGTAAAAGTAGGAAAGCGGACCCCGGGCTCTCGAGAGAGATGCAACCGGGAACAACGCTCGGATGATGATGATCTACCTACCTACTTGGTTATCTAATTAAAAGAAAACCTTCGTTTCCTCATAATATTTACCAAAATTGTTAAAGGTACACAAATTAGGTAAGTATAGGTAATTAATAAAGTAATAAATAATCACTTTCCCATTGTTTTAATAAAAATTTAAACATGTAAATATCTTGAAGAGCTTTTAGATCGATTGGAAGAGCGTTATACACTTTTATAAGGCAGTTATTAATTTAATTATTACTAGCAGTAGGTAAGTCCCGATCCCGTGGGAATATCGGGATCAAAAGTAGCCTATGTTACTCCTCGATAATGTAGCTTTCTTTTGGTGAAAGAATTTTGGAAATTGTTGCAGTAGTTTCTGAGTATATTCATAACAAACATACACACACACACGCACGCACACACACACACACACACACACACACACACACAAAAATATAAATCTTTCCTCTTTACAATATTAGTGTAGATGTAGATTTATTATTAGTCAATTAACACGATTTTGCAACCAATTACATTAATTTATGAACTTATTAGTTATACGTTACATAAAAATAGTTAGGGTATGGTGGTCACGAATGAACCACCTAAAGTTTGAAGGAGTGTAGGTAACTTATTTTCTTTGGGACTTTCACTTATACAATTTTATGAAGATTGTTAGAAATATATCTAGAAATCATTTGTTATTATAGAAAATGAAGTATCTTCAATGGTTTCAGAGATAAACGGGATTTAATAAAAAAATGAGAAATGGTTCATAGTGTACCACCCGTGGTACTAATTGAACCTGGGGGTGGTATGGATTGAACCGTATGGTACTGATTAAACCATAGTTAAATATTTCTAAGTAAATTAGTATTAATACATAGGATTCTAAAGAAATAAGAGTTTGAAATTATTATTTAGTAATTTACTGGTAAAAATCATAACTAAACCTTTGGTATTTTCATAGAAGTAGTACATTAACTGAAATTAACGACAAAGGGATAATAAAAACAATACTTTAATTAAAACCATCAAGTAATTTGGTAAATCTAATGAAGAGACAAGTATTTCGTACAAACTAATAAAGTAAATTAAAAATCTTACTAAAAAGATCATCAGCAATGAAATTAACCGGAGCTTTAGACTGAATCAAACGATTCTCTTAGGTAAACCATGGTGCATTGAGTACCACATCGAAATAGATCAAATTGTACCACCCTTATCTAAAAAAGTTTGAGATTCTGTAAAAACTTGTAGAAACGATTGTCGTTTATATGATTTGATTAGAGAGGCAATAAATAAAACGTTTCATTAGACACAATAAATCAAATTTTGTTATTTATTACAGAAGATAATTGAGAAAAGAAAAAACTCATTTTTTTTTTCAAACTTTTTAACACTCAAAACGAAAAAATTGCCGTAACTCATGCGTCGCTGTCACGTGTTTAGCAGTGACTGGAATGCGGGGGGGTGCAACTAGGGCATGCAATATCGGAAGGGTTTCCAATCCCGAGATGATATCGATATTAAGATCTCAATCCCGGGATCCCGGGATTGATACTGGGATTTTAGATATCGTTAAAAAGGCGAATTTAATGCAATAAAATTGTGTAAAATCTAAAATATTTAATATATTTCAGACTCTAGTGGTTTCATTACTTATATAAGTTACCTCGAGGGCCGCCCACCCCATCATTTTGGAAATATGGCGGACAAATAGCCGGTGTCTAAACTTTCGCGCTAAATTCTAGGCGCACCACTAAAATGATGTTAGCAGTAAAATTTTGCATGCGAGCTTGTATAAAAAATACTTGTCTTAAAAATTGCAATGAATCACGTTACTTTTATTGTTTTAAACATTTAACCAATTCCCTACGCTTCTAAATCTTTACAGATCTCTTCCTCAGGGGTAGACTAATTTGGGTTTAATTTTAGTAGTTCTATTCAATCATTCTATGAGGAAAAATATGGCTAAAAACCTTAATTTGAACCCAAATAGCAAATTGGTCAAATCTCGATATCGGATCACTCAATCCCGGGATTATAATATCGAACTTTTGCGTCCGAGATCCCGGGATTACGATATCCCGGGATTCCGGGATTCATGCCCTAGGTGCAACCCAAGGCACGTATTTTTGTCATTGTAGCACAACGTTGCGACTTCACATTGGTGAAATAGAAGCCTGATTCATTTAGTAGAGTCACTTAGATTCACCCCTGGTTCATTGATGCCTACCTGACCCTATACTTAGTGTTGACTGTTTTGTTATTTACTTACACAATGCTTGTGCTTATTTCTGAAGTTGTCTAGGCAATCTCAGAAATAAGCAGAGCTAGAGAATGGAGAGTCGATGACCATTTGTCCTTTTTGCACTTTATTTGTCGTCGGTTAGTTAGACAAGGACAGCATATGTATCTTCTGCTGGACTAGCATCTCTGGGTCAGTACCCCAGCGTCTTAAGAACGCGGCGACTCTTACCATTTCCATACAAACTTAATACCAAAATAAATTATGAAAAATTTAGTTTTCTACCTTAATATCGATATTATTCGGATTAAGATTTTACTTTTTTTTTGGGTGCATTACAGAGAGTTTTAGGTGAGCCGAACACTGATGTGGCAATTTTGCTTTATAAATTAATGTTAAATTTGTTAATAGTAGTTTAGTTAGTAGTGAGTAGATTTTATTATAAGTAGTTTATTTGTTTGAAATAATGGGACCGACATGGTCAATTTTTGACAAAGGTCCCCATAATTTTTTTTTTAATTGATAATAAAAAAAAAAAAAAAAGATTTTACTTTTAAAGGGTCCCCATCACAAGGTTTTCCAAAATATTCATTCGAAATAAAATAAACCGGAGAAATATTTTTTTGAAAAATGTTTCACGTTTTATTTGAATGTGAATGAATATTTTGGAAAACCTTGTGATGGGGACCCTTTAAAAGTAAAATCGTAATCCGAATAATATCGATATTAAGGTATAAAACTAAATTTTTCATAATTTATTTTGGTATTAAGTTTGTATGGAAATGGTAAGAGTCGCCACGTCTTTATCGAACTACACCAAACTCGCTCGGGAGAACTCGCGTGGTCCCTCGCGCGAAAAGTTTGTGATTTTTTAACTAGTTGCGAAGTAGACAGTACGTGTACGCAACTGGTTACGAAAATAAAATGCAATGAGAAATGGTAGAAATATTAAATAAAACTATTGTGCTCAAATTACAGGTGCGTCGTTTTACTATTATTACCTGCGATAATCTATGCAAAAATACAATTGGATGTATTTCAAAATATTACCGACATTGTTTTAAAAATCCATGGAGGCGACAGAAAAGTTGTTACTCAAAATGAACTTGATATTTTCGGTGTGAATGATGAAATACTGAAAAACTGCACTTTCAATTACTTAGGGGGGCGTCCAACTGATATTTTTCTTACCAAACCAACTCCTTGGAAATTATTCAAGAAACACCCTTCTTGGGTCGAAACTCATAGAATTATGACTCCAATTTTTGGAAAATTGAACCGGTTCACAAACAAAGGTTAGTGTTAATTTTTTTTTATTGTTTAGTACTTACTAATTGCGTTGCCGGGTTCTACAAGCATAAGTTCCAAACGATCCCGACTAATACTTGTCCGTGGGTTTTCGTGGTTGCGCAAGGGATAGCGCCCTCGCCCGGCTAGCAAGAGGCACATGTTCAAATCCTGTCACAGGAGAATTTTTGATGATGCATTTCTCCTTGTAAAAATATTTCTAGTGAAATTGACAAAAAAAATATATAAAAAATTGTAATAGTTACATCAGGATTTTTTATTACTTTTTGGAAAGTGAGTTCTACACGACTAGGCGTAGAAGGTTGTTCGGCCTAGATGTGTAGAACATCCTATTAACTGAAAGCTTATTATTTTTTAATAACCCTTTACATTCACCTACATGCCGAAATTCTATCGCAGCCATTTTAGTAATTTTGGGAACAAACACATTTATTAGACGCACTTAGAATATAAATTTCCTTATAATAATATTTATTCATTCATATTTTATTAATTTCAGGTGTTATAATAAAGACAACTACAATACAAAATAACGAATTACACCCGATCATTTACAAAGGCAATATCACACACGACATTCAAAACTTGAAGACAAAATGGCGGGAAAATTTAACAATGACAGATGTGACAATTGACGCTGCTATAACAAGTGGTAACGGTACAAAAAACTATGCAGCCAAGAATTACACATATTCATCAAATATCGACATTTTTGTGGAGCCCGGACAAGAAATTATAATAGAATTATACGCAGAAGAGGTTAAAATTGACGCAACTGTGGTGTTTGGGGTCAGTTTAAGAGGCAACATGGTTTTAAATTACGCAAAATTGTTTGGGGGCCACCATTTCTTTGCGCCTATAATAGAAGATGTACTTCAAGACTGCGCTATAGATAATAATTTGAATATCACAGCGGATTTCGATTTCACTTTCTATGAAGAACCTAGAGTGGAAATAAAGGATGAACATGGGAGATTGGTTATACAAAATGGAGAAGAAATTTGAAAAGAATCTCTTACTAAATCACGCTTCAAACCTAGTTACGAAAATTGACCTTGGTGCTGCTTATTTATAATGCAATTTTAGCATATTTAATTGTAAAAATTATTAACGGATGTGAAATAAACTAGTAACAACAGTCAGAATACAGGTGTATATACAAATATACAGGTGTCATCACTGCGCCTGGTTATTAAGAATAAATAATAAGTATTACTTCATATAAAATATTCAAAGATCTGAAGCGCAGCTATAACCAGTCACAAATAGATTTATTTAATATTTAAAAACAAATTATTTGCAAAATACGATAGTTAGCTTCGTAACTAATTTCGAAATGTAGTAAAAATAAAAACTACAAAAGCCACTTTTTAAAAACGTTTATTCTAATAATAATACCTTAATAATTCTTATTGTTCATTATTAATTTAAGAATAACACTAACTATTTCGTTTTTATTCACAAAATCAAATAAAACGTAATCATGTGTAGTTACGTAACTAAGTGCGTAAAAAAACTAAGTCTTTATAAAGTCAGATTTTTACCAATTTTATATAAATTACATTTATTTTGCTATTTATTACACGAGGGCTGTATGATAAGTAGCCGTGTTTCCCGCCTGAGGGCACCATAGACGCAAAATAACTTAAAGATGACTTCCAACAGCTGTGAAAACAAAACTACTCGACAAATTCGTCTGAAATGTTGACTGTAATAGCTTGATTACACCTGCCGAGTAGAGTGGCGAGACAGTGACTCGGACCCTATTCTATTTACTGGGCCGAATACCCACCGCCCGCTTCTTAGCCCTGTCTCGCTCGCTGTCTCCGTGGGTCTAAACACACGAAATCGGCGATGTAGTGAACAATTGGTCAAGTCCAAAAATAGTGTCAATTGGTCAAGCGTATAGTTACCGCAAATTTTAATGTCCATTCGTCAAGCAGTGAAAAAGTGTCAATTGGTCAAGCACTCGCCACTCGATACGTTCACATCCATTTCACTTGTCCTAGCACCGGCTGCACCGGGCATAAACTGAACTGACAGACTCGCCGCAACTTCAGAAATACCTGTAAACACTCACTCGGCTACATCACTCTCTCGATCCACTGACATATTGCTGTCTCGCCACTCTACTCGGCAGGTGTAATCAAGCTATAATCGTTGTAAAGTCAAGTCCAAAAATAGTGTCAATTGGTCAAGCGTATAGTTACCGCAAATTTTAATGTCCATTCGTCAAGCAGTGAAAAAGTGTCAATTGGTCAAGCACTCGCCACTCGATACGGTCACATCCATTTCACTTGTCCTAGCACCGGCTGCACCGGGCATAAACTGAACTGACAGACTCGCCGCAACTTCAGAAATACCTGTAAACACTCACTCGGCTACATCACTCTCTCGATCCACTGACATATTGCTGTCTCGCCACTCTACTCGGCAGGTGTAATCAAGCTATAATCGTTGTAAAGATGGCTATTTACTTTGCGTCGATGTTGCACACAGGTCACGTATACACGGTGGTCCGAGAATGGGGTATTAAGCCGAAGGTGGTTGTTCTATATATCTAGGCGAACAACGTTTGTTCTACAATTTTTGGAAATTCGGAGTAATTTTCGAAAATTTTGAGTTTAAAGTTTGTATGAAAATAAGCTGTTTCTTAGAGTTTGAGGTCATTGGCCTTAAGGTGCCCTTTTATTTAGTTTGGACCACTACAATCTTAATATTAATTGCCTTTATTTACAAAATAGCTGTTTTTTTTCAGTGATACAACTTCAAATTTTCGAAAATAAAGTTCGTATTTCCAAAATTAGTAGAACAAAAGTTGTTCGCTTAGACGTTTAGAACAACCACCTTTCGGCTTAATACCCCCTTCTCGGAACACCGTGTATACTTACGATCATTGTAGTTAACAATAACAAATAATATCAGTATAATTTGTATTTTGATAGTTTCAGTTCAGATACAATTTATAAATGACCTCAAATTATAAAAAAAAACACAACCAGAAAAGGATTTGAATTATTGTTTATTCAATTTAAGAATTAGTCTACGAGTCTATCTAATGAATAAACGTATTTTAAAAACTTTTTCAAACTGGGCTTTTTGTTCGAATCATAATTTAACTAAATTACGTCCGAATACAGAAATGTCACTTAAATTTTTAGTACTACTTAAACAATTAATTAAACAGCTCTCAAACTAAAGTAATCTCATACAAATTTTTAATTTAGAATCTGCTCAATTTTTGAGTAGCCTTAAAATTTATAGTGGCGTTTCCAGTATTGAAAAGCTACTCAAAAAGTTAACGTTCAAGTTCAGTTCAATAACGGTCCAATACTGAAAACACTTCTCAAAATTTAAAGGCCACTTAAAAATTGAGCAGCTTTTAAATTTAAAATTTGTATGAGTTTTTTTTTTAGATTAGAGTTGCTTTGTTTAAGTAGAACTCAAATTTTAAGTGGTGTTTAAATTATGCTACTTACCTAACTAGGTAGGTATAGGTAGGTACCATAATTTTGGAATTGAACTAGGTTTAACAGATGAATAGATATTTTTGTACTAAAAATATTTTTATTAATAAATTACTTCTTCTAAGCTTAAACGGTGGCATATTCAGTGTTTCTTTATGAAATTTATTGGTTTTGGAAGATTTATGAGATACCTATTTACAATGATGTCAAAATTATAATAAATAAACCTATATCAAATACTAATATTATAAATAAAGAGGAAATATTTATTTGTGTGTTTGTAACGAATAGGCTCTGAAACAACTGAACTGATTTCAAAAACTCTTTAGAATAATAGTAAGCTACATTATCAAGGAGTAACATAGGCTATTGTTGATCCCGATATTGCCACAGGATCGGGACGAAGCTAGTATGTATATAAAACAATGTATGTAATTCGAGGACGGTAATATAAGCCGAAAGACTACCCACTTCTATTGGAATATCTGTACTTTACTTTAAAAAAAACCCCAATATTTTCCAAAAGTTGTAGAACCAAAATTGTTCGCCTAGACATCTAGAACAACCCCCTTTCGGCTCCAATTACTGTCTTCGTTACACGTTGTATTCAGCACAGAACAAATACACCGGACACCGGAATTACATAATATGTGTATTAATTAATCTATTAAAGATTCATTGGAAGGATTGGACGAAAACCAAAGGGGCTTAAAAAGGGGTCATTTTAGGAGATTCAAAATAGAAATTGCTTTTTTAGCGCGGTAACAATAAACTTTTTAAACAACATGTAACTTGGTTGAAACGTCGAGGCAAGAGAATTATAAAGTTAATATCACATATCATTACTATTAAGACCCGGGAAAATAAAAAAATACAGCAATAATAAATAACTGTGCAGGTGTCACAGTTGCGCAACAACGGCATTCGAACCTACATAACTGACCTGATTGGGTCAGGTGCACAGTTATTGTGATCGTGGCAAAAAGCAATCCTTATTATGAATCTCCTAAAATAACCATTTTAATCCACCCCAAAAACTTATTGAAAAACGGATATAAATGTCCTTTAAGTAACGCTAATTCCCTAATTTCAAATGAATATTATATTCTACATAATATTTTTACAAGATTTCCTAACAATAATTATGAAATATTTCAAATATAATATGAATTTTCAACGAATTATTGCTTTTTTATTATATATATATATTTTTTCATTACACAGAGTAAGATTTTTGATTGACCGGTTAAGAAAAACAGTTGCGAAGTTGGACAGTTTACACTTTGCCTTTTACTTTTACACTTTGCAGCCGTCTGTTTTTTGGGTTAAAGTTAAACAATAGAGAAGTGACATTTTAAGTACTTAAATAAAACTTTATTATTTTTCAACACTAAATTAATTAAAAAACATTTTGTTCAGAAAAACAGATCAATTTTTTAAAAGTTTTTTTTCGTCAATTATTTTATTTGTCAAATTCATTATAGTTAAAGAAAACAAAAAGAATAAATAGACATTTCGATTAATATTCTTGTTTATTTTTTTTCTATTTTCTCTCGTCAGATATTTAAAGCTAACAGCTAATTTTTAAACTAACAGATTTACCGCGACTTATAAAACGTGTTTAAACTGATAAATAGTTAATCAATAGATATAACACAAATTATGACTTAACAAAATAACATACAAAAATAAAAATAACTATCCCTTTTTATTAGGGATATCGTAATTTACATTATTTAACTAATTTATCAGTTAAATCGCGTTTTAAATGCAGAAGTAATATACAGGTTGAACCATTTGATCGTATAAGAGTAGTATAAGAGTGATCGTATGAAGTATAAGAGATTTTGATTTTGACAAAAAGTCATCATCATCATCCGAGCGTTGTTCCCGGTTGCATCTCTCTCGAGATCCCGGGGTCCGCTTTCCTACTTTTACGTCTCCACTTCGCACGATCTTTGGCATCCCGTGTAGTGAGGCCATTTGCACGCATATCCGATCTTACAACGTCAAGTCAGCACTTCTTGGGTCTTCCCAATCTGCCGCGGCCGGGCGGAGGCGCCATAGCAAGACATTTGTTTCCCACGTAACTAGCCGGTTTTCGTAGAACGTGGCCGTACCACCGTAAGCGGCATTCTTGCAGTTTGTCTGCAATGTCTCGGACATGAAGGCTGCCCCTGATGCGGGAGTTTCTGACGCGGTCTTTTCGCGTCACTCCACACATCCAGCGCAGCATCTTCATCTCCGTGACACGCAGCTCCTGCTTATGTCGCTCAAGCAATGGCCACGCCTCACTACCATACAATTTTTTGACAAAAAGTAAAATAGTATTTTTAGATTTTTGTAAAATTCATTACCCTAGCCAAGAATCGAACCTTGTCTTTTTGCAAAAAAAAAATTGTACAGATCGATAGTGTTGCTAATAATGATCAAATGCTGGAAACAAACATAGTGTAGTAAATCGAGAGAAATGTCGATTTTTTAATAAACATTTCAATATTAATTAAAGAAGTAGGTAATAAATTTTTCAAAAATCTAAATTGTCATTTTACTTTTACTTACTTTTTGTCAAAATCGGGGACGAAACATCTTTCAGCATTTTTCGCTCTTATAGTTTAGGATATTGCTCTGAAGCCCGTTTAAATGGTTTACCTGTATAACTTATAACCACCGTACCTATCTATAAAGGTTAACTAACCCTATTTTAGTTTAATATAGTCATGTCCTTTTTGCACTTTTGCAAATGAAAGACATATTTCTATTTTACTATATAACGTAGGTACTTATTATAAACATTTATAAACAAAAGTGTTAAGTATTAAAATAAATACTAATCTAATTTAGTAATTATTTAAGGCTACTCGGCCTGCGCCATTAAGAGGTATATTATTATAATGAGCTAACTAACTACCTTAACTATTATAATTTAAAGTTGCGAAAACAGTTACGAAAACGGACTGGGGGTAACTTTGGTTTAAAAAATCCAAAATTTAATTTGAACATTATTACAATTGCAAAAAAATAAGTTCAAATAGAAAGTTTAACTTGCAATGCAACTGACCTGTGGTCGAAACTATATTGTCCCATAAATGTATGAAAAACCAATTTTTCGGAGAAAATTTGGTCGAGAATTGTTAATTAGAATTGAATTGCTCACACGGTTGTAAAATTAGTTGCGAAAAAAGAACTTAGTAGTTGCAAAGTCAGTTGCGAAATTGAACTTTGTAGTCACATACACAGTTTTGAACCATAATTTTACAGTTGCAAACACAGTTGCGTTGGAAATGAAATGTCGTTGAAAAATAGTTGCGAAAACTAACTCTATAGTTGCGAAGACATTTGCGAAACTGATTTTTGTATTATTTATATGTAATTCTTTTTGTAGTTACAAAAACAATTGCAAAAATAGAGTTATCGGTTAGAAATATTAAAAAAAAAAGAGTACATAGACATAGTATCTAAAAATGTAAACAAATATAGTACATAAAATACATAAAGTAAAATATTTAATATCACCTTAGTTAGAAAACGATTAATACAGGGTAACAGGCTCATTTAACAGAATTTTTTAGGGTTCTGTACCTCAAAAAGGTAAAAAAACGTCTATAAGATCACTCGCTTGTCTGTCGTGTAAGTTACCACCGATTTTCTCAGAAGTGAGTGGATCTGAAAAGTTGAAATTGTACCAGATGGTACTAAGATCTATGATCCCGCGCCCGTATTATCTATCTGCTAGCTGATTACGTAGCTATGTTGCTAACAAATCTTGATTTAACAATTGAAATTGTTGTTACACGTCATTTTTCAAATCGGACCAGCGCTTCCTGAGATTAGCGCGTTCAAACAAACTCTTCAGCTTTATAATCTTCTAATATATAAAATTTCCACGTCACAATGTTAGTTACCGTACTCCTTCGAAACGGCGCGACCGATTTTTACCAAATTTTATATGCGTATTCAGTAGGTCTGAGAATCGTCTACAGGTGTCAGGAACACCGGATGGAACGAAGTTATAAGCAAAAAAAAAAAGTGTCGTTACAACTTTTGGTCTTAATTTTTTCCGTCTAGCCCTCTTTCGCAACGCGCGATAAGGAACTTCGTGTCGTGAATAGAATTAAGTAGCTTTTAAGGTTGGTGTGACTGGCAACACTAATATGTAGACAATATAGAAAAATACAGCTTTGCGATAAAATCAAATTAAAAATGGTTTTTTTTATATAATCCATATAATATAATCCACAACTATAACCATTAATATAATTCACAACAATAATTGGCGACCGTGACTTCAAGCAGTATGAACCTGAAGAAGTAATGTGATTGCGGGACACGTTTCTTGGAAGATGGTGCGTTCATTCAAATCTGACTAAATCGTAGTTATCGTCTTGTGAAACAGCGCTGTGAATACAATAAGAAGATCACACCGTTTTAGCGTCGAGTTTTTAAGTAGTTTTTTTTTTCGAAAAATAACCTCGAAATTAAGTCGATTGAACAAACGTGAGATCACAAGACAGGAACAAATTTGGTTTGTACAAAGATGGCTGCGACAACATTAAAAGAAGTCAGGGAACGCGACCAATTACGTAGACTGGTTACAAGGCCCGCTAATCAGATAGAAGAATACATCAAGAAAAATGAATATACGCAGGCTACATAACAATACAGTTCGATTATATGAAGGAAAAAATTACACGACTAGGAACACTAGATGACAGCATTCAAACCCGCTTGTTGGAAACTGAAGAGTTCGATGAGGCGCAATATCAAACAGAGGTGGAATCTGCTGAAATACATAAACATACATGGTGTGTTATCAAGAACCTAGTACAGAAAAACTGTGGTAATCCAGCAGAAGTAACGGTGAAAAAATCTGAAGACAATGTCAAGACAGTTCGGAACTTTAAACTGCCACAAATTGTTTTTAAACAGTTCGATGACGAACCACTGAAATGGCTCGGGTTCTGGGGACAGTTTAAGAAGATACATGAGGATGACACCCTATCGAATGAAGACAAATTCCAGTACCTCATTCAAGCCACCAAGGAAGGAAGCAGTGCGCGAAATTCCCATCCCTTGCTCCTTTCCACGTTTTGTATACTAGATCACCAATCAAATATTAATTTGTTCCTTTCTCGATAAATGTACCTATCACTGTTGTTATGGATAACCATTCTTCCCTACAGGACAGGCTCAGCCTAGTGTGGTAGATCCGATAAATTGTTTACTTGGACTGTACACTTTTTGGTAAATAAATGAATAATCATTTATTTACTTTATTTAATTTACTTGGAAGTTTCCCGCCATCAGCAGACAACTACAACAAGGCGTTGGAACAACTGCAAGACAGGTTTAGTCGAGAAGATCAACTCATACAAGTTTATGTAAGACAACTGTTGAAACTCGTACTTAATCACAACAAGGAACAGGTATCTGTAAAATCTTTGTATGACGAATTATCTAGCTACTTAATGTAATTAGAAACCTTAGGTATTGTTAAACAAAAGTATGAGGTTATATTGTTTCCACATGTAGAATCTGCCATTCCTGAAACAATTTTGCTTGCCTTCAATAGGAATAGTGACCAAACGAAAGATCAGTTGACCAAATTAGTTCAGTTTTTAAAATCTGAAGTAGAAATGGAGGAACGCATTAGGTTGGCTCGGTCCGATTTTGGCTGTGTAAGTACTGGCAAACCAGAGAGCAGTTTGCCCACAGCAGCGGCCCTCGTTTCTAATGTGAAACCAAACAACAAGGAAATATCAGGGAAAATTTTTCATATTCATTGTTGTTTTTGTAACCAAACTAACCATAGTAGTTTTGAATGTAGTAAAGGTAATAAAATGTCTTTGGAAGAGAAAACAGAGACACAAGTATGAGCGTGTTACCTATAGCAGGATTCGACACTAGAATTGGACTGAAGATCTTGAGCATGGAGTTTTAAAGAAGTTGAGAGGGTTAGAAGATCGCTCGACAGTGGAATACCAACTATTACTTGACTTTACCAAACCAAATTGCAATGACTTTATTAATAGACTAATAGACGTTGAATCCTATAGAAAGACAGCCGAGCACATGTATAGGTTGTATGCTTATCTACACTTAGTGTTACCGATGGTGTCCAGTTATGTGAGAAGCGAATTAGTGGTTGGACGAGTTCAGAGAATGTCTGGCACTGGTCCTACTTACGCGATGAACACAATAACCAGATTGGCAATAGCGATATTGCAGTTTGCGGAATGTGACAAAATCGATATTCATGACCTTGAGAGATATAGTGAAGATGTCATGAATGGAAGAACTAATTGGGGAGGTCTTTGTTCGGGTGATGACTTCTTTGCTACCAGCACTGAGAGCAACATTTTGGCATACGCCAAGGCTTGGAATGTTCTCAATGACATAGGATTCTACAGGTAGGATATCGTGAAGGACCTTGATACAAAAATCAATGAATCCAATAGCGACACGGAATTTTGTTCACACTAATATGTAGACAATATAGAAAAATACAGCTCTGCGATAAAATCAAACTAAAAATGGTTTTTATTAATATTATTATAATCCACAACAATAACAATTAATATAATTCAAAACACTTCGTTCCAAAACTTCTATACTAAAGAGGTATAGAAATACCCTCCTAAGCTCCGAGCTCGAGCCGCGTCGAGCTCTCCGCCAGGAGTTTTCTAGTTCTTTATTCAAGCATCAAAAAATGTGGTGGACACAATCGTCACCACATTTTTTCAAGCTTGCCTAGCGAATGAGCCTTGTGGATAAAATATTCAGTCATTTTGCTTGCATTTCCAGGGGAAATACCAAAAAGAACGCGTCCGAGTTATCCACTTTAGGGAAAATCTCGGGGTAAATGGAGAACCGTTAGAAATGACGGTAACCCATCACATACTGAGGGCGCGTGGTGTGTATCCGTCGGGGCGCGACAACGATACCGCGATGCAGCGGACCGCGTGTCCCCGTAGTAGCGACATCTAGCGGTACGATTTGGAACTAAACGTAGCATAGGAAGATGAGCAAAGTTTTATATAAATTGCTTTATTTAAAGGTACCTACATATTTACTACTGTTTTGTTTAATTAAATTGTTTTTTTGAAACTAAATATATTGATTTTTCTTCTGTTTTCGCGATGTTGTATTGAAATTAATGACATTTTTCGGTTTTAATCGCGTGGTGTGTATTACTTTTGGTATTGTTTCAACGCTCAACGTTTCGAGACCTTTCCAGGTTCCTTCTTCAGGATTGACAGAGCAATAAGAAAAGAAAAATCTTTGTCATTTTGTTTTTTTTTTGTCCTCGTTGGCACACGATTCCTTCGACTTTTTTGTTTTTTTCTTTGTGTTATTTTAATTTCTGTTGTATGTTTGCTGTTCTTTCTTTTTGTGTGTTTTGGTGTCAATGAAATATTTTTCTATTCTGTCTACACGAATCTTATAAAGAGCCCAATCAACCCAAAAACTACTAAAACGATTTCAAAAGTTCGTAAGCCAATAGAAAGCTACCTACATTATCAAGGAGTAACATAGACTACTTTGATCCCGATATCCCACGGGATCGGGACTTCCGCGGGTGAAACTTCGGGATGCACCTAGTCTTTATATATAAAAACAGTCGAGTTAGTTACACTATTTATAACTCAAGAACGGCTGAACCGATTTCGCTGAAAATTAATGGGGGGATAGCTTAGAACCGGGAACTCCCGATATTCCCACGGGATCGGGACTTACGCGGGATACAGCTAGCAGTTATATCTGTGTGTTATAAAAAAATTAAAAATATGAAATTAAATAAATAGCTAAGTACATAAGTATATAAGTAAATAAACAGTAGATCATATAAGCCCGTGTCGTTTCTTGTACTCATCTAAGTTGAGAGACCGCTTGGGGCCCGTGTCCTTCACTTTGGTGGTCACCTGCTTCGGTTGACTCGATACTACTTCTGGAATTGAGAGAAAGACAATAACTTATTACAAATATTATTAAACAACGTGGTATTTACCATGCTTAAACTTGTTTTCTAACGGAGCTCGATATTTCGCCAGTAATTTTAACTGGCTTGTTCACGAACTGGCCAGTTCGTCAACTTACTGGCAGTTCAGTTGCTTACAGTTGAAATTACTGGCGAAATATCGAGCTCCGTCAGAAAACAAGTTTAAACATGGTAACTACGATTTGACATAATTTTCTGAAGAAAATATGACAAATATAAGGAGCCGAAATGTTAGATTATAGTCTGAAACGTACTATAATTATATTTTTTATACCAGCGTCCTGCGGTTTCACCCGCGTAAGTCCCGACCCCGTGGGAATATCGGGACCTAAAGTAGCCTATGTTACTCAGGGTGAATGTAGCTTTCTAATGGTAATTTTTAAAGTTTTTGAGTTTATTTAAGCACATACAAAAATACTAATCTTTCCTTTTTACAATATTAGTGTAGATTTAAGGTTCCGTACCCAAAGGGTAAAAACGGGACCCTATTACTAAGACTTCGCTGTCCGTCTGTCACCAGGCTGTATCTCATGAACCGTAATAGCCAGACGGTTGAAATTTTCACAGAAGATTTATTTCCGTTGCCGCTATAACAACAAATACTAAAAACAAAATAAAACAAATATATAAGGGGGGCTCTCATACAACAAACGCGATTTTTGACATAAAACGCAACGATACCGCGATGTATTTTTATCAGTAGCGCCATCTAGTGATAGACTTAACCGTTCGCGTTGCGTTCACGGATTGGTTGGTCTAATGTTCAGTTTAGGGTTCCGTAGGTAATCTAGGTACCCCAATTTTGTGTGTGATAGTGGTACGGAACCCTTCGTGCACGAGTCCGACTCGCACTTGGTCCGTTTTTTGAATCTTGTAAAAATATTCCTCAAAAAAAATATACATCTTAAAAAATTGAACCGCGGCGAGGGTCGAACTCGCGTTTCTGCGTGGTAACCAATACCCCACACGAGTTCTAACCCGATCGGCAAAATTACGTAATATGTATGTGTCCACATATATTATTTTAGACTAGTCTTTTTTTTTAGAAAATGCTTCCTGGAAAGTAAATATTGTACCTTTGGGGCCGTTCAAGTATTACGTAAGCAGAACTGGAGATGTTCCAATGTTTACGTAAGCATGATAAGAACTTTGCTTACTTTTGCTGGCGAGAGAAAAACAGTAGTTATTTATGAAAAAAAAAAACTGCTTACGTAATACTTGAATGGCCTTTTAGTAAAACAAGTAGCAAAGGGCTAAATCCTATATCTCAATATTTTTTTATAGCTTTATAGTTGTGTTAAGCAACGCCAAGGGCGGTCATTACTTGGATGGGTGACCGATATTGTGTATGGAAAATCATTTTCTTCTTACTCTGTGCTTAAGCGCGGCACGTTAAGTAGTTGGTCCCGATTGTTATCTCTGACAGCAGTCGTTAGGTCATCTTAGAGGCGAGCCCTATAGTCCAGGTCTAAAAGAATATGGCTACGCTATCTTCTGCCCGTGTCGTAAATGGCGATCAAAAGGGGTTTCTTGGCGGGAAGTTTTGGCCACGGCTAGTTACCACCCACCGGTCCAAGTCGTAGCTCCAAGTAAACTCGTCCGTTTTCCGATACATAGACCGGTGCAGCTACTAAGGACGGGTCGGATCTTGTTCCACTGCCGTCTTCTTTCTTTTAGACGAACGTGGTATATCTTAGATCCTATCATCACTTACCATCTGGTGAGATTGTAGTCAAATGCTCATCTATCATGTGTTAAAAAACTGACAACTTTCTTGACAACTAGGTGACACAATTGGAAAAAGAAGAATAATGATGAATTGGTTCAAGTCGTACTCCCGGTTCGAGTGAGATGCGGGTTCGAATCCAGCCCTGCGTCTATCGTGCGTTGTGTTTTTGCAGAAGTATTGTTTCTTTAAAATATTTCTAGAATAATGTTGGTACGTACTAGCTATAGGCAGGTCCAACTCGATGCTGATATCGAAGTCGTGTAGAGAGTACAGGCTGGCGGTCTCCGACGACGTCTTGTCTTTGCTCTTCACGGCCGAGTCTTCCGCCGCCGCCGCCTGAAACACAAACATACTCACATTAAGCATATTTAAGAGGACAGTCTCCATTCTCTTTCTCCTTACAAACGTAGTCGACGTTTTCCTCCCTGGATAAAGACATTAGAGCAAACATGTTTATGCCATAAAACCTTATATCTGTCATGACTATGCATCTTACCTTTTGATATTTTTATTTTTATTGCTATTCTAATTAAAAATGAAAAAAATTTAAAGGTAGGGAAATAGTCATGACAGATATAGGTTTTATGGCATAAACATATTTGCTCTAATGTCTTTATCCAGGGAGGAAACCGTCGACTACGTTTGTATGGAGAAAGAGAATGGAGACTGTCCTCTTAAGCTATTGCATATCTTTTATCGCGGGCTTTGAGCTTTGAATGAAGAAATTTCGTAACGAAAAAACTCCGCCTACCATGTTACCATGGTTACGGAGCTAACGCTCTGCCGATCTACATGGTAACCATGACAACGTGGTACAAAATAAAAAATGAAAAATTATAATTGCACAAGTTGATGAAAAATGCTATGCAATAGCTTTACCGCGGCAGTTCAAAGTGCCACACGTTTTTTTCCCGATTTAAATTTTAAAATATTTTTAATAGATTAGAATAAAAAATAAATATATATTGCCCGACGTTACACACAGCACAATCTAGCCTAACTATCTTTACTTGATAATCGACTGTGTATTTTGAGTATTTGAGGTTTATTACATCAACATAGTACCACCGATTATCTATTATTAGCAGAGTCCCGCTGTTTCACCCGCGTAAGTCCCGATCCCGAGGGAATATCGGGATCAAAAGTAGCTTATGTTACTCAGGGTGAATGTAGCTTTCTAATGGTGAAATAATTTTTGAAATCGGTCCAGTAGTTTTTGAATTTATTCATAACAAATGTACAGACGCACACACACACAGACACAAATACAAATCTTTCCTTTATATAATATTAGTATAGATAGTATAGAAGTAATCTCAGGGCAGTCAAACTACAGTCTGTACACACAGTACAACTGCCAGACTATAGATAACCTCCTTTTTTGTAAGTCGGTTAGAAATGAATAGAACTGACCAGTCGTTCCATCTCTTCTCTACTCTTGTTGAGTTTCTCCTCTTCTTCTTTCTGCTTCGCCTCTTCAGCGGCCGCCGCTTCATTCTTCAATAACTCCTGGAATATTTACAATTACAGTTTACATGAGATTCACAATTTACATCAAAACTCTAATTAAACCGTCGCGAAATATATGTTAACTGGCTGTGTTCCGCGGTTTTACCCGCATAAGTCCCGTTCCCGTGGAAATGTCAAAAAACATTTTTTATCGGATGCCTACATCGTATAAAGAACACACTCTCCGAATTTCAGCTCTCTACTATCAGCGGTTTAGGCTGTGCGTTGATCTGTCAATCAGCACAAAACTTTTATAGATATAGATTGTATGATTTATAGATATTTCTTACTGTTCCTGTTAGTAGTATAATCAATTTTCAAGTATAACGTAAGCAGTTATTTTTGTTGCAATTATTAACACCCGCTTCAACCTCGTCAGCAAAAGTAAGCAAAGCTTTTACGTATGCCTACTTAAACATTGATATTAAAATCAACATGCTTACGTAAACGTTGGTACACACATTTCAATGCTTACGTAAACTTTGATGCATTCATTCACATGCTTACGTTAACATTGTTTAGTGAATATTTGAAAAATTTAAGTGTTTTTGGTTTGACATTATGGTGTACAATCCAAAATCGACTATAAAATATTTTATACAAAATCCGAACAAAAAATAATAATTTTTTCGCTGATGACTCGTAAGTCTTAATTTCGACTTACCTAGTACTTGTGGCGAAGCGGTCTAACGCCGGTTCGCATTGTAAGTAGTCGCGGGTTCGGATCCCGCGCACGATATACAAACAACAATAACTGACCTGTGTCCTGTTGACCTGGGACTTGAAGTTCATGACAGGTTTGGTGTGTCGCCGTGTGAACGGGTCGTCTGTCTTCTTCCCTTTGTTGGCTTTCACCTGCGGGGGAGAGGGATGGTAAGATATTAGTCAATTCAGGTTTAAAAGATCTTCTATTTTAGCGATGTTGGATTGAAGTTCAATCTTGAATGGAAGACCTGTAAATGTATATAGACTGCCCTAAACTAGTTAGTTTGTTGTCCTTGAGAACATTGTGTATTGGTTTAAGATCCTATGAATTATTATACGTACCTAAAGTCAATACCAACTATAGACAAAATGAGTTCTTATACCGTGCGAGCAATAAGTTTAACAAGCTTTGTGGGGAGATGGATGACGTTGATTTGTTCAATATGAACTTCGTAAAGCTAAGGCGTATGCTCAGTCAGCTGTTCTTTTCTCTTGCTTGATTTTGTTTCTATTGATTTTTAGTACGTAAATGTTTCGTGCATTTTTATTTTTTGTTTATATAGCTATATATGACGATTCTATGTATTTATGTTTTATTAACTAGGTATATATCTAGGTATGTAAAATATTTATTTGATGTACTTCTGTAAGCTGTCTTTTATACTTATTTTGTTTCTATTTGTGACTAGACGTAATTGGCTTTCTGTTTCTACTTCCTGTATGTATCTCGTATTATAGCTGTGGATTGTCCTTAATAAATAAATAAATAAATGTCTCGAAACAAACCTGAAGAGGGCACCTGTAAAGGTCTGTAAAGGAAACGTTGAGCGTTGAAACAATGCTAAAAGTAGTGTCCGACCGAAAGTTCGGTTTCGGTTTCGGCCGAGTTTCGGCGGTAGTTTCGGTTTCGCTTTTGCCGAAACCGAAACTGATTTCGGAAGTTGTCGTGTACGCTTGCCTAACTTTGTTTCTCGCGGCAACGTCATTGATAACTGATAAACATGTTGCTATGAGAACTTAATTTGAGAAAATATTTTTAATTTTTTTTAAACGTTTATATAAGTGATTACAACAAACTTAAAATACTGTGTTTGCGTAATCCTAATTAATGCATAATAATGAGTAAAATGCACCTAATTTCAGTATTTTAGGAAATTTTATACTTGAACGCGTGAGTTTCGGTTTCGGTTTCTGTTTCGGACGAAATTTAAGCCACGGCCGAAAATTCTGTTTCGGTCGGACTCTAGTAAAAGTAATAAAAGTAAACAATTAAAACCGAAAAATGAGTTCAATTTCGAAAATAGATATCTACTAGAATATATTCGTCATTTTTACATGATGGATGAGAAAACCACACATCTACATCTGTCATTAGAATGGAGTCGTAGTAATAGTGTCCCGTTTTTACCTTTTAGATAGGAAAATGTAAAGACAACATTACCTCTTCCATGATGGCCTTCTCCGCAGTCTCCACGTTCAGCTTCCGGTTCCGGTTGTTGATGTACGAGATGCTGGAGATGGACGAGGTGCGCGTCTTGTCCAGCAGGTTGGCTCTCTCCTCCAGCTCCTGGATCTTGGAGTTCAGCTCCATCGCCAGCTCGTCCTCGCCCCTGGAATTATATATGAAAAAAGAATCATTAAAATCGGTTCATTAACGACGAAGTTATCCGCGCACAGCAAGCACGTCACTTTAAGCTATTACATAGCTTTAATCGCGGGGTTTGAGCTTTGAGAAATTTCATAACGAAAAAAATCTAACACCCCCAACTCTGCCTACCATGTTGCCATGGTTACCGAGCTAACACTCTGCCGAGTTATATGGTAACCATGGCAATGTGGTACAATTTTAAAAAAATATTATAATTGCATAAGTTGATAAAAAATGCTATGCAATAGATTCACCGCGGCAGTCCCCGAGTACTACATGTTTTTTTAAGGTCGGTTAAAAGGACGTTGTAAGCAACGTCCTCTAGCAGCTAGGCTTGTGCTATGGGTGCTGGACAAGGGATATATACAGCGTGTTTTAAAGACGGTAATTTGAGCCGAAAGAGGGTTGTTCTAGACGTCTAGGGCAGTCTAGGCGAACAACTTTTGTTCTACGACTTTAGGAAATTCGAACGTTATTTTGTCGAAAATGTTGAATTGTTTTACTGAAAAAAAAGCAGCTGTTTTTGTACATAAAACCAATAAAGAGCGCGACCTATATGAAATTACAATCTAAGAATCATTTTTTTTTCATACAATCCAATCCCACTCACTCCTATGCAACCGAAAAAGGACAGGTTATTATCATCTATCCCCGTCTTAAAGTTTATAGTAATGATTGTACCCCAAACTTGAAGAAACAGCTGATTTTCACGTAAACTTTAAACTCTAAATTTTCAAAAACTACCTCGAATTTCTAAAAGTAGTTCGCCTAGACCTCTAGAACAACCCCCTTTTGGCTTAATTCCCTGTACATACCTGAGTTGTGCCACATCTCTCTCCTTCATAAGCTGCGTCTTCTTCATAGCGTAGTTGGTGGGATGAGATCGGAACCTATCCTTCTCTTGAACTATTTTCTCTACATCTTCTTCCTAAAACAAATTTATTATCATGTATCGATTGCATCATACGAAGTTCATTTCATTTTAACGATAGACGTAGCGATTGTCAGCGCCGCAGCGACTTTTTATATTTATTTAGCGTAAAAGGAACGTGTAATATGTTTGAGATATCATCTGTAGTTAGGGGCCGTTCAAGTATTACGTAAGTACTATGCCGTACAAGTATTACGTAAGCACTATGCCGTACAAGTATTACGTAAGCACTATGCCGTTCAAGTATTACGTAAGTACTATGCCGTACAAGCATTACGTAAGCACTATGCCGGTCAAGTACTATGGGGGGGGGTCTTTGCTTTGCTTATTTTGGATGACATTAGGAAATGGGGTAGGGGAGTCTAGATTATACTTATTTACTTTTTTACACGAATGGCAACTTTCACATTGTATTTGTGAACTAAACCTAAACGCCTTTTCGGGGATTCCCGCAAGTAATGCATACGTTAAGTAATGCACTCTCTTTAGAACTGAGTAGGGGAATTACCGCGCGGTATTCACTAGTCTAAATTTCCTCTTATAATAATAAAAACAATACATTAATTGAAAATGTTTACGTAAACATGGGTGGAGAGGGGTAAGAGCTTTGTATACTTTTGCTGACAAGAGGGAGGTGGCTAAATAATTGTAATAAATCTGCTAACGTAATACTTGAACGGCCCCTTAGTACTACTAGCATAATAATAAATAAATAGGTAATAAAAAAATTCTGTAAACATCACACAGCGTCATCTAGCCCCGTGGTAAGCTACTAAGCTTGTGTTACGGTGACTAGACAACGGATATAATACTTTTACTTATTTTTCTTCTGTAAATTACCTCTAGTACTAGTACATAATAATATCTCAATGGTTGAGACACACCACTATACGAGAAGGAGAGTTAATATTTACCTTAAATTCATACATAAGTGCGTCCTTAACTTCACTAATCTTAGTCCTAACGAAGTCCATAGTCGGTGGCTTTTTGTTAGCATCCTTTATAGCTTTGTACCATTTTGTGAATTCTGTATCCGTGAATTCCTAGAAAAAACAAACAATTTTTAAACCAATCAATAGATGATACAATGTATTTCGTCGAAAAAATGTCAAAATTGTGTTCGCCCAAACAAAAATAAAAACAAAACAGCCACAAAAACTCTGCACCCGACAGGATTTGAACCGGCAACCGTTACAGTCACATTTGTAGATCCTACCGGCTGCGCGCCACAAGTATCCCAAGCATCGGGGCGAAATTAAGGATTAAAAAAAATCTATTTTATTGAAATTTTGTAGAAATAAAACTATTTTTAAAGGGTTCTGTACCCAAATGGTAAAAACAGGGCCCTTTTACTAGGACTCCACTGTGTGTCTGTCACCAGGCTATATCTATAACGACAAATACTAAAAACAGAATAAAATGAATAATTTAGTAGGGCTGCCTAACAAAAAAAAACATGTTTTTTAGGGTTCCGAACCCCGTAAGGGTAAAAACGGGACTCTATTACTGAGACTCTGCTGTCTGTCCGTCTGTCACCAGGCTGTATCTCATGAACCGTAATAGCTAGGCAGTTGAAATTTTCACAGATGATGTATTTTTGTAGCCGCTACAACAACGAATACTAAAAACAACATAAATCAAATATTTAAGAGGGGCTCCCATACAACGAACGTGATTCAGAGACAGAAAACGCAACGATATCGCGATGTATTTTGCATACTAACGCCATCTAGTGATGCGAGTGATAAACTTGCGCTGGTAGTAAAATAAAGAACGTTTGCGTTGCGTTCACGGATTCATTCGTCCAGTGTTTATTTTAGGTACCCATTGTGTGTATCTTATGTAGTTTTAATACATAGTTTTAAATGTATTTGAGGTTGATAGTGCAAGTGTAGTGTAGTAAAAGTTAGTTAGTTGTATTTAATTTTAGTTTTATCTTAGGTATTAGGTTTGTTTTTGTATGTTTTATTCTGTTTATAGTTTTGTTCGTAATTGTCAATTTTAGTTTTTAGTTTTAGATTTTTAATTGTAATAGGCTAAAACGCTACTCCTATGAAAGTGGCGATATTTTTAGGTATTAACAAATAAAAAAACCCAATAGTGATAGTGGTACGAAACCCATTGTCCGGTGCCCCTCACCTGGTTGCTAACAAACTCGAGTCGGAACACCCTATCCTGGGTCCCGTGCCGCAACTTCAGCCCCTTGTTGGTGCGCGTGCCGCCCAGATTGTACACCTTGGCGGTCTCATACACATCTATTATTTCTGCTACCTGCAAATAAAACAAATACAATTATTTTGGGAATTGTAAACAAATATTTATTTATTTACTATCATTACAGGCACTAATACCTAATGCGATAGTGGACTACTTTCAATTTAGGGGAAAGTCGGTTATATTGTACTGCCAATTAAATCGTACCACTTCTAAATTTCCTACTAAATGGGTATCTAAACTAGTAATGCCAAAGTGTGCCCTCACACTACGCACCCGCAGTCCACCATTTGTAAAAACAATTTGTTGACAAAGGTGCGCGTGACCCAGTAAAATATTTTTTGTGCCAGTGAATGCAAATATTACCAAACGTTCCTAAGCCATTAACTCGTGAAAAAGGTAAGCTATAAACACACCGTCTGCATGATTCTAGTGCAGTTTTATACTAGATTGTTGATGTATATCCTGTAGTGTCTAGGTTTTGAGGTTATGACGTGCTGTACTTATTTTTAAAAAAATACATAGTTCGCTAAATCGTACCAGTCATTGTTTAGTGAATTGTACTAGTACGCAACTGAAAATAAGTTAGCTGAGTATATTCTTGTTCTGAAAAAGCACGTTTGGTCTACCGATAAATTACGTTCAGCGGCACGCAATTGAAATTGCAGAGACACTCATTCAGATTTTTTAAAATAAAGATAAACTTATGGCTGGTAAGGCAAATTTATGAAAAAACAGCAGTGTTAGACAACCGGAAAACACGTATGTATTAAATATGTATTAAGTGGACTGTATATTAGGCAACGAATTAGAAAATGCACTCAGATTGAATGTTCGTTAAGCGAATGTATGCCGCGGTCAAACGGTCAAACGAAAAGTATAGTCTGTCAGGATACTAACAAGAGAATCCACTCACCTGGACTTTCTGGAGTCTCCTCTCGACGGAATGCACACCGAACGTGACCTTGAACTCGCCTAAGGTTCGCCAGCTTACCGTCGGTCTGTTCTTACCACGTGCTGGTGCACAAACTAGAGGTTCCGCAAGTGGTCTCCTCGCCAGCATCCGACAGACTTTTGTACTAATAAACGAGCACACGCGAAGATCAAACTGAGCACACAACCCGAATGTAATTCTATTATCTTTCCGAATTGGTTGAAAGAATAGCGACGCTCCGGGGCCGAACACGAACCGACCCGCGTCGTGGCAATAGAGAGACTACGACGAATTTAAATTAAGAACGTACGGTGAATTTGTTTTTAATCTACCCGAATTTTTATGATTAAAATCAACCTACGTTCTTCTACCTACAATTTATCTATTAAAACTAAACATTCCGACCACCAAAATACAGAGTATTTTCCCTATTTACTAATTAACGATTGATTATACGAGAAGGTAGTGGAAATGTAACGATACGATACGAAACTAAAAAACTAAATTGTTCGATGGGGCAGGGTTACAAAGTTGTCCCAGACACCACCGATTCTCTATCAACTATAGGTGAAGGTAGAGGGCAGAGCTTAACGACTGGACGCTTGCACTCTCCCGCGCTAGTGCGAAGAGTTGCGACTCTACAAACATTGTCCATCCCAAGATGGAGCTTCACCACCCAGCCTAATCTCCACTTCATAGGACTACACTGTTCATTAACTATTAGAACTAAGGTCCCGACTTCTATATTCGGTTGAGAATCAGACCACCTATGACGCTGCTGAAGAGTGTGGATATATTCGTGATGCCATTTACGCCAGAAGTCTTGATGCATCTTCTGAAGCATTTTCCAACGCTGAAGTACACTGACGCCAATATCGAGAGGAGATGCTTCAGGGAGCATCGTCAGCGGCTCCATAGTCAAGAAATGACCCGGCGTGAGTACCGTGAGGTCATTTGGATCTGAACTCAACGGAGACAGAGGACGCGAATTTAGCAAAGCTTCAATCTGCGTCAGAAGGGTACTGAACTCTTCATAAGTAAGTCGTTGCGAACCAACGACACGAACGAGATGCGTCTTCATAGACTTGACGCCAGCCTCCACTAGTCCCGAGAAATGTGGACTTCCGGGAGGGTTGAAAACGAAGTCTATCCGCTCCGCCGTCGCTGCCTGGGACATATGGTCTTTCAGCAGGTTGCTTGCCCCGACAAAGTTCCGACCTTGGTCAGAGACTAACTTTGAGCACCGGCCTCGACGAGCTATAAAACGACGAAGACAGGCAAGATAAGCTTCCGATGTGAGCTCCGAAGCGAGCTCCAAGTGCACAGCTTTTGTAGCGGTACACACGAATACGCACACGTAACCCTTAAACGTACGGACACCTCTACCGCGTCCGAGAGCGATATCAAAGGGACCGGCATAGTCGACAGCCGATGACGAAAAAGGTTTCAGTTGATTGATACGATAAGCTGGTAAGTTACCCATCAGGGGAGCGGCAGGCAGTTTAGGTTTGACACGAAAGCAACGAAAACACGACGACAAGACAGTCTGAATTGCTTGCTTTGCAGATAGAATCCAAAAGTCCTGCACTAACAAATTCTGCAGCGTTTGCAACCCCGGATGCATGAATTTCCGATGGTATTCCTCTATGATCAGCACCGTCAATCGATGACTTTTAGGAAGGAGCAACGGGTGCTTTTGGTCATAGCCGAGCTGACTGTGGGCGAGGCGACCGCCCACCCTGAGCAGACCCTGGGGGTCCACGAAAGGGCAAAGTTTCCTGAGAGCCTTGGGGAGTTTGTTCCGGCGACTACCAGTTAGCGCGCGAATCTCTGACCCAAAAACACTCTCCTGAACATGACGAACGAGAAAACGAGTAGCATCGTTCGATTCAGAACACGACAATGAACCGTCGATCTTCGACTTCGAATGTTTAAAATTATGCGTAGCACGGAAGCAGAACGACAATACGTTTACTACTTTCCGAAACGACGAGAACCTAGCCAAAATTTCATCAACAAAAGTAACGTTCTTCTGCGTCAGCAAACAGTGAATTTTCTGTTCGTCCAAGGCCAAGCTGTCTGTGACGAAACATGGCTTAGGCCACGTATCTTGCGGGTGTGACAACCAGCAAGGTCCCGACCACCATGATTCACACGAGGTGAGGTCACGAGGTAGTAACCCACGCGATCCATAGTCCGCGGGATTATCCGTCGTGGACACATGACGCCAACAATCTGGAGGTATGTTATCTTGGATCTCAGTCACCCGATTGGCGACAAAGGTTTTCCAACGAGATGGACAAGACTTGATCCAAGTTAACGCTACACTGGAATCCGACCAAGCAACCATATGCTCAATACAATGGATCCCCGACAATGAATGAGCTACCGACGACATGAGCTCACCCAACAAAACCGCAGCCATCAGTTCGAGGCGCGGGATCGAACGTTTGCGCAGAGGCGCAACTTTCGATTTAGCGCAATATAGGCGCACGACAATAGACTGATCCTCACATATTGCACGGCAGTATACGACCGCGCAGTAACCGCGCTCTGACGCATCGCAAAAGCCATGGAACTGAAGGGTCGAGAACGAAGAAGTGACTCTACGAGGCAACGAGATAGAGGCCAACGACGAAAGCTGAACCTTAAACCTGAGCCACTCACGAGAAATATCAACGGGAGCATCGTCATCCCAATCAACTCCCGACAACCACAGAAGCTGCATGAGGTACTTAGCGAGGAAGACGACAGGTGACAAAAGCCCTAGCGGATCGAATATCCGAGCTATGTCCGACAAAATGGACCTCTTCGTGCAGCGACTATTAATCGCAGCCGTCCTAAAAGTAAGTTGGTCAGCCGATGGCAACCACGTCATGCCCAGAATTTTCAGCGATACATCCTGGATATCTTCGAAATTGTGAAACTGCTCTACATACAAGTCCGACGACGGCAGGCCCTCGAAGAACTCCCGGCAATTGGATGTCCACTTGCGAAGGTGTAAACCAGCAGACGACAAAATGTGAAGGAGATCGTTGCGAACACCAACCGCATCCCTAACAGTTTCAGCACCAGAGACGACATCATCGACGTAACTGTCGCGCTGAAGAACGACAGCACCTAACGGCACACGACCGGCAAACTCTTTCGCCAAACGAGCAATGCACCAGAGTGCCTGATAAGGAGCACAAGAGACACCATAGGTGACGGTAAGGAGACGAAAATCCTGCACAGGCAACTCAGGTGAAGATCGCCATAGAATTCGCTGGTAGTCGGTATCTTCTGGGGATACTAGAAATTGGCGGTACATCTGCTTGATGTCCCCCGTGAAGACGATAGCGTGCCAACGAAAACGAATCAACAAATCAAAAATACTATTTTGTAGTTTTGGGCCCGGCAACAATGTGTCGTTCAACGAACGTCCATCGCCGTCCACGGCACTAGCATCGAATACCGTGCGCAGAGGAGTGGTAACCGAATCCGGGCGCAAAACACCATGATGTGGAATATAATAAAACGCACCTACACTCGAGGAGGGAGAGTCGACTCTCTCCATGTGACCCTTCTCCAAGTAGTCCCTCATAAAATCAACATAGGCACTTTTGAAAGTTGAGTTAATTTTAAACTTTCTTTCTAAGTTCAAGAACCTTTTTAGAGCTGTTTCTCGAGAATATCGAAATACTGGCTTGTCGCGAGGATCTATGAAAGTCAATGGAACAACCAATCTACCCTCTGGAGAACGCCTACACGAAGTCTCCATAAAACCTTCACACTCGATTTCCACCTTCGAGCGCACGATAGCTCTCGGAGGATCCACTTTTTCCAACTCCCAAAACCGTTTAATCGAGTTATCTAAAGCCAGGTTTGAAACGAAGAAACAATTTCTATTTTTAGGCTCATATGATATTGAGCACTCACCCATCACTATCCATCCGAAGACAGTAGACAGGGCAATGGGCTGACCAGCACTTCCCTTTACAAGTCCAGGCTTCAGAATCGATGCGAGTATGTTAACATTCAGCAAGATGTCTACCGGCCTCGGGCTATCGAATTGAGGATCAGCAAGGTCTAAGTCTCGAAGGTGATGCCACTTCGCCACGTCAACAACACCTACGGGCATGTCTGAGCATATTCGGGGGAGAACCGAAGCCTCCAATGACACTACATGTTTGACATCCCTACTCCTTGGTATTAAATCTAGTTTGACCGAGCCTAAAGTATTTGTAGACACTTCACCAATACCATTGACCGAATGTCCATGACTAACATAACTCAAACCCAACCGTAAGGCACAAGCCTCAGAAATGAAGTTGCAACCACTTGCACTATCTAAAAGCAGTCGAACCGGCACTAACTTACCAACTCTATTCTTGACCAAAGCGACCGCAGTAGAAAACAGTGACATCGACATCTGTCCATACTGAGTATATGCAGCCAAAGCCTGGTCAGAAGCAGAAGGTCCCGGTAACACTCTCTCAAAATGTAACAAACTATGATGAAGGCTAGTCCGACACTTGTTACACTTAATTTTCGAACGACAAAACCTCACTGTGTGTGAAGGCTGTAAGCAAAGGATACAAAGTCCTTTTTCTTTAACTACCACATACCTATTCCTGGGTGGTTTTTCTAAAAACGTAGGACACCGCTCAATTGAATGTCCTACACTTGAGCAGACCGCACACTCTTCACTCGATGTGACTATAAGAGCCGTCTTGCCTTTTGAACTAATAAACTTACTCTGACTAGGGTGCTTGTCGACCGAGTTACCAATAGCACGAGCCTTTTTTTCAACGAACGACAGTAGGTCATCGTACTGTGGAATGTCAACACTAGTATCAACATACATATCATAAGCTTCCCTAGTAGCAGAGTCCAACTTAGACCACAACAATTGAAACAACATAAAATTCTTGTCAGGCAATTCATACCTACCCAAAATATCTAAATTTTCACTAAAAGTTCTACAGATCCTACCAAGATCAGATGTGTTTCGACTTTTAACACAATCCAACAGCCTACCATAATAAGTCAGTGCTATTTCCCGCTTCCTATCATAGTACTTCAACAAAACATTATAAGCTAACATATAGTTCCCGTCAGTGATGGGATAACTTTTTATTAATGCAAGAGCACTGCCTTTTACACTGGTAAGGAGATAATGCATCTTTTCGACATGAGGCATATCTCTATTGTGTATCAATGAGTCGAACAAATGTTTAAATGAAACCCAGTTCTCCTGTGTTCCATCAAATGGTGTGATTGCAATCTTTGGTAGATTAGTAGTAGTGCTATTTGCAGTGTTTACAACAGAACCGACCGGCTTTTTATTAATTTGCAACTTATTTTGAACTGCACGAAACTTTGTATCAAAAGCAACTGTGTAAGAAAGCTCGCTTTTTCTATCGGACGCACTTAAATTAATAAGCAAAGATTTTTGTGCACTATGAAACTCTAAGAACAACGAGTCCAATTCCTTTTGAGTAACACCTGTTAAATCAGAGGATTCTATATGTTCCATGCGCATAAATGAATAATCTCGCGTAACCCTATATTCGTCCGCGCAACTATCGTTCCAATTCCTCCCAGAATCCATCAATGCCTTTCTCTGGTCGGTCATGTTTGTTCACACTGTATTTACGGTAGTTTAACACTATACGAGGTTAATTTCAATCAAATAACTTCAACAAAACGAAACGATTATCAAACAAATTCACCAAACGTTATTATGTAAACAAAACAATGATTTTGAAGTAATTGATAATAAGTGACAGTTGACAAATGAACGATCTGTCAATATGACTCTGACGTAAAACCAACGAGAACGACAAGTGTCAAAGTCAATATTGAACAAGACCGAATCAATCAAAAAACGAGCGAAACGAAAAAAATGCCAACCAACACTTATTTCAAATTTACCTTCAACACGAAACGAAAAAATTATCGATAAATTTAACGACAAAAAATGCTAATTTCCAAGTCCGCCTATCAATTATATGCGGCCGAGGGACCAAAAAATGTATTAAATATGTATTAAGTGGACTGTATATTAGGCAACGAATTAGAAAATGCACTCAGATTGAATGTTCGTTAAGCGAATGTATGCCGCGGTCAAACGGTCAAACGAAAAGTATAGTCTGTCAGGATACTAACAAGAGAATCCACTCACCTGGACTTTCTGGAGTCTCCTCTCGACGGAATGCACACCGAACGTGACCTTGAACTCGCCTAAGGTTCGCCAGCTTACCGTCGGTCTGTTCTTACCACGTGCTGGTGCACAAACTAGAGGTTCCGCAAGTGGTCTCCTCGCCAGCATCCGACAGACTTTTGTACTAATAAACGAGCACACGCGAAGATCAAACTGAACACACAACCCGAATGTAATTCTATTATCTTTCCGAATTGGTTGAAAGAATAGCGACGCTCCGGGGCCGAACACGAACCGACCCGCGTCGTGGCAATAGAGAGACTACGACGAATTTAAATTAAGAACGTACGGTAAATTTGTTTTTAATCTACCCGAATTTTTATGATTAAAATCAACCTACGTTCTTCTACCTACAATTTATCTATTAAAACTAAACAACGTACCTAAATGAATAGAAACGAATAGAATTTTCTGTTATTTTATTCAGCGGTAAGATATTTCTGTGTGTGATATGATTTAAATACTTGGTGGTACAATTAAACCGACTAGTCGGTTAAATCGTTCGCTTGACAATCCGCTGCAAAAAGTCATTTATCTATGTTAAAGTAAATAAATGGTGCTGATTTTCCTGTCACTCTACCACCAATAAACAGATATGGTTATTAAGAGGACAGTCTACCTACTTTTTCTCCATACAAACGTAGTCGACTGTTTCCGCCATGGATAAAGACATTAGACTAAATACGTTTATGCCATAAAACTTATATCTACCATGACCATGCCCCTACGTTTGTTCTCATTTCATTTTCTAATTAGAATAGAAATAAAATTCAGAAAAAATGGAAAATGAAAAAAAATCTAAATGTAAGAACATGGTCATGGCTGATATAAGACTTATGACATAAACATATATTTTCTAATATCTTTATCCAGGGAGGAAACAGTCGATTACGTTTGAAAAGTTTGTAGAAACGAGTAGGTAGACTGTCCCTTTAAGCATATCTGCTTAGATTTCACGGCATCACCACCTGAATAAATGAATGAACTCACCCTATAGACTGGATTTCCGTTGTTATTGCCTATACCGATTCTGACGAAACATCCGGTTACGACGCGAGCGAAGAACGGTAGGTGCACTAGTCTTTCTAACTTGAACCTAGAACAAATACAAACTATGATTAACACTAGAAAAGACAACAAGAGAAAAGATTATGTACAATTGAAAGAAATAAAATGTAGAATTGAAAGAAAGGACGAAAATGTAAAATTGAAAAAAAGAAAGAAAAGGTAGAATTGAAAAGAAAGTAAACGTAGAATTGAAAGAAAAGAAAATGTAGAATTTAAAACAGAGAAAGAAAATGTAGAATTAAAGGAAAGTAAGAAAATGTAGAATTAAAGGAAAGTAAGAAAATGTAGAATTAAAGGAAAGTAAGAAAATGTAGAATTAAAGGAAAGTAAGAAAATGTAGAATTAAAGGAAAGTAAGAAAATGTAGAATTAAAGGAAAGTAAGAAAATGTAGAATTAAAGGAAAGTAAGAAAATGTAGAATTAAAGGAAAGTAAGAAAATGTAGAATTAAAGGAAAGTAAGAAAATGTAGAATTAAAGGAAAGTAAGAAAATGTAGAATTTAAAACAGAGAAAGAAAATGTAGAATTAAAGGAAAGTAAGAAAATGTAGAATTAAAGGAAAGTAAGAAAATGTAGAATTAAAGGAAAGTAAGAAAATGTAGAATTAAAGGAAAGTAAGAAAATGTAGAATTAAAGGAAAGTAAGAAAATGTAGAATTAAAGGAAAGTAAGAAAATGTAGAATTAAAGGAAAGTAAGAAAATGTAGAATTAAAGGAAAGTAAGAAAATGTAGAATTAAAGGAAAGTAAGAAAATGTAGAATTAAAAGAAAGAAATAAAAGGTAGAAGTAATATCTTTTAGTTATGGCGACAAATTTCATTTCAAAACCATTGCAATCGCAAACAATACACTCAAAATGAAACAATAACTTGCAACTGGACAGAAATCGAAACTTATTGGACTAACAAAATGTATGGAAAATGGTATTCTCCAAAGAAAATGTAATCGAAAAATGTCAAAATTTGTTAATATAACTCAATATAATATGTTCAAATGTTGGCTACACTTTAATGTTGGTAGTCCTGCATAGTACCTAGTTTCCTAGTTACAATAGGAAAACAATATGGCGAATAACAAGTAACGATGTAAGGTGTGTTCTCAAGTGGTTCTCAATAAACTACAAATATTCCTTTTGCTTATCTGGTTTATACTTAAAATATCCTTCAAAATTGACACTAAAAATTGACTTCAATGATATTCAAATAACGTCTAGAGGGCTAACATGCGTGCTTATAATTATATAATTGCCTCACTACACGGGATGTGTGGGCTCCCTCAAGGATCTATATTGGACCTGTTCTATTCTGGGTATACATAAACGACAAACAATTACCTGCTAAGTCTAAGCTTGTTGATTTGGTCCCTAGAGTCAGCATATCTGACTTCCACCTCCTCACGTTTCTTCACCTCCTCGGACCCACCTGATGATGAAGAGCTGGTGGAACTGCGACGTCCTGAAGATGAAGGGTTTTTAATAAAGCATATAGTTTTTTCTTCTATTTTAGCAATGATGTATTGAAATTAACGACATTTTCGGTTTTAATCGCATGGTATTTATTACTTTTAGCATTGTTTCAACGCTCAACGTATAATAAAGCATATAGCGCCATCTAGTCCTAATCTAAGACATTTGCCTTGTGATGTGGATGTCAAAGTGATAGAATTTTATAAGTTTCATTGAAAATACATACTGAAACCTTGGAAACAAAACTAGAATTTATATACCTATGATTCTATGATTTAGTGAAAATAAATATAGAAACCAATTTAATTTTAGAATACAAAAGCTGATAATGTGACTTAACAATAATAGTTAGAGCAATAAAAACTGAATTAAATCTATTAAAAGTAAACACAATAAAATAAAGTAAAATTTAGATTGACTAACGACTGAATACAGAAACCCAACTCAAAATTTGAGTTCTACTTAAACAACTAAGCATCTCTCAAATCTAAAAATTCCCATACTATTTTTAAATTTGGAAGCTGCTCAATTATTTAAGTATGCCTCAAATTATGGCCAAAAGTGTCAATTGAGAAACTTATAACTCGATTGAAAATAGTTGTCCAAAATACCCCACAGAACAAACCAGTTTTGGTAGAAACCAAAACTGCTGAACCAATTGTGATGAATCTTCTAATATATAATAACTATCTATAATTTATAAGGCAAAACAACGTTTGCCGGGTCAGCTAGTATTGGTATAAAAATAGCTGTAGACCTAGAATAACACACAGCCTCCGTTGTTATCGCGATATTTCGATATGCTAGTAATAAATGAAATCTTAATAAATACATACCTTGAGATTTATTGTCATCGGACTCAGATCCGGAATCGTCAGAATATATATCAGAGGCTTTCAGTTTGACGGACTGTTTGTTTGATCCTCCAATAAGGTCTGCATCCGCATCCTGAAACAAAATAAAGTTTTATAGATAAAGTGTAGGAAAAAACTTTTTTGTTCAACATTGTAGTGTTTTGTGGTAATGCTCTCGGCAGGATTCGAACTCGCAACCTGTGTGCGACCGTCCACTGCGCCATGAGAACTATTTCTATAAGTAATTTAGGATTCCAGTCGTCCACTGTCGCTGTCGGTACTACCAATATATGTATGTATATCTTTCTTCATATCTTCTGTTGGGGTCCCTCAAGGCTCTATTTTAGGACCTAATCTTTTCTTAGTTTACATAAAAGACGTTGGGCTTTCACAAGGCTCTATCTTAGGACCTATTCTATTCTTAGTTTACATTATAGATATTGAGTTCCCTCAAGGCTCTATCTTAGGACCTAGTCTATACTTAGTTTACATAAAAGACGTTGGGCTTTCACAAGGCTCTATCTTAGGACCAATTCTATTCTTAGTTTACATTACAGACGTTGGATTCCCTCAAGGCTCAATCTTAGGACCTAATATATCCTTAGTTTACATTTAAGACGTTTGGTTTTCTCAAGGCTCTATCTTGAGACCAATTCTATTCCTAGTTTACATTACAGAAGTTGGGTTCTCTCAAGGCTCTATCTTAGGACCTAATCTATTCTTAGTTTACATTTAAGACATTGGGTTCCCTCAAGGCTCTATCTTAGGACCTAATCTATTCTTAGTTTACATTTAAGACATTGGGTTCCCTCAAGGCTCTATCTTAGGACCTAATCTATTCTTAGTTTACATTTAAGACATTGGGTTCCCTCAAGGCTCTATCTTAGGACCTAATCTATTCTTAGTTTACATTTAAGACATTGGGTTCCCTCAAGGCTCTATCTTAGGACCTAATATATCCTTAGTTTACATTTAAGACGTTTGGTTTCCTCAAGGCTCTATCTTAGGACCCAATATATCCTTAGTTTACATTTAAGACGTTGGGTTCCCCAAGGCTCTATCTTAGGACCTATTCTATTCTT